>VUYV01000469.1:0-178783 GCA_008711295.1 Anarhynchus alexandrinus
AGCCAGGCTCTTCTCAGCGGTGCCCAGTGCCGTGACCGGAGGCCATGGGAACAAACTGGAACACATGAAACTTCCTCTGAATGTAAGAAAACATTTTTTTACTGTGATGGTGGTCAAGCACTGGGACAGGTTGCCCAAAGAGGTTATTGAATCTCCATCACTGGAGATATTCAAAACCCAGCCCGACAAAGTCCTGAGCAACCAGCTCCTGCTGACCCTGCTTGCGTTGGAGGTTGGCCTGGATGGTGTCTAGAGGTCCCTGCCAACCTCAGTGATTTAGTGAGTCCCACCACAGGTATTCATGGTGTGTGCCATTAACAAATGTCAGTTACATCATGGGGGCCCTTCTGCCTGGCCAGCTGTGATGAGGTCCCCGGGGCAGCGGGGAGAGGGCTGACCCGTGGCATGGCCCTGGCTGCAGGCTTTGTCCTGCTGGGACATGAGCTAAGCCCACGCGTCCCAGCACTCACAGGTGCATGGACATCCCTGAGGGAGCCCCAGTGCCAGTGACTGTGGTGGGGCCAAGGGGATCCCCGACCCCTGGCACTGCAGAAGGGGGCCATGGGAAGGGGGTGGAGGGTGCTGGGGAAGGAGGGTGGAGCTGGTCCACGGGCTCAGCAGTGGGCAGAGGTGGGGCTGGCACAGATTCACCTGCTGAGCGGGGCGAGCTGGTGCCTTTGGTGACAGTGGGAACATGTTGGTTTAGGGCCCTGGCACACACAGTCGCCCTGGCAGATCTGGGCAGGACAGACAGAGCCAAGGCTGGACACGCCGCCACAGATGGGCTGGTGTGCCTGCGCTGGGTATCAGTGCCCGAGCGTGGGGGGACGGAGAGTGCTGCAGGCACTGCTGCACCACTGACCACTGCTCACCAATGGAGCGTAGGTGGGACTGGCCAGGAGAGCATCTGCCCTCCAGGAGTGGGGGGAACCTTGAAGTGGAAAAAAATACCACAAGTGAAGTGAAAAAATATACCACAGGAAGAGGTGGATGAAAGTCAGGAAGTTTCAGAAAGTATTGCATGTTGTGTAAGCCCCAGTTCCCCTCCTCCAGCCCTCCTGTGCCCTGTTGTGCTGTGACAGCATCGAGGGTATAGCCTGAAAAGGGAGGAAACACACAGCCGGGCTGCACCGCCTCACTGCTGCAGAGATGCCTCACACCCTGGGTGCAGAGACCCGGTTAACTCCACACACATGTGGCATGGCTCGTCGCCTTGGCTGGCAGCAAGACACACAGACACACATGGCTGTGGATGCCCTGCGCAGGACCCCAAAGTGCTCTTCAGCTCCACCACAGCACCAAGCCAGAGAGGTTTTGCAACATAAACCAGGATCAAGAAGGCAGAGGAGGTGAGGAGTGTGTGGCTGGGAGAGGTGCCCAAGAAGGGGCTGAGATGAGCAGCAGCTGTTTAGCATCCTGGGGACCCACCCAAATTTTTGCTAACAAAATCCAAGGAGCAGTAAGATCATCAGTAGTGGCAGGAAATCCAGAGGTGTTCAAGAAACAACAGCAGTGCAGGACGGCACATCTTCAGGGAGCAACACTGATCGATCCCCAGTGCACTCTGATCTGCCTGCAAGGTCCAGCACCATTCGCCAGCAGCCAAGGCAATACACAACCAGGAGGTGGGCCAAGGGGTCTTTGTTGGGCTGATGCTTATTTCTAAGGAATCAAGAATAGCTGGAAGTTTGTACAGCCTATGTCCTGGAAAGTGTCCAGTGCTGGTAACTGTGCAGGGGCCATAACAGAAGAGAAAAGCAGTGCAGAAGAGCACAGAAGGAATGGTTGGAGGCTGAACTGATGTAACTCAGATGAGAAATGCAGCAGGAAAAATTCAGCGGTTGATCACGCTGCAAGGGGACAGGGGTAGATGTGCCTTTCCTGGAGCTCCTCAGGCTACACTACCACATCACCATACCCTCCAACACAAGCAATGCCCCCCTCTGCCCTTAAATCTCTCCATTCATTAAGCTGCTACCAAACCTTTTGTGCAGCCCTGAACTTCTCCCCTCCCTGAGATGAATTCATGACCCCTTGCTACGCAAAGCAGAAAGCACCAGCTACCTCGCCATGACTACCAGAAACTGCTAAACAATTTGACTGCTGCTGTGGGAACAGTGGCATTTTTACTTGTTTAGCAATGTTAAGATGTTATCAAGGCCACCAGAAGCCTTTGTGAAAGCTAAACATCCGCCATAACTGAGCTACAGAGAAGCAGAGTGAGACCACCCCAACCACTTCTACTCTTTAAAAGTCAGCGTAACCTAAACAGATGCTACAAATCCTACAAGTCCTGATGGTAATTGCCACATTGTTGTTGCCAGGATCCTGCTGTGCATTCCCAGCTTTTTTTGGGAGCCCCAGAAATCCAACAAAAGCATTTGCTAATTTCTGACTCCATTTCACC
Source organism: Anarhynchus alexandrinus (assembly GCA_008711295.1). NCBI lineage: Eukaryota > Metazoa > Chordata > Aves > Charadriiformes > Charadriidae > Anarhynchus > Anarhynchus alexandrinus. Next base: position 2,408 of record VUYV01000469.1, read on the forward strand.
ACCACCATTGCCACCAGCTGAGGTTGGTCAAGGCTTCTCTTCAACATGGCCCAGGAGGAAGCAGAGAGCTCTGACCACGCTGGTCTCTGCACCCTTGTTGGACTCCTTACACTGAGGCCAGTGGCAATACCACCCCACCTTCCTCCAGCCGCTGGAGGGATGCGGCTCCATCCCTGCCAGATCCATCACTAGCGGGTGATTCACTACCTGTGATGAGAGCTGAGCATGAAGTGGAGGACCAGCTTGGATGGTTTTTGGTGCCCCACCCCTTTCCTAGCAGCATGACTGAATGCACTGGGGCACTCAGCTGGGTGGGCACTGGGTGTAGAAGAGAATGTTTTTTGTAAGCAGCTTGTGCCTCAGACACCAGTGGTGGCACGAGGACCTGTTCCTCTCCCTGGGCACAGGCACCCCGGTGGCAGGGATGCCAGCCCCTTGAAGGCAGGAGAGGGGAGCCCGGGCTGCAGCGGCATGTCAGGGGGAGGTGGGGCATTTTGGGGCACCCTTTGTAAGCAGCAGGCAGACAGCACTCACCTTGGAAGTAGACACCGGCACAAATCCTGAGGACGCGGGGCAGGGTGGTGGGGTCCAGGGAGCAGATGTATTCCTGGAAGGAGAGGGGCTCCATGGCCGTTCTGCCGGGTGCTCCGGGGCACTCTGCAGAGAGGGGAACGGCGTGGGAAGCAGCTCCGGGTTCTGATTTCACTTCTGCCTGCCTTTCACTTCTGCTTCTGGCAGTGCTAAGTTCCCTCTCTGGTGATAGACTCAACACCGCTGGCAAGTCTCCAGCCTGCACGGACTGAGCAATGTGCTGCTGGGACAACCCTCTTCCTGGCCCTCATCACCCATCACAGCTTGGTGTCCCCCGGTCCTGGTCCTGGTGGTGCTGTTGGTGCTGAGGGTGGGTGAAGGCATAGACCCCACCCCAGCTCTGCTGTGGTGTTGTCCTGGCTGGACCAATGCTCCAGCTTGTCCCACCCGGGTTATCCCCATCGCACATCTCCTGTGTACCAGCCTGCCCTGCTTCTCTGCTGCTGGGCCAGACAGACCGATGGTGTGCCATGGAGAAGAGGGCAGGTCCAGGCAGACCACGCCAGAGAAAGTGAAGGGCTGTGTCCAGACAGCCCTCACCCCTCACAAACACACAGGCACCTCCATCCCATTCACCTCTGGGCTTTTAGACTCAGCTTGCCCCCAGCACAAACATCCTGTGCATCATGCTCCGGCTGCGTTCAGTGCGTGGAGGAGAGGGGAGTCAGTGGGTCTGGATGGTGTGTCACTGCAGTGGCATCGGCCTTGGGAAAGGTAGAGCCAAATTCCCATGCCTCCAGATAGGCAGCAGCACCCGTCACACTCTCCCATAGAGATGGGCGCTGTCCTTTGCAAAAGCAGCCAAGCAGGGTCCCGGTGGCTGCCAGCCCCACAGGCTGCTGAGGTGGAAGTGGCAGTTCTGAGAGCTGCTGCTCCTGATGAGCTTCATCTTCATAACGGGTTTCCTTTAACTTGCCCTACAAATAAAGCTGAAGCTGCAGGCTAAGAACAGGAGCTGGATGGGACTTAACATAAAAACAAAACTTGGAGAAAGGTACTTTTAAGTACATGATGCAGAAAAAAAGGTCTTTCCGCTTTGACTCCAGCTGCAGAAGTCAGCTGCACTGAATGGGAATTTGTGTTTCCTGTTACTCGGTACAGGATGAAGCAATCTGAGGGACAGAGTGTGGGTGCATCAAGATTCCCCCTGCACAAGGCAATTCCAGTATGCCACGCAGGGTGTCACAGCAGCAGGGACATCTAGAGGACTTCAGGCCAAACTGACACTTGGTGCTGGAGTATCCTTGGCACCAGAGCAAGTCATATGTGTCAAGGTCTTGACAACCTCCAAGGATGGAAACCTTCCACCTCTCTGATGACCTGCTGAAGGGCTGCACCACCCTCCCAGAGAAGATATTTTCCTAATGCCCAGCCAACATCTCCCGAGCTGTAGATGTGGCCGTTGGCCCTCACCATCATGTCTGCCATTGCTGGGAAGAATTTGGCTCCATTATCAGCAAAACTGCCCTTCAAGCAGTTGCAGGCTGCTATTAGAATGCCCTTCTCCTCCTCTTTGCCAGGCAAAACCAGCCCAGCTCCCATAAACGCTCCTTGCAGGTCATCTGCCCAGCCCCATGACCATCTTGGTTGCCCTTTGGTGGTCCCCCTCCCACACCCCTCTTCTTGAACTCAGGGTTCAACACTGGGTCCGCTATTGCCAGTGCAGGCAGGCAGCAGAGATAGCTTCCCTTCATCTGTCAGCCGTGATCTGGTCTTAGTCCTGCACATGGTTTGCCCTGTTCACAGCAAAAGCACAGGTGTGGTGTTTCACATTTAAGACTGAGGATATGGGGGAAAAGATAAAGGAACTGCCATGTACCAGCCCCCTTTGGAGAGTCAACAAGATGCTGTCTCCGTGCCCCAGCAGGACAGGCTGTCCCAGGCACTGAAGAAGGTACACAGATGCTGAGCCCATGCTGATGGGACACTGCAAGATTTACAGCTGGGCAGCAGCACACAAGCCCCTGTGGAACTAGAGGAATGAAGTTACAGTGGGTGGAAGAGCCCAGGCAACAGAAGCTTAGATGCCTTCAGCTTTACCATCATGAAATGGGAATGAGATAGTGCCTGGAAGAAATATCCTTTGTACCTATAGCTGGGAAGAAAGTGTATTTTGTTGCATCAAACAATGTGAAGAATCCCTGAAGGGCAGGACCAGACCAACCATGGGGGGTCAGGAAACTCTCCATATAGTACAGAGAAGTCCCCAAACCTGCAGAGCTTGTCCTTCTGGGGGTGTTTTGCTGCTCTAAGGTAGAGTCCAGGGAGGAGCTGAACAGACGTACTGCTCTGGAAATCACAGGGTAAGTCGAACAGCCAACAGTAAAGTTCTCTGGACACTGAGCATCTATTCCTCCATTCCCAAACAGACCCTAAAGAACCAGCCACATGCCTAGACAGTCCGAAACCCTGGTGGCAACGCTGACTCCAGGGCCTCTCTGCAGGGAACAGGTGACGGTGGTTGTGGTGGGCACCCCTGGCAAGCCAGGGTGTGGATTTTGGTACAACTGAGACCTATGTTTGCAGCTGCAGGAAGAGAATGAGGATTTTCCCGGGTGATGTGCTGGTCTAGTTCAAAAGAGAAGAGCCTGGCCGCAGCCATCCCTGCATACCTGTGCTCCGCTACCCGTCTGGGGAAAATGGGAGTAGGACAAAGAACAGAAGGAATTAGTTTGAAAACCAGCCATAGAAAAATATGTCTGAAAATAAAAGGTCACTTCAGGAACCAGAAGTGTACAGTGGCCTAAACTGGACAGCTCAGCAGCCCCTCGCTCAGCACGTAAGAAACCCATTGTGGTTGGAGAAGATACCAAAGACTGCCTGTTCTTTGCTGAGGCTTCCTCCCAGGGACATGTGATAACCTAACACCGAGCAGAGCCAGCACAGAGGAGAGACCCAGCGCTTCTGCAGCTCCACAGAGCTCTGCTCACTGACACGTTTTGGGGACGCTGCTGGGCACTGCCGGTCCAGCAACCCCCGCTTCCCAGGGCACCCAGTGTCCCCGGTGAGCGACATACGGAGACATGCTCAAGGGAGATGCCGATACCCCCACTGCAGAGCACGGCTGTGAAAGGGCAGCTGAGGACCCAGTGTGCAAATCTCCATGGGAAGTCTGGAAAAATAAAAGGGGTCATAGAGGTGCCCAAGCCCTTTGTACACAGATACGATGAGCATGGCCATGGAGAGCAATCAAGGTCAGCTGAAAAGCCCACTGGCTCTTGTCTAAAAGAGGCTTCTAGGAGCAGGGCTCCAGGCTGCCGAGCACCAGCAGCAAAGAGCCAGGACTTAGCCGTGGTGAATCAGAGCCAAGGACAAAGCAGCTTCACTTCTTCAGGGCTGGGGAAGAGCTGCAAGGAAAGGGGAGTGAGGAGAGGCAGAGACATGTTTAAGACAGCTCACTACGGGCCAAGGGGCTGAGCAGCTCTGCTTTAGGGCCAACAATGCCTGCTGTCCTCTCCTGGTAGCTTAGCCTTGGGCCTGATTTCATCAGGGGATGGGTGAAGGAGGTTGTTGCTTTGCAGCTACCCAGAAGCGTGTGTAGCAGACCCGTGAGGTTTGTGATGCCTTTTGGAACAATAGAGCAGTTGTAGGAGGAAAAGGCAGCAGAACATCTTACATCTGGGTCGGGGCAATCCCAAGCACAATTACAGGCTGGGCGGGGAATGGCTGGAGAGGAGCACTGAGGAGAAGGACCTGGGGGTGCTGATCCGACGAGAAGCTCAACATGAGGCAGCAATGTGCAGTCACAGCCCAGAAGGCCAACCGCATCCTGGGCTGCATCAAAAGAATTGTGGCCAGCAGGGCGAGGGGGGGATTCTGCCCCTCTACTCCACTCTCGTGAGACCCCACCTGGAGTACTGCATCCAGCTCTGGAGTCCCCAACATAAGAAGGACATGGACCTGCTGGAGCGTGTCCAGAGGAGGGCCACGAGGATGATCCGAGGGCTGGAGCACCTCTCCTATGAGGAGAGGCTGGAAGAGTTGGGGCTGTTCAGCCTGGAGAAGAGAAGGCTCCAGGGAGATCTTATTGCGGCCTTCCAGTCCCTAAAGGGGGCCTACAGGAGAGCTGGGGAGGGACTTTTTACTGGGGCAGGGAGTGATAGGACGAGGGGGAATGGCTTCAAACTGGAAGAGGGCAGGTTTAGATTGAACATGAGGAAGAAGTTTTTCACTGTGAGGGTGGTGAGGCACTGGCACAGGTTGCCCAGAGAGGTTGTTGAGGCCCCATCCCTGGAGGTGTTCAAGGCCAGGCTGGAGGTGGCCTTGGGCAGCCTGGGCTGGTGGGAGGTGTCCCTGCCTATGGCAGGGGGGTTAGAACTTGATGATCTTCAAGGTCCTTTCCAACCTAAACCATTCTATGATTCTATGAACCGTCAGGGCTCTGTCATCCCAAACACAGCCAAAGCACTGAGCTGAATAAAAGGGTGGAACGTTTTCACTGCCTCCTGCTCGCCACCAGGCTGGTGCACATCTGCCCACTCTGCCCACGAGGGGAGGGGCAGGGCAGCCATGGCGGGGCCCTGAGAACTGCTGCTTTATTTCACACACTAATTGAAACCAGCTCATCCCCTTTCCCACAAACAGCCCTCACTTCCCCACAGCAAGCAAGAACTCTGCAGGCACTGAGGAAAGACCATTTCCCCATAGCAGACATTTCCACATCAGCCTGATGTCAGGATGGCTTAGGCTCGGGCTGGACACGGGGTCCCGGCGCTGAGAGTCCTCTGTGAGCACCGTCTCCACCTCTCCGAGTTCAAATTCGGAGGTGATCCTGCCCAGCAGATGCTCCCTTCACAGGGGTCCCCCTGTGACAGCAGGGCAGCATATAGAGATGCTCTGACTCAGCAGCATGTGCCGTAGAAGAAACTGGAGCACCAAGTGATAAAACTGCTCATCCCAGGAAGAAGCTCATTGCCAAGGTCAGAGCAGCTGTGCAGCAGAAAGGCCAAGAAAGAGGGAATATCAATAGCAGAGGGCCCTCAAGGCACTGCAGCATAACGTGCAGTGCCTTGATACTGTCCATGCTCACCTGTGAAAGCTCACAGGTGCTTCCCTGCCATCTGCTACCCAGCCCTGTGCTAAGGCTCACCCAGCATCATCTCGCACTACATGAGATATGTCCTTATGCTCTCCAAGGTCAGTGTCTGATACAGGACCCAACCCGGCACTTGGCCTGGTTGAACCTCACACCATTGGCCTCGGCCCATCGATCCAGCCTGTCCAGATCTCTCTGTAGGGCCATCCTGCCCTCCAGCAGATCAACACTCCTGCCCAATTTGGTGTCCACGAACTTACTGATCCCCTCATCCAGGTCGCTGAAAAAGATATTACCAGTACCGAGCCCTGGAGAACACCACTTGCGACAGGCCGCCAACTGGATTTAACTCCATTCACCACCACTCTTTGGGCCCGGCCATGCAGCCAGTTTTTCACCCAGCAAAGAGTACACCCATCCAAGCCATGAGCAGCCAGTTTCTCCAGGAGAGTGCTGTGGGAAATGGTGTCAAAGGCTTTAGTAAAGTCTGGGTAAACAACATCCACAGCCTTTCCCTTGTCCACTAAGCAGGACACCTTGTCATAGAAGGAGATCAGGTTAGTCAAGCAGGACCTGCCTTCCCTAAACCCATGCTGACTGGGCCTGATCTCCTGGGTGTCCTGTATGTCCCGCGTGATGGCACTCGAGATGATCTGCTCCATAACCTTCCCCAGCACCAAGGTCAGACTGAGAGGCCTGTAGTTTCCCTGATCCTCCTTCCAGCCCTTCTTATAGATAGGCGTTATCTGACTTGCATCAAAGGAAGTTGCCACTTTCTGCCTTGGGCAACGAGCCAGGAAACAATGCAATTGCTTTTTTTCCTCTCCAGTTGTGCATTTGCCTGAGCAGAGCAGAACACACCCACTGCTAACATCACGGGCAAACATAGGTGAAGAATCTGTGGTTTGAAGAAATTCAAATGCTGAACTAGGTACGAGTAACGGTCTTGACCAGGATTCCGTTCAGCAGCAAGCAGCTGTAAAGCCTACGTCCTACTACAACTAGTTGTGTTCTGCATACTGAGTAACTGAGATAAGAGTTTTTAAGAGATAACAAGAAAAACATAAAACCTCTCTAACAGATGGGCCCAGTGATATGACATGAGTAAAAACCGCTGGCTAGCAACTGCCACTAGTCAGAGGGCGATTATCATTTCCACACAGTTGCCTTTTGCAAAAGACAGGCTGGGCAGAAATAGCCCTTTTACTAGAGAGTGGTTATTCATGGAATTGAATATTCCCCCCGCCCCCAAAAAAACCACCTCCATACATAACCCAAGAGGAAGCAATGAGCACACAGCAAATGAGTCACGTAAGACACGCAAAGTTTCTGTGCTCTAGCCTGATGACTAGGCATAACGAGGGAAGCGCAAACGAGTACCGCATGTAAAGTGGAGCTCTTTCGATAGCGTAATAGCTTGTCTGAAGCATTCACGCAGTGCTGTCTCCTGGCAGAGAGGAGCTCGCTAGAGATGTTCTTGTGCACCGGTTCAGCTTTCACCGAGCTTGCTGGCAGATCTTGTGTGCAGCACCTCATAGGAGCATTTACAGCCGGTCAGTGCAGCGCAGCTGGTGCCGGCAGGAGACGGATAAACTCTACAGCGTGATAACGGTCACCAAAACAGTGGTTATGTCTTCTCCAGTTAGGACTGGTTTATCATATCCAGAGTCCTGTATTTCTCTTGAAAACATTCAAAGTACACTATAAGATACCTCCTTGCTGCTTGCCATGGGTCATACTCAGTATCAGATGGACATGACACTTCTCGGTGCTACTGAAACCCTGACTGAGCCGTGGGCAAAATCTCCCTGCTGTGCTGTGCCCAAAACAACGCTTCAGCATCTGCACTGAAACAGCTGACAGCCAGGCTCTCTGCCTTCATGGACAGTCCCTGTGAGCATGGGACACCCTACGCGTAGGGCTGTTAGCTGCCCTGCTGCTCCCCGAGTTCCTGCTGTAGAACCTAATGAGCTTCAACAAAAGCAAGTGCAAGGTCCTGCACCTGGGGAAGAAGAATGCTGGGCACCAGTATAGGTTAGGGGTAGACCTGCTGGGAAGTAGTTCTGAGGAGAAGGATCTGGGGGTCCTGGTAGATAGTAAATTATCCATGACTCAGCAATGTGCCCTTGTCGCCAGGAAGGCCAATGGAATCCTGGGCTGCATAGGGAAGAGTGTGGCCAGTAGGTCGAGGGAGGTCATTCTCCCCCTCTACTCTGCACTGGTGAGGCCACAACTGGAATACTGTGTCCAGTTCTGGGCTCCCCAGTTCAAGAGGGACAGGGAACTGCTGGAGAGAGTCCAGCGTAGGGCAACTAAGATGACTGAGGGATTGGAGCATCTCCCTTATGAGGAAAGGCTGAGAGCACTGCGACTCTTTAGCCTGGAGAAGAGAAGGCTGAGGGGAGACCTTATTATGGCGTACAAGTATCTTAAGGGTGGGTTGAAGGAGGATGGAGCCAGACTCTTTTCAGTAGTTCCCAATGACAGGACGAGGGGCAATGGGCACAAGTTGGAACATAGGAGGTTCCGTTCAAATATACGGAAAAACTTCTTTCCAGTTGGGGTGGCAGAGCACTGCACAGGCTGCCCAGGGAGGTGGTGGAGTCCCCTTCTCTGGGGATTTTCAAGACCCACCTGGATGCAGTCCTGAGTGATGTGCTCTGGGCAGTCCTGCTTTGGCAGGGGAGTGGGACTGGATGATCTCTAGAGGGCCCTTCCAACTCTGAAAATTCCGTGATTCCGTGATGCTCAGGGAGACACAATGATGGTCTGTCACATCCCTACTGCTCAGGTGACAGACAGTGGAAAACACACCACTGGTTTCCTGTTCTCACCCACAAGATACCATTCCATCCCATATGACATCAGAGATTTTATTTCTAGCCTTCAAACTTCTCACCTGGCCTTGTGACACTCATTTTCTTACTCTGCCCATTTTAGCCATTCCCTCGGCCTCTGGACAACGCTCCCAGGTTCAGAGAAGCGAGATGTTTAGTGAAGCAGAGACACAGAAGCAGAGGCACTCAGGGACAGGCAGATGACCTCTGTGCTGTAGGACAGAGAAAAGCTCCCATGGGGAAGTCAGGAATAAGCCTTGAACAGGCCAACTTCAGGTCATGGGGATGAAAAATCACACCAATCAGGAGCAGCTACAGGGAGCAAAGTTGTCTACCTGCTCTTCTGGTTTCCAAATTCAACTGGGGAAACATAAAAATTGCATCAAGAAATTGCCTTGCAGGACACCAGACAGCTGGAGTTTCCACAGATTTTAGGCAGTCCCCAAGTCACCCTCACAGCTTGTCAAAGTCCTAAACTTTGCTGTTGTTTGGCTGCAGCTGGGGGCCTGAAGTTACAACATGCAGGACGTCAGAGCTCCTCAAACAGAAGCAGGAACTGTGATCCCACAAGCAGGGCCCCAGACAAGCACAGGAGACGTGCGGACAGGGGATCACATCAGCTGCTAGTATCCAAGCAAAACTGGTCTCTCAGCCTGAACCATCCTCGCCTCAAAGGTTTGTAACGCTCCCTGCAGTAGAGCACAAACCTTCTCCGACCTGTCAACAAGCAAGAATTATCAGGGCTACTTGAGGTACCCAAGTTGAAGCAAGCAGCGGAACCACTGCCTAAACAGCCCATTTCCAGGCTCTTCCTCATCTTCGCTGGACCCTGAAATTGTTATCAAAGTAACTGAGCGCTCTGGTATGCCTATATGGGAGAGGTTAACGGAAAACAAGCTCCTACTAGCTCTTCAAGTTACAAAACCAGTATTTTTACAAAGACACTGGAGAAAACTGGTTGCGCCTCCTTTGAGAAAGGACTTGCCCTGGAGTGATATGGCCATAAACACAACATTGCTTGTCGACCAGGAGAAATGCTGCTGGTCTAGTGGAAGGTGTCCCTGCCCACAGCAGGGGGCTTGGAACTAGATAATCTTTAATGTCCCTTCCAACCTAAACCATCCTATGATTCTACGATTCCATTTCCTCCAGGCTCAAGCACAGGAAGGCCTCTGACATATCTAGAAGGAGGTGGGGAACCTCAGGCAGGAAATGACCCATCACAGCCAAGATATAAGAAAAGCCTCTGTGACCAGCCATGACTGGAATTGCTAGATTAGTCCGGTAGTACTGGCCAGTTCCTCTAAGACCAGCGCATACGCAGGCAGCTCCCCATCTGGCTGTCCTTGCAAGATGACAGTAAACAGCCTGGGCCATGGCAAGATGTGTCAGAGTGACCAGAGCACATCTAGTATTTCAGACTTCCTCCTCCTCTACCATTCTGCAAATGTGATTGAAACCTTTCACAGATGCATGCCAGAACATATGACAAGACAGACAGCTATGTACAAGAGGACGGACAGCAAAGATTCAGGCTCTTTAGCTGCTTCTCCCTTAAAGCTTCTCTGAAGAGGACATCCATTCTGGGAAATTCATAAGAAGCAAAAGACAACACTGAAGCAACCATCAATGCTGCTGGGAAGCTACTGCTTTTGTGGAGGCAGGGGAAGCATGGGAAGCATCACAGTTAGTCTCAGGCACTAACATGATGCTGGTATGTCAGGTCCCTCTTACTGCTTTACTGGTTATGGGACCTTCAGGGAAGGCTAATTTAGAAGACTCCAACCCAAAACACATGTCTGTCTACCCTGAACTTGCCACAACCTTACTTCATGCTCTCTGTCTTGCACTAGCAATCCTGTCCCCTACACCGAGCAGGTAGGTCCCAATTATGCCGCAAAGCTGGTATGAATGAGATGTTTCTGGTGTTGAGCAGAAGTGAAAGCAGAAACTTTTTCCCCCCTTTACCTACCACTGCTAGATTAAGAGTTTTGAGATGAAAGAACCTACAAATTACCTGACTGTATTAGACTGCTTTTGAAAAAATGCTCTTAAACAGCATCTGATCTCTGAGCCCTGTAATAGCTATTACACAGCGCAGTTCTTTGGCTTGTCCTAAAGCCATCCATGTCTTCCAGTCCAATCCTCTACTGTGGCCTTTCCCCATGCCATTGAGTGTTTCAAAGCACTTGGTGTAATTGCACGAGTGCACACTTCAGCTGGCACACTCACCTCTTCTGCGCTGGAATCTATTCCTGCTCTCCTAAAAGGCCCCAGGGAGAAGTCACCTCCTCTCCAAGAAGTCATTCTTTCAGGCATGTCGTCACAGAGTCTAACACATTGGTATCTTATTGCACAGCACACTGGGAATAGAACAACTTCTGTCAGCTCGTTACTAGCTCTTGGGATGCCTGCTGGGTGCTGCACTCTTGTATTTCAAAACCGAAAGAGAGAAGAGGCATTACAATGACAATGCGGTGAGCACTGCAAGGACTGGATGTTCCTGGAAAACACTATTATTCTTTAGCTCAATCATTTATTCAACTGCAAACTCTTCTCCACTTCTTTGTTCCCATCTCTGCATTCCACATTGCAGAGAGTGTTTTAGATTATCATGCAAGTTGACTCATTTTTACTATTTCTTTAATACAGAAAATTAACCGCTAACCACACCAACACTTACCATGTCAGACCACAAAGTTAACTACTTAACCTGTACCAAAAATTTCTACCTATGGCAGACCAGCAGCTTACACATGAATTGTGAAGATTCAGCCTTCTGCTGACACACAATAATGAAAATGTAACTGCTCCAGCTGCTTAAAGGATATTGCTGGATTGAGAAGAAATACTAAGCTACAGCCTAAATATAACTAAATTCAGCAAAGCTTGGGAATCCCTCTCAGCCCTACACTGCAGGCACCACGGTTATCTTTAACCAGGTCCCATTTTACTGTTTTTCACTGCAGCTCTCCCCAGTGAGCCTAGGACAAGCTGCAGCGACACAGTGTGACACAGAACGGCGCAAATGCCCAAGGCCACTCTATAGCTCAGAGGGAGCAAGCTGGGCAATAAGAAAAGCAAAGTTGGGCTCTAAAGTATAACTTTTGCAGAGAGACGATTATGCCAGAACCAGATAAAACTTCACTCAGAAAACAAAGGCGACCGCTGTTTAAAATCCACTGTTAAGTGTTACTCTTCTGCGCAAAAGTGCAGCACACTGCAGCACAAGGCAGCAAAGCAGGTTACGAGCGAAGAAGCTGGAGCAGCTTTATGAGCAGCAGCCTGAGCCAGCTGCTAAGAACAAGACCTGCAGCAATAGCTGGACTTTGCCATGGCAGGAATCCTTCAATAAGCCACAAACCAACGTACAGTCCCAATTGCAGAAGTGTAGATTGGGAACGAACACACTACACTCTCCAAACTGGCAAAATCTGCATTTAATTTACAACATAGTAAAGGTTACAGGTAAAAAGCTCAACAGAAAGTGTGAAAAGGCCTATTACATATTACACAAGTGTACAAACTTCTGTACAAAGCCCCTAGATGTTATACTGTCCCCTCCTGTACTGGCCAGCTATGGCCCCTAAGCTCTAAAATAATGAGAGCTTGTTCAAACCCAGGGAGAAGAGCTTTAAAAACCAATGAGCAGTAAAGCTTCCCTTTTCAAGAAAAATCTTGCAAAGAGCCACTTGCAAAAAAAAACCAAACAAAAAAGTCACACCCCTCCCCCCCAAAAAAAACCCCACCCCAGAACGGAAAAAAAAAAAAGGAAGAAGAAAACCTGTTCAACTTTTACTTGCCCTAACTAGTCTTACCCTAAAGAGTTTGCCTTCTTAAAGCAGACTGGCTGGAAAAAGAAAATTCAACATACTAGGAAGAAGCAAAACTAAAAATAAAGGGAGAAAGATTTTAAGAGTCAGCATGGAGTGTTTGGAAGCAGAATGTCTGAGGACTGAATCATATTCAATAATATGACAACTAAACGCAGAGCGGCACAACTATATCATGGAGAAGGTACTGTATTCATCCGTATAATAGTCTGAGCTAGATATGATGGTGCAGGGAGGGGAACAAACCAGTCTCTAAAGCCATTGCTCTTGTAAATGGGGTAGCTACTAGCTCATTTTTATCTCAATAACATGATAGAAGCAATCACTCTGCAGATGCAGAAGTCACACTGATTTTGGAGCATCTGTCCAAAACAGGTCTAGTGCATACAGTGTACCAGATGCACAATAACACAGCACTGCTCCAGCAACCATCAGATTTTCACAGCACTATTCAGCCAGGTAGCTACAGTACTGTACACAACGAACAGCTAGGTATACCACTGTCATTTTAGTGCACATTTCCTGGAGAAATCCCCCAAACAACAAAGGAATGTGACTGCATAGCTGAACTGCATTATAGAATGTAAAAAAATCCAGAGTAAACTTCAGAAAACCAGGGCTCTGGCCTTACCTTGTATAAAGTAAAGACATAGTGTCCGAATACATGTGAATCAGATTTTGAAATCTAAAGCCAAGGATTTGAAGGGCTACAGCAACAATCCGAATTGAGCTTCTCATTTCATTCAATGGGAGAGAATGATGAAGTAGACAAAAATGTAATATTATGAAACCAACTTATGCATTGCTTTATTCAAGGCGAGGCAGATTCTCTACTGAGAATTCGTACTTTAGCTTTAAGTAGCACTCAATTCTCACCCACGGTTACTAGCAGCCAGAACAGTGTGCAGATTGTGGTTTTAGCTGTTAAACACGCAAATCCTGTGACACTGCTGATGGCAGCTCATTTTTATGTGTATATTGTCACATCTCACACATACTCTGAGCTCATAAATTCTATTTGCAGATAAAAATGAACTATTTAAGTTAAAAGAGCCATCATGTTTAAAAGAAACTGTTCTCCTCTGTTTTAACCCCACCTTAAGTTATCACAGGGGAAAGAGTCAACACTACTTTGCTGTTCGTTGTTTGTAGAGTGTTGGTAGTGCCTATCCACCAGTCAAACGCTCCTAGGCTTGCCAGGCTTGCTGCCACGAGCACCAACACAAGCTCAGATCCATCCACGTGTACGCCTTTATCCATCCACACACAGCTCTCCATCGTACAATACCAGACCACAGCTAAGGAAGCCCGCCTGTTTCTTGTCCATCTCAACTCCACATTCTCATGATCTAACGGGATGCTGTAGTGTTTTAGGTGGAAGTTAATACAAGCTGTAGCCAAATAAAACAAAACAAAAAAGATAACACCCCACACTGGTGGGGCTTTGGAAATATGAAAAATAAAAGCTGACCTGTACTTTGCAAGTTTTAGAACTCATACCGATGGGATTTCTGAAAGGCTTGGCCCCACAAACATTTACTTCTGATACAGCTGACATGCTATGAGCAAGTCCAGCAGGAACAACATTACTCCTAGTAAGCATGACGACTAAATGCATGAATTTGCAGGGTCATGCCTTAAACTGTATGATTCTGCCCCTTCAACTTATGGATCAAAATTCAGAGTAAAGACCTCTGGGGACAGTAATGGCTAAAAAAAGGCTGCCAGATATATAAGGAGATGGGAGCTGTATTTTTTTTTTTTCTTTTAAACAGACATATAAAAACGCTTGAAGACATATCTTTAAAGGATATTTCACTTCTCCAATCTTGGTATTACATCTGGTTAGGACACCGAAATTTTAAAAAGACGATACTGCACATAAACAGTTTCTGGAGTTCGTAGCTCCCACCCTCCCTCAACAAAACCCAACTCAGATCAGTAGGGAAGGGGTTGGCTTCTTGCCCGGCCATGCCTCCTTTGCGTACTTCTTCTTCTTGGGTTCATTCACAGCTTCAGGATTAAAGACAGCAGGGTTTGGAGCTGGGTTCATGTTAACTGTTGAGGGCACAACAGGAGTCAAGTCCACATCTGGGGCAAGATTGGGGTAGGGCATTGGCAGACCACCAATGAGTGCTGTCCCATGGACGCCATGCGATTGGGAACCTGCCTCATTGTGAGTTGGAGGTAAACCACCATATAATCCTCCACTGTAGGGAAAATTTTGCATACGTCGTGATGCAGAATCATCTGTGGTCAACGCGCCTGGATTCTCCAACCGTTTTTTCTGTAGATGCAAGTAGTTAAAGATTACTCAAAATGCACGAAACAAGCAAGTTATTTAAACTGGAAGCCAATGTAATTTTCCCCAAAAAGGCACCTAGGCCAGCCATGTATAAAGTGCCTACAGACCATGTCCCAGTCTTTGTCCCAGAAGATTTCTTGAAAACCACTTAATGATAAACTCTTAAAGGTGCACAATGCGGGAAGGCATGACAGAAGTTGATGCTCAGGTTTAACTTAGATCAGGCCTGAACACCTCTTCACCTCCTGTACGTGCTTGCCAGTCTTGAGTTTGTCCTGAACGCAAGACCAAGTAGGTCTTTAGTCAGTAACGGAGATCCTCCTTCCCCCTACAATAAGAAACTGCAACTTCTGGATTACTCAGGTGATTTTTATCTAACTCTTGATCATTTGAATCTTCTCATGCAGTCTGGGGTTTATATAGAATTATCCTTTTCTGTCCTATCCTTTTCATTATTTAGTGTATACCAGCAACAAGTAAAATTGCTATTACACTGTTGCTTAGCTACCCTGAAGTTTTGCAAGTCTTCCCTACTCCTAGCACATTCAAATTAAATATAGCACCGGCAACACACTCATCTTGAAGCAAGGTCTAAACCCTACTAGTTCTAGTAGACAACCTTATAAAATCTTTAGTACTTCTAGTATTTAAACAAACAACCTCTTATTTTTACTTTTTATTTTCTGCACTTCCCACAATTTTAACCGATGCCCAGAACTACCATACTGAACTTCTGGGAAGTGTTTCTTTTTGGGAGGAAAAAAAATTGCCATTGACTCCATGTGTCACAAGGAAAAGACCTGAAGCTAGACTTGAAGGGACATGGTCAAATCTGCTAAAAAAGACAATTGTGAAACACAAACACAACTTTTGCTTAACAATAAAACACTTTCCACCATAGAACATTGTGTTTCTAAGGTGTAATTCATAAAGTGAGTTCACCAATGTAATGTATTAATTAGAAAGTTGGGAGTTACTCTGTACCTTAACAGGGACTACTGCTGTCTGTACCATGTTCCTGAAACGCCCAACAGAAGGGTCCACATCCTCTGTAAAGACAAGAACAGCAAAGCCTTCAGTAAGAATACAGAAAAAGACAGAACATCTGTCAGGTAAAGGAACCTATATGAAGAATCGGTACACGGACTTTCTCAAAGCCAGTGCTCGAGTATCTCTCAGTAAGTACAAGCATGCCCAAATAAAGAGAGGAGCTAAGGGGACACCTAGTGGCTTTGTCTCAAGGTGGGCTCATCAGACATTCTGGTAAGAAAGGCTTCCACTCAAACGGAGAATGGGGAAAGGGGACGGATGGATGGCCAGTTTGCACTGATCAGACAATCTGGAGTTCTGGGCTGAAAGCTGCTGCTGACAAGGCACTGCACGTGCTCAAAGGCTCAACAGTGAGCCCCAGAAGTCCTTGGGGGACCTTGAATGAGGAGTCAGAAGAATTCAATGTAGAGTCTCCAAAAGTCTGAAAAAAATCACCTTTTTTTGTAATGTGCATGGCTGCTGTTTACATTAGGATGTTCTGAGCACTAAATTGCATAACTTTATAAATTAAAAAGGTTATTCTGGGTGGCATACACTGACAAATGAAACTATCTCCAGACAATATTTTAAAATGCACACTCATTGAAAAGCTACGCTTATTAATAGGAATATTATCCATACAAAATATCATTAATAGGAGTGCCATTAATATAAAACAGCTAAGGGAGAAAAATGACCAATTAGGAATTGGATATACCTTCAGAAGCATTGTTTTGAATGAGAATGACTTGTTTCAGATATGCAGACAAGTAGCAAAAAACCTCTGAGCTTCAGACAAATATCCATTAGGCAACAGGAAAGGAAAGTGTTAAGGGACAGATGAAAAACAAGTTTAGTTCCCATTTAGATTCTAAAGAAGGCAAAAATTTAAAACACTTTTCTCCTTTTGGAGCCATGAGATTTTTCCAACATCTGATAGAATTTTGAACAATGAAGCTGAGTGTGATGTCCCTGTCCTGTACAAATCGTTTTACAGATAGAGTAGAAGAAACAGAGAGAGGGCAAAGACTTAAGTCAGACATGTGGCAGCTTCTCTGAAATAGCGCATCACAAACACTGATTGCCAAATTTCTGTTCTCCTTATCCATATGCAGCCATGAGTAATCCCTATGACAATACTGGAAAGAGGGCCTTAAGGGCATCAACTAAAGATTAAAGCCAACTACTTACCCGGATTGATGATTTCATCATCATCACTGAATGTCACTCTGGAGTTCTTCCGTTTTCTCTTTGGTCTCTGAATATCCAAGTTCCCTTCCTCAATGGTTAGCGTGGAAATTCTTTTGTTGTGGGCTGTGTTAAACTCTGTCAGGTTCTAATGACAAATTTGGAGATGAAATACTTTAAGCAACCAGTGTATGAAGTCTGATTTAATCATGTGATTGTGCATACCAAAAGACCACAGAACACTGTTTAGCTTCAACTTTAGACGTCCAGGAAGAAAGTGCTCCAGTGCTGCAGCGGTTGCCCAGAGAGGTTGTGGAGTCTCTGTCTGCAGAGATATTCAGAACTTGACTGAGCACAGGTCTGGGCAAGCTGCTCTAGCTGGCCCTGCTTGAGCAGGGGGGCTGGACTAGATGATCTTGAGAGGTTCCTTCCAACCACAACAGTCCTGTGAATACCACACACTGCTGTCTCCCTCTTGAGTAGCTAACGGTAGAAAACATGGTGGCATTCACTGTTATCTGGCAATGGGGAACAGTATGGGAAATCACCCCTGACCTGGGGTAATGTTAGTTGGAGAGTGCGTGCTCCCTGGTGAGCCTCTGTGAGAAGACCATTGGAACGGGAGGATTATTAAGTCACAGATTCTGGGAAGCAGCACGATCACAGGGTTATCATGGCAGAAGATGTTCTGTGTGTATCTGCCAGCAGAAGACACCTCAGACTATCTTCCAGGCCAAGAAATTAAGAACCTGAACCTAAGCAAACCAGAGGGGAATGCTATCCGTTTAGCTGGACATGCCATCTAGGTACAATGTGCCATCGTACTCACATCAAGTTCTGTCTCCTCCTCTGGCAGGCCCAGCAAGCCCTTCAGCTCTTCATCTTCACCGCCCATTTTCTCATCTCCTTTAACTGCTGATGGCAGTGTCTGGGGCTTCTCTCGCAGAGTATATGCCCGTGTAGAAGCGCCAAATGAAACTGTGGAGTCAATGGGTATCTGTTGGGGTTTGTGAGGTTCCAAACGGATATGACCCAAGAATGTGCCATGTGCTGAGAACATCAAAATGCAAAATAGTGTGTTAGTCATCAGCTTGGGCTCATAGTATTCAAGTTCAAGTCCTGAGAAGTTCAGAAACTGTACATGGCTGCTCTGAGATATACATCAGTGAGGTACTGCTGAAAACATTAGCTATGTACATTTTACCTACCATCTCACAAACTAAGATAACTCGCATCATAAGTGCTCAAAAAATCATGGAAATAAACGACAAACACCATTTACTTTCTGGATACTTGTAGATCCCAATGTACCATGTCTGGAATTATTCCCTCAGTGGAAAAAACAGTATGTCAGGTTTTAGATCTTGTGAAACCACCCTCAGAAGAGAAAGCTTCATTAAAGTTGTAAAGGGAAGGCCAAGTCACTTTCCTCCTCTCCCTTAGCCTCTGTTTTAAACACCAAGTGAAACAGATGTAAGCTGACTGGAGCAAACACTCCTTTGCTCCTAACCCTTGCCAATCTTTCACTAGGATGCTAGTTCAGATCATAGTCACCTACCCACACAGTGCAAACAACAATGAAAAGGAAAAAGTGTCTCAGATTCAGAAGCGTTTAAGCACTGAAATATTGTACTTCTGTCTGGTTAAATGTCACACTACTTACTGCTGTTTAGATCTATGAGGAAAACCCTCTTGAGATGTTTGTGATAGACCAAGGCAGCATGGACCCGAGAGCAAGACTGGTGGTCAATGGTAAAATCGCACAGATCAGGATTTCTCCCAAAGAGATAGTATTTCTTCTCATCAATGATGAGTTTCTGAGGTAGAATATCAAACAGAGAGGCATATTAGACTCCTATAAACTTTTGGATCTTCCTGAAAAAATTCAAGAACATGAATAAACAGAGCAAATTCAAAACAAAGCATTAACATGTAATCAATATTTCTGTTTTGTCTGACACTGTTCAATACAGAAACTCAAATATTCTCTTTGTAAAATCAGAACAGCTGAATATGGAAGAGTCCCAGCTATTCCCTTCTTTAACAGCCAATACAAGACAGCCTGGGAAGGACAATGACTCTTCAGAGCATGAGACTGTCTCATACAAGAGATTCTCTCTCACATCTGCTCCCAATGATTTTTACATATTCCTCGAGGCAGATGACCTCAGGCCTTGTCTAAGCCAGGAATCTATGCTAAATGAACTCCAGCCTGATACAGAACAGCAAAAATACATTTCCGTATAGAAATGGACATACAGGAAATTTCAGACCTTATTATAAAGATGTAAAACTCTAGTGGATATGTACTGTGATGTGAATCCATACTAGTCTGTTCAAGTATGCCATTAATTCTAGGCATTCCTTCTTAATTCATCCTAGTTCTAATCTCTTCTTCAAACAAGATCATACATACTGTAATATCAGTTACGTAAACCATCTCTGAAAAGCAAAGGTACACGTTGACACAGTCCTACAGGGTACACAGCATATTTCTATTAACAACGTTGTTGAAAGGAACTCCTTGCACCTACATGCTGAAGTACCTAAGCAGTGCAGCCTTCTTTCTCACTGCATCCCAAGACCTTAATCTGACTTGTGTTTTCCTGCTTCCAGCTGCACAAGTCAAAAGCTGGCAATACAGATTTGTTAACAGATGGCCTGTCCTGCTTTTTGAAACATTTACCAAAGTCCACACGTCTCAATAGCATGATCAAGGGAATGCTGATGATGCATTTTCCATCAGAAAAAAACCCAGATCTTAGTTCAGGAAAACACTACTTTCATGACATGGTCTGAGCTGAATTAACTTTTTGCTTGCTAGAACACCAGGATTTCTCCCCTCTCCCTCCTTCCATGCCTAGCTATACAATCCTCTCCTCAATCGCATTCCCACTCATCTGAGCAAAGTTTTCAGCTTGCAAAGCACTTTTTTGCTGCGTTAGTCTTCTACTGTTTTAGTGAACTGAATCAGTTTGCCTTCAATCAGATGCGTACCCCAGCTGGCTCTAGTGAAGCAATGGATTACATGCACCAGGACGGTGTGATGAGGAAGGACCTCCCTTCCTGGCAGCAGCACTCACGTCAATCAGTTGTGTGCTCCTCAGTTTTGCCAGCTGTATAAATCACATGCTCAGCTAGAAAGAGCCAATGTATCAGACTAGTTACAAGTAGTCCATTTGGGTTTGGTTTTTTTTTTTGAGCTATTAGAAAGACTGACACAATGAGCACCTAGACAGTTACTTATTCTGTGGAACCAACAACTCATACAGAAAAACAGGAGACAGCATGGAATAAGACATAGTCTTTGTATGAATGGATTGAGAGCAGCCCTGACGAGAAGGACTTGGGGGTGTTGGTTGATGAGAAGCTCAACGTGAACCAGCAATGTGTGCTCACAGCCCGGAAGGCCACCGGCATCCTGGGCTGCATCAAAAGAAGCGTGGCCAGCAGGGTGAGGGAGGGGATTCTGCCTCTCTGCTCCGCTCTGGGGAGACCACACCTGGCATATTGCGTCCAGCTCTGGAGCCCTCAACATAAGAAGGACGTGGACCTGTAGGAGCAGGGCCAAAGGAGGCCATGAAGATGACCAGAGGGCTGGAGCCCCTCTGCTGGGAGGACAGGCTGAGAGAGTTGGGGTGGTTCAGCCTGGAGAAGAGAAGGCTCCAGGAACACCTTATAGTGGCCTTCCAGTATCTGAAGTGGGCCTAAAAGAAAGCTGGAGGAACTTTTCACGAGGGTCTGTAGTCATAGGATGAGGGAGAATGGCTTCAAACTGGAAGAGGGGAGATTTAGATTAGATATTAGGAAGAAATTTTTCACTATGAGGGTGGTGAGCCCCTGTCCCAGGTTGCCCAGAGAAGCTGTGGCTGCCCCATCCCTGGAGGTGTTCAAGGCCAGGCTGGACGGGGCTTGGAGCAACCTGGTCTAGTGGAACGTGTCCCTGCCCATGGCAGGGGGGTTGGAACTAGATGGTTTTTAAGGTCCCTTCCAACCTAAGCCATTCTATGATTCTATTTACGCTTTCGTGGGAGCATGAATGACACTGAAAGCCAGAACCTGGGCAGAATTAAGGAAGACTGTAAAGCCCTGGGGGTGCACGTGAAAAATATTGGTGCCCAAGTTATCTTTTCCACCATTTTACCAGTTGGAGGAAAGGGGGCAGCAAGAAACAGACATATAATACATATCAACTTCTGGCTATGTGGTTGGTGCCGTCGCAAGGATTTTGGCTTTTATGACAATGGGACATTCTTTGATGACTATAACCTGTTATGGAGGGATGGAATCCACCTGTCTAGAAGAGGCAAGGGAATCTTTGGCAGCAGGCTGGCCAACTTATCCAACTGGGGAATAAGCCAGGCCAACCAGAGCAGTGACAAATGTTCCTTAGCTGCCTCCCAAGACAAGAATCAGAAGGCCAACCACCTCAGGGGCGTGTATGGCTGTGGTGAATCCTCTCGCACCCCTTCAAGAAAACCGGCACGCTCGATTTCCTCTCCGAAATGCCTATACACCAATGCACACAGTATGGGGAATAAGCAGGAAGAACTAGAGATCTGTGTGTGGTCGCAGGGCCATGATCTTGTTGCAATTACAGAGACAGGGTGGGATAGCTCACATGACTGGAATGCTACATACTTTTTAGGAAAGGCAAGGTGGTGGAGTTGCTCTTGATGTGAGACAGCAACTGGCATGTATTGAGTTCTGCCTAGAGGTGGATGAAGAAAGTTGAGAGCTTATGGGTAAGAATTAATGGGCAGGTTAATATGGGTGACACTGTTGCGGGTGTTTAGACCACCAGATCAGGAAGAGGAACTGGACAAGGCCTTCTACAGACAGCTGAAAGTAACCTCATGATCACAGGCCCCGGTTCTTACGGGGGACTTCAACCACCCTGATATTTGCTGGAAAGGCGACACAGCCAGGCACACACAGTCCAGGAGGTGTCTGCAGAGCATTGATGATAACTTTTTGACACAGGTGGTGGAGCAGCCAAAGAGGAGAGGTGCTCTGCTGGACCTTGTGCTAACAAAGAAGGACTGGTTGGGGATGTAAGGGCTGGGGAAGCCTTGGATGCAGTGACGATGAGATGGTGGAGTTCAGGATCCTGTGTGGAAGAAGCAGGGTAACAAGTAGGATTAGAACCCTGGACTTCAGGAGAGCTAACTTTGGCCTCTTCAAAGACCTACTTGGAGGAATCCCATGAGTTAGGACTCTAGAAAGTAAGGGGGTCCAAGGGAGCTGGTTAATATTCAAGTATCACTTCCTCCAAGCTCAAGATTGGTGCATCCCTGTGAGTAAGAAATCAAGCAAAGGAGGCAGGAGACCTGCATGGATGAGCAAAGAGCTTCTGGAAAAACTCAAATGGAAGAAGGAAGTTTACAGAATCTGGAAAAAGGGGCTGGCCACTTGGGAGGAGTATAGGAATGTTGTCAGAGCATGCAGGGATGCAACAAGGAAGGCTAAGGCCCATTTGGAATTCAATCTGGCAAGGGATGTCAAGGACAATAAGAAGGGCTTCTTCAAGTACATCAGTAGCAAAAGGAAGACTATGGAAAATGTGGGCCTGCTGCTGAATGAGGTGGGTGCCCTGGTGACGGAGGATCCAGAGAAGGTGGTTACTGAATGCTTTCCTTGCCTCAGCTTTTATTGCTAAGGCTGACCCCCAGGAATCCCAGACCCTGGAGGCAAGAGAAAAAGTCTGGAGAAAGGAAGACTTTCTCTTGGTTGAGGAGGATTGGGTTAGATATCATTTAGGCAAACTTGACACCCACATATCCATGGGCCCCGAAGGGCTGCACCCACAAGTGCTGAGGGAGCTGGCAGATGTTACTCTTAAGCCACTCTCCAGTATCTTTGAAAGGTCATGGAGAACAGGAGAGGTGCCTTAGGACTGGAGGAAAGCCAATGTCACTCCAGTCTTCAAAAAGGGGAAGAAGGTGGACCTGGGGAACTACAGGCCAGTCAGTCTCACCTCCATCCCTGAAAGGTGGTGGAACAGCTCATTCTGGATGTCATCTCTAAGCATGTGGAGGAAAAGAAGGTTATTGGGAGTGGTCAGCATGAATTCACCAAGGGGAAATCATGCTAGACCAATCTGATAGCCTTCTATGACAGCCTTCTATGACAGCATGACTGGCTGGGTGGACAAGGGGAGAGCAGTGGACACTGTCTACCTCGACTTCAGCAAGGCTTCTGACACAGTCTCCCATAACATTCTCATAGGTAAACTTAGGAAGTGTGGGTGAGATGAGTGGATAACAAGGCGCATTGAGAACTGGCTGAATGGCAAAACTCAGAGGGTTGTGATCAATGGTGCAGAGTCTAGTTAGAGGCCTGTACCTAGCGGTGTTCCCCAGGGGTCAGTACTAGGTCCGTTCTTGTTCAATATATTCATCAACAACCTGGATGAGGGGACAGAGTGCACCCTTAGCAAGTTTGCTGATGACACAAAACTGGGAGGGGTGGCTGACACACCAGAAGGCTGTGCTGCCACACAGCAAGACCTGTACAGGCTGGAGAGTTGGGCAGAGAGGAACCCAATGAAGTTCAACAAGGGCAAGTGTGGGGTCCTGCATCTGGGGAGGAAGAACCCCATGCACCAGTACAGGCTCACCTGCTGGAAAGCAGCTCTGCAGAGAGGGACCTGGGAGTCCTGGTGGACAAGTTAGTTGACCATGAGCCAGCAATGTGCCCTTGTGGCCAAGAAGGCCAATGGTATCCTGGGGTGCATTAAAAAGAGCACGGCCAACAGGTTGAGGGAGGTCGTCCTCCCCATCTACTCTGCCCTGGCGTGTCTGGTTCTGGGCTCCCCAGTTCAAGAAAGACAAGAAACTACTGGAGAGAGTCCAGCAGAGAGCTACGAAGATGCTCAGGGACTGGAGCATCTCTCTGATGAGGAAAGGCTGAGACCTGGGTCTGTTTAGCCTGGAGAAGACTGAGAGGGGATCTCATCAAAGTTCATCAAAGGGCGGGTGGCAAGAGGATGGGGCCAGACTCTTCTCAGTGGTGCCTAGCAACAGGACAAGAGGCAATGGGCACAAATGGGAACACAGGAAATTCTGTCTGAACATAAGGAAAAATGTCCTTCCTTTGAGGGTGGCAGAGCCCTGGCACAGGCTGCCCAGAAAAGCTGTGGAGTCTCCTTCTCTGGAGATACTAAAAACCCACCTGGATGCGATCCCGTGCAACCTAGTGTAGGTCACCCTGCTTTGGCAGGGGGGTTGGACTGGATGATCTCCGAAGGTCCCTTCCAACCCCTGCCAGTCTGGGATTCTGCAATTCCTCTGCCTGATCTTCAAGCACAAAAGTCACATGGACCTAATTTTCTACAAATCACCTTGCAAAGGCACAATTTACCTGCCCACTAATTATGATCTTCAAGGCTTTTAGCACTGCTGCATTCAGATGTCACTTCCCCACTGATGTTTTTCAGATCCTCCCCCCCTCCCCCAAATGGGTTCTACATTTTCTAGGTTGGATTTCTCATTTTTCTGCTGAACATTTGTCAGCCCCCCCCCCCACTGCAAGCTCTCATAATCTGGTATTCAGTAATAAGTATTTCATTTCTTTCTGCATGTTTATTCTCTCTTTTAGGTCACTAGACGAATGACTTGAACAACTCGGCTCCATACTAGTATACATCATGACAACTTTACAATTAATTGGTCCCTTAGGTAATAATCTGCTAATGTCTTATTCCCAACTAACTCAAGGCATACATTTTAAGCACGATTTCATGAGAGTAAATGCTCTGTGAATCTACTGACTTACGTATTTTGGCCTGCTTTCTTAAAATAACCAGATTCAGGTGATCAAGCTGTGTGCGTATCTATCATCTCTCGACATCCACTACTAAACCAAATAACTTCTCAAACAACTGGCTGATTTCAACCAGCACTACAAGGTAGTAAATTCCAAGAAGTTTCATGAAAACAAACAGCTAGACAGAATGACAACTTCATCAGTACCCTCAAGTGATACACAGGCTGGCAGAAAATCCACACAAGTGCCAAAACTTAGGCTTTAACTAAAAAAAATTTTTTCTTTGTGAGTCCACATCTCATTTGATAAGACAGGAATCACAGCTTAACTAGTGATTCACCTTCAAGTACATTATCTGGTGACAAATGAAGTGCATATGCAAAATGCAAGTGATTTTCCTCCAATTGGGACATTTAAAACATGCGGGTGTCTCCTCTGAATCTATTTGTGTCTGGTGGGGAATAATATACCTCAAAGCCTCAGATAAAAACCCCAAGAAACCAATATACTGAAACAATCTACTTGATTCTGCTCTCACCTGGCTACTTTATTATCATTTTCTGTCTCTTTACAGACACTGGTTTTCACAAGACCCTACCCTCAGAATCAACCAGAAACTATAAGCCACCGATAAAGAGCTTAAACTAGTACATGGTTTCATCAGTCCTTTCTGGTTGAATATTATTTCCCTTTTTTTTTTTTTAAGTTCCACCTGTAAACAGCTCAATCTCCTCCCTGTACATTCTTCTATTCTTTCGTTACGCTTTTCCCTGCAAGCCTTAATCAACACCTATTATTCCATTAGCCTTGCTGATATCTTCCCATAAGATTACAGTTGTTTCATCCACCTATTGTTCTGCGAATACCATAGTGTTTGTTACAATACATCTTTTGAAAAATGCTGGTTAGGTTTTCCGGGATTCAACTTCATAGCAATGGATTTATGTCCAATATTAGGCAGTACCTTACTCATTCAGGTCAGCACTCTGAGTCTTCTCAAATTCAATACCTTTGTATTAATGAATTCTATTATTCCACTTCGTGAGAAAGATGAACACCAACTTTTCCTTTTTTCCTTGTGTATTTGAAAAAAAAAATCCTGTGTAAACACCACTCTGATACAAACAAGCGGATCTTAAGAAGCTGATTCATTACTCCACATTTCAGTGCTCAGCTCCGCAAGCGGTTATCTCACAAATTCAAGTACCATAAAAATTGGTCCAACAGTTTATCATTCTTGTCCACAACTGAAACCAAAAGAAGTTTTCATTTGCACTCATTATGCACAAAACAATACCATTCTCACTTGACACCATTTAAAGAGATTTTGCAAAGACACAAACAAATTCACATATTGGAAATATTGCAACAAATCATCAACAGAGAAAATAATTTTATTGCCTTTACTTCAAGATTATGTTTCCAAAATTTTCTGTGCCTCTGAGTTATAACCCAGTGTTATCCTTTATACACTGAGCTTAAACACTTCATGGCTTGTTTTAATGTTGCACTTTTCAGACCCAGCAATCACAAGGTGTACCTCAGACCTCTGCAGAAGACCTGGGATACAGATGGCTCGGTTAGTATCAAGTGCTCAGTAATCCACAAGATTAAAGAATGTTCTTTCTTGGCTACTGCTGTCTACCGTAAGACACAGAACTGAAAAACTATTTGCCACATATTCCAAAATGGGAAACAGACGGATCACATTGAAATGCTGTTAATTTGTTGCACAGTTCCCATACATACACACAGCACATGGTCTCAAGTAACCACCAGAGTCTAGAGGAGTTCGTTCATCATCTGCACACATAGAGCGTGCAAGGCCCCAAAGGGACCGTACAGGCAGGCAGGCACGCTAGGTGGAACAGCCTGCTAGGACTTCCCCACCAAGCCAGCTCTTCTGAGTCTTACTCCGGCAGACAGAAGTACCGCAGCAAGCCGGACCTCTGTGCCACACACGTAAGTGCCTGCGCCTGGTCACCGCTGGCCGCAGCATTCGGCACACATCTCACACAAGCTGCACCTGCCTGATCTCAGTAACACTGATAGCCAACATCAGAGAGTCAGGAGGTAAAACACAAACTCTACAGTCATTCTGTGACCTCCGTGTGATCGCATCCTCTACTGAACCTCAGAGTACTTGTACAGCAGACTAGCAATGGCTGTTAACAGTGCTCTGCACAACAGCAAAAAGAACCTCTTTTAGGTTATCAAGAGAGTTGATGGTAGAAGAGGGAATCAGGATGTTTGTACCACCCATTTTCCCAACCTGGACAGAGACGCCAGGCTTACAAAGCCAACCTGCGCCTCCTGTAGGTCCAAAAGCTTTGGGCAGCGCAGCCCCAGAGCCTGACACCACCAGGACAAATTCCTGACTGTCAATTTATCAACACCAAATTTGCTCATCCATTACCAAAACCAATGGTGCATCCTCAGCTTCCATACGGTATTTTGTTGCTTTCTCTTTTTTTCAGTCCTGACCTGGACTCCCATGATAGGACCTGAGGATTAATTCAGCAGAGATCACCATGTAAACTCTTTCATCCTAAAGCTCTCTCTCCACACTCAAAAATCCAAGAGAAACATGACAAGAAAAAAAACCCTTATCTCATAGAATAAGTCTCCCAGGTGGGAGGGCTGCATTATGTTTGGCCACCTGCCACATACCAAAAAACCCAAAGTCACTGCCATTTGGCTTTGCTCACTGAATCTCATTACACAGAAAACTCAGTGCCAAGTACAATCTTTACCCCAGATCCTGCTGCCAGGATGGCAGAGAGAAGGCTGAGCTAAGAAGCAGTCCTACTCCAGCTCCGAATCTCTGAAAACGATTCCGAACACGTAACCGTACCATGAGAAGCAGAATACATGATCCATGGTTTGAGGAAAAATGCAATGCAAAGGGTTTGAAAGCTGTAGTGCCCAGAGAGAGCCTGCGAAGGACAGCTCCAGCGTGGTCCGAGCAGCGCATGTGAACCAACCAGCCGTGTCTTGTATGAACTAATGAGCTACTTTGAAGATGCAGTAAATGTGTGTTAATATCCAATTCCTTTCAAATTAAGGCTGAGCAAAGATCTCCTTTCTGCCAATTTTCTGTGTCTTTAAATCCAGAGTAAGAGTACTCTCTCAAAACAGTCTGTAAAAACAACAGTAAAGGACTATAAAGACCTCATTTTACCGGTTTCTGGCCTGGGAAAACACAACTTTACTTGTGAGATACCTACTTGTGACATCTCTATCTTCCTTCCTATGCAAAGCATATTCTGGTAATTTACCCAAATTGTAAACAGTAAATCTCTCCTGCTAGACACCAGAAGGAACACTTAATACTGTCTGATGCTGGCATACATTACAAACCAGCCAAGATTTTAAGCTACCTAAGTCTTTCATGATCTAACACCGAGTTCTTAATTTTCCAAGTCTCTGTTCAGAAAAGCTGGCTCAAATTTGCAAAATTTTGCTGCCCAGAAACATTTCTCTGTTTCAGTCAATTGCAAGTTAGGAAACTCTCCACAGCTAAAATACATTCCCTGGCTTGGGTCCTCGCCGTCAACCATGTTGACAAAGACTGCTTTATTTTTTTAATACTACTTTTGATTTGTCCTTTTGAAAAATCTGAATGTTGATCAGTACAATAATAATATGACCTCTAGTTATCAACAGTGACAAATTATATTTATAAGACAAAATGTGAAATAGAGAATGAGGCGGTGTATATTAGAAAAATTCCTTTGCTGCAATAAAAATAACTCATTGTATCTGTGCTAATCACAGCACTGTTCACAGATCCAGAACATGGGCATACATGGGCGTTTCATACTATAGAACAGGGCAACAATCCTATAAAATACAGGATGCGTAGTTAACCTTACTGTAAAACAATAAAAAAACCAACCCCAAAACCAAAAAAAACCTGACCAGACAAGTATCCCAAACAAGCAGTACAAAGCGAGGAGTTTTTACTCTTACTCTTCTGTATTTCAGAATTCTTTCCTCGTGTTATTCGACTTTTTGCTCCTGAAGTTCCTAAGACAAAGCGCCTTCTGGCTGCAGTCTGATACCTCCTAGACAAGTAAACTTGTAGGAAACAAAATGTCAACCTTGGTCCAAAATTCAGTTTGGAAGAAATAAGGCTCTGCAAAGTATCAAGTTTCCCTTACAAACATTTTATTTTTTCTCTCTCTTTTTACTAGGACAGGTTCAGGAATCAAAGTGTCATTGCTTGCCAGCTGAGCACTGCTGCTTTGTATCCCTTCAAACAGTGCATCTAACCGGAAGGTAACTGATGGAACCACTGCAAGGGAAAATTCACTTCATTCTGAAGTTTCAGAGTAAAACAAACTGTTCTGAAAATGACGAATATGAGAGAGAAAGGAAATACTTATGAGTAAGTGTGGAAAACGGCAGGAAATTTTCTACTGCTGGTGCATATGTATACGATACACCAAATATATACAAAACCTATTTTCATACCTCAATGAGTTTATCTCCTTTGACTACATCCAGATGTAAGCCAGGTGGTGGTTTCCCTGCCCTGGAAAATAAAGAAAGGAAAATATAGTATCAAAATATTTAATAAAAAGTTTATTAGTGTTAGACTAATACTCTAATAGAGCTACAGACCAAACAGACACATATCCAAGCAGAGTTATTTCCGGGGAAAACATGAAAATACCATAATTTTCTTTTCCTCCCTACAGATTCCTTCTGACAATGCCTAAAACATGACTTTTTTACAATAAGAGTTAAGCTAACAGGAGATGAGACATTTCAAGCCTTACTTCTGCAGGTAAAAACCAGCTAATTTACAGAATGAAAAGAGCAGTTCCTAGGAGAATATGATATGAGGCCAGGAAGAGGCTAACAACTAGAGAAAGGGATAGGTTGGGACTGTTTGCCTAAGGGCCTGCTGAAGGGCTCTGTTTTCTCATGTTACCTTCAAAACAGTAGTTCTCTACCCTTAGCTGCTGAGAGAAATGGAAACGTCTACCATCCTTCCCCTCTAGGGCTGGTAATGGCCAAAAACCTGAAAGGGGCTCCACACACACCTGTAATATTATAGAAATTTTGGCCAACAGCCAGTGTTTCTCCACACTCACCCTATAATCAAACTTTCCTACCAACAGAGGTAACGTGGAAGAGAGTACAGCATTAGATGGCAGAGGGACTCCCACCCTAGGACAGTACAATCCTCCTCCACCAAATTCTCACATGAAGAGCAGCTCAGCTCCCCCAGCCCTACAGCTCCATCCCTGCTCACCTCCTGCGAAGCCGATTCACCGACTGAATTATTCCCACTTGGGCAAAGGGAGCAGAGGCACATGGGACTCGGCAATGCACAGCAAAACAACGCTAATATGCAGAAGAACCCATGAGGACTAACAGCATCAAAAACATATTTGGTATTTACACCACTGTGTGTACACACACTGCCCTTCACTGCATAGAATCTTTGGCTGTTGGCAGCAAACGATCTCCTTCTTCTCAGATCTCTAAAAATCTGCATCTCTAGTACTTCTTCACAAATAACAGCACTGCTGCTCGTCTCAATGGCTGGACCAACTTTCTAGGCAACAGCAGTGACCCAGTTCTCAGCTACACTGCTGCCCTTCTGAAGAACAATCGCAGAGGAGATCACATTCCCAATTTACTGCTTTGCTCACTGCAAAGAGCAAGACAAGAGAACAGCGACAATGGGTAGCGACATTCTCAGTGTGGCTGGAGAAGGAAGAAAGGTCACTAGTAATTGAAGTTGTTTGAGGGGGTTAAATATAGATGTTCACGTTTCTGGCATGTGCCTTACAATTTGAAGGTTTCTTCTGTGTCTCCAGGTCAGCTGGTTACTATACACGTGCTCTCCTAGATAACTTCATCCAAGAACACAGTCCTCTACTTTTTCTACTTCATTTCTTTCTCAAGTATCGCACAAGCATTTTCCGTTCTTGCTCCAAATCCACTATACTAGCCTGCTCAGATCTCCCTCTGGCCCTTCTTGAATATGCCAGTTGGGACTTTCACAAGTTTTCTTACCAAGCCCTTCTCTAAGATTGCGGACAGTACCATCCTAACAAATGAGACGGGTATGGCTGATACTGATTCTTATTCTTTTGGATGAACAAACAGCAGCAGCAAAAGCAGAGGATGCAAAGCTGCAGGGCAATCTGCCAAAATGGTGAATGCTTTGTAGAAATGGGATTATGGTGGTGTGAGGGAAAGACCAGCAAGTAAAAATGCTCCCAATGAAGATACACAGTCCATTTGAGGAGTTCTACAAGGACAGACTCTTCCAGTAACTCCGGTCCAGCTAGGGGACTGCCTCCTCCCAAGCACTGGTCCAGGATCACCCGCCAGACTACACCCAAGTGCTGCTGTCTCTTCCTGTGCGCCCCTCAGATCTCAGTGCTCAGTTTTCCTTGGAAGACAGGTTTCATTCATGGATTAATGTCCACTTCTCAGTGTTTCCTTTTTCTGCCCCTTAGCACTGGTATACTTGTTTTTCTCCATTCCACTGAAATTGCCAAGTTCTAGTTACTCTACGACACAATTTTGGCAATTTTCACAAAGCCTGCCTTACTTTGATCCAACAACAGCTGCTTTCCCCATCTTTTTTTTCTTTCTTCCAAGTAGGTAAACCTTTCAAAAAATTAACTCTACAAGCAAGTCTACTTATTCAGTCTGGCCTCTGCTTTTCTTCTGAGTGACCTCTTCCCGGATACCCGACAGTCAGCCTGTCCTGAAAACATTTTAGCAACATCCTCGACATACCTGTTGGGTCATGGGAAAGCTCCCACGTGTTCTAGCACAACCTGCTCTGCTTTTATAGTCAACTTTATTTCAAACACAGAAAAAAAGCCCAGATGCAGCACAAGATAGTGCCTTTGGCTATGAATCAAGGTGCTTGAAAAATTTATCTATTCTCTGTCTTCTTTTGGACTGAGACTCCTTTGTAGGCAGTATTTCCCCTGTCTACCTATGCCTGCAAAACACCGAACACAATAAGGGCTGTAAATACTGATTATGATACCATCAAAACAAACTCACAGAAATAATTTCTGGTAGAAAACCCCTTTGGAACAGATTAAATCAATGTCCTAGCTTAGGCTGCTGAAGTTAGATACTTGAAAACCCTTTTAATGAAAAAAGTAGAAACATTTTCCAATTTTATATTCAAAACTAATTAGTTCCAGAGTTACCAAACATGAGAAGTAATGGCTGTATTTGGAAGTATCAACAACCCCTCACATGCTCTGCCCCATCAGACCCCTCACCTCATGCATCAAGGAAGGATGAGGACACTGAGAGGAACAGCTCTTGCAAAAATCTACTAGAAGGAAGTTTGTTAGAAAGTTGGTACTGTGCTGTTAGAGGAGAGCATTTTTTTCTCCCTCTTATTTCCAATATTTTAAAAAAAGACCTCTCCCACTAACTAATGTACTAAAATATCCACTAAACTAATTTTCCTACACTGTTCTGAAGGATGGAGAATTACTTGAGGTCAACAGACCCTCCTCTCCGTAGAACACGTTCAGACAGCCAGGCTCAGCACTGCTCCAAGACAAATGATCTCGCATCAGAACGTGGCTCTAGCACAAGTGCTTGCGTTTGAAAGAGAGAAACAAGAAGCTGTTCTGCACCTTCCAGATTGTGTATCACAGTCCCCACTGCCTGAACGTTTTCTGCTCTCTACAGGTCAGCATTCTCCAAGTGACCTTAAAATAAGACCTGTAAGTAGTCCAATTGTTAGCG
The DNA here is from genome assembly GCA_008711295.1 of Anarhynchus alexandrinus. Lineage (NCBI taxonomy): Eukaryota > Metazoa > Chordata > Aves > Charadriiformes > Charadriidae > Anarhynchus > Anarhynchus alexandrinus. Next base: position 34,742 of record VUYV01000469.1, read on the forward strand.
ACCACTAGTTCAGTAATTTTAACTGAGACAAAGTATGCTTAGACTGCCTACTGAATTGCCAAAGGCTTACTTGGGAGAAGAGAAGCCTTCCAGAGAACTAACGAGGCTGTCTGGTAAGGAGAACACGACCATAACAGTATCATTAAATGAATTCTCTGGATCAGAGAAGAGGTGAGAGGACATCCCACACTAGAGCTTTTCTTCACTAAGAATGAATTCAAGGAAGTGAAAGAAGTATAAGAAAGTTTATCAGAATTGATAAAAAGAAGTAACAAACTGCAAAACCCAGGTGGTATTTAGCCAACCATCCTAAGAGATATCAAATATCAGTTTCCTACCCTTAACAGTCTACCAATCTATTGCTTAAACTGTGCTCACTGTCAGAGAAATGAAAGTATCAACCGATGATGCTAATTTTAAAGCATATTTCAGAAGTGATGTGGAAACTACATACAGTAAAGTCAATGTCTGACTGGGGAACTGGTAGAATAGAATATTTCAGTTGGAAGGGACCTAAAACAACCACCTAGTCCAACTGCCTGACCACTTCAGGGCTGACCAAAAGTTAAACCGTATTATTAAAGGCATTATCCAAATGTTTCTTAAGCCCTGACAGGCTTGGGGCATCGACCATCCCTCTAGGAAGCCTGTTCCAGTTTGTGACCACCCTCTCGGTGAAGAAATGCTTCCTAATGTCGAGTCTGAATCTCCTCTGGTGCAGCTTTGAACCATTCCCACGGGTCCTACCACTGGACACCAGGGAGAAGAGCTCAGCACTTCCCTCTCCACTTCCCCTCCTCAGGAAGTTGGAGAGAGCAGAGCTGTAGAAAGTATATTACTGAGCAGAACAAGAAGACAGATAGAAATTGAATAATAGCCAGATCAGAGTCATCTAATCCACACTTCAATACTCAACAGTATTTGTCCTTAAGTAACGCGACGATATGTGGGGCATGACAGTTCTTCCAATGCCAGGGAAACGCTCTTCTTGGATTAAAGAAGGATAAACCTTGATTTGAATTACGCATAATCTGCTCCTTTCGGCCTTTGTAAGAATCTAAAGATGACAACAACCATGCTGAAAGAACGTCTTGTTTGACGGAATACAACCAGGCACGGTAATAGTTTGTATTCTACTTAAGATAAGCTGAATGTCCTGGGAAAGGAGTTAATGTGGTATCTGGATAAAACTGATATTTATTAGCCTAATTAGTTGACTTCTTGCAAGAGAAAGTGGGCATATTCATGGACGATGAGAAACGAGTAGGGAATTGACACTGGCACTCTACTCCAGAAGTGTTGCTCACTACCTGTACAATGGATGGGGGGAGTTACAAAATGGGCTGTTTTAATACTCAAAATGCTCTTTATGGGATGTTGGCTTTTTGGCTTTTGGGGCTTTTTTTTTTTGTGTGTTTCACTTTGGGTTTTTTTAATTGCAAGGTGAACTTTCCTTGAAACCATACTCTTCAAAACATGCATACAGGACTATTTACACGGTGGTCAAAAAATACTGTATTCGTGTTCCTTAAGACCATTTCTCTTGTAAAATGAGAGCACTATTTAATCAAGACAGCAGCGCTGCTTCTGTATGACTTCAAGAACTCTACTTATCTTTCACAATCCTGTGGAATTGTATCAGTCAGATCAAACTGACAAACCCAGAGCAAGGAACCTTTTGCAAAATAAAAAGTACCTCCAGTAACCAGTGTCAGGTGCCTCACACCGGAATGCTCTCCCAGTTTCTAACAGTTACCAACTCAAGGACTTCCTGACTCATAGCTGCTATCTGGTTAAATGGCCATCCACACAAATTGCTCTAAGAACCCATGTAAACTTAATGCATTCACAGAATCTTACACAAACAATTTCACAGATCACCTACATATAGCTGAAGCACCCTCTCCACTATTTGGCCACAAACCTACTTGCTATTAATTTCGTTTTGCAAACTCTGGTTCTTCTCCTCAAAAGGAGAGCAAACACTTGTCTCCTACAGACTTTCTGTTTGCTATTCAAGACACCCAACATATCTCGCAGTTGTTCCTTTTCCAGACTGAAGAGAAGCCTAGGCTGTAGTACAGCTTCCTATATCTTTGACTGAGATAATACTTGAAAAGAATACTTTGAAAGAATTCATATGGTTTTTGAGGAGGCAAATAGTACCTCACAATCTATCAGAATTACTAGAGACAACCAAGAAGATCTAAACAAGGCTATCAGACTGGCATTTTTAAAAAAGCTGTTGACAAAATTATCAAATAGTCTTATGGAAATTAAGGTGTGACGGGGAAAAGAAATGCTAATCCATGATGGAATGCAAATGATTAAGAGTCAGGAAGGAGCAGGGTTCTGCAAGGGCTCTGTGATGTTTATATGCAGTCTGGAAAAAAGAAGCCAACAAACAAATGAAAAAAATGACTTCTGACAACAGTTATGCAGGAAATTCAAAACAGACTACAATGCTGTAAATGAGTGTCACGATATTGCACTACTGCTTGAGAAAACACCCTGGGGAAAAAAAATAAAAATCAGCACTCTTGAGTGCTAGTTCATGCTAGAGAAAGACCACCTCAACCACACAAACACAACCTCGAGCTGCAGGCTCCTTACTGCCATGCAGGAAAGATGTAGAGCCATCACAACTATGTTCAGAAAGAATCAGAGGAACACTCATCAACAGTTGACAAAGTAAAGACATCATAAAGGCGAAACTATAAAAATACAATGCTTTCGCATCTTGAATGCTGTACGAGTTCTAGTTCTCTTGTTGAGAAGGGCACAAGGATGATAACCAGTACAGATGGTTTCATGCAAGGGAAATAATAATAATAATAGAGTACATCGCTTCAGAAGCTTTGTAAAAAACAAGCAAGCATCCATTCCCTTTGTCCTCTTAATGAATGCTACAAAACTACTGTATTCATTATTTCTTGAAACACAAGAAACAAGGAGCCCTGGATCTGAAAACAAGGGGAGTGCCTTTTCCAACGTTTGCGTAATTTGTGGGAAGCACTGCCATTCAGTGCTATGGAATTTACCTGTAAGTTAACAAAGAAAAAACAGAAAATTTTGGGAGCTTAGGTCTGGTCTTAGTTGTTAAAGATGACCACCCAGAAACAGTCCTCAGCTCACAAAATCCCTTTGATTCTGATGGCCAAAAGCCTACAGCGCATACGAGAGGACAGAATACTTAAAGCTTACACTAAGTTATTGGTCACTACCACGATGCGATAGGAAACCACCTGGGCTGTTGTCTTCAATTAGCATGGCTGTTTTATGCTCTTTGCTACAGAAAGAAATCAGAATAAAGAAAAATCCTCCTCTTACCAAGATGTTGGCTGAACACAAAGTTGTTGCCGATCTTGTGCATCAGCGATGGAAATGAGTCATACACCGTTCTCAAAGCACAGCATACACAGCACACGCTAGCACTGGAATTTGTTTAGGTGACTTAATTTTGACGATACAAGGAGGCATCATAACAAAGTTAAGGCCAAAATCTTTTGGGTAATTATTTTTGCTCATGCAGAATAGTTTCTTCCTGTGTGGAAGAAGAGGGCTGGATAAAGAGCTGACCAATAATTCTGATCCAACCTTGTTATGTCTGGAGGAAATATGATGATTAGGGCATTTGAACTTTAAAAAAAAAAATGCAGGTTAATGGGAGGCATTTAGGACTTCCTCTACTCTTAGAAGCATTAAAATAATTCTCACCAAACTTCCAGTTGTAAGAAGTACAGTTAAAAAAGGTTGTGGTTCAAACTTGACGAATACAGACTTTTCCTGAACCGGAACACAAAAAATTGCACTGTGTTTTAGGAGTATTTTATAGAAGATTTCCGATGAGAAATGCGGCTGCTTCAACTGAACAACACATTCCATTTGTATTAAAGCATTTGCCCAACTGCACCTTGGCACTATTTATGTTTCTTGTTACAATGCAGTTCCACACAGAACTAGATTTTACTGGTTCTCTCTGGTTCCCTTGGTTACTCAGAAACAAAGTCTCCATGGAATACAGTGAAATTTAGAAATTGTATACAAAATTTAATTCCTGAGAGCAGGGCCATAAATATTCTATTAGAGAGAACTACAAGTTTTATGGCACCAAAAAAATGAATTCAAATGACACTGAATTAAATAGGAAAATGAATATTAAGAAGGGAGCAACAATGCAATGATTATATAAGATTATTCTGACATTTTCAGAGCGAGAACGGGTATGTTGGAAACGTTAATTTACCTGTAGAAGTCAGGGGAAGGAAAGACAGGACCTCCAGAATCTGCAAGTCCAGCCACTGCTGCTGCAGGTCACCTTGCTGTAACCTTTATGCCTACCATGAAGCTCTTCCAAAGCCTTGTTATTCTGACAGTTTGACGTCCATCCTAAATTTTTGATTAAATCCTTTCATTTCCATCCTAAATTTTTTGTTCTTTCCCTTCAGCTATATAAAAAAAATCCCCAGTACTATCCCTCTTTAAAAATACTTTAGCCATTGAAAACCAGTGGTGGTGTTATTTTGACTCAAGATCTGGTCATGTCAAAGTAAGATTGCAGTTTCCCCACCAATGAATTTTCCCACTGCATCCGTTTCAGTTTGAATTGAGCTTTACTAAGTACAGTAACAGACTATGCCTTTTCATCAGTGCCTTCTACAACAGCACTGACGCTTCCCTACCTTACAAATAGATATCTATTATTACACATCATGTAGAGTATGAGTCTTTTCATTTATTTTTGAACAGCTGTGTGTTACTTGTGACAGATGGTCATTCTGTGATTAGCCTATGTACTTGTGTGTACGTCCCTTTTACTGCTGAATATGAACTTGAGTCCTTTTACTTCTGAATAGTGAGTTTCTGGCTTTAAGAAGAAGTTCTTGTTCTTAGTCCCTATTTTCCATCTTACATTTCTGCATTTTATCTTTTTTCTACTGTTCTGGTCTTCAAATGATACCAAAAGGACTGGATAATACTCTGGCCTCTGTGTTGACCATGCCTGTGTCACTAATGAGTATTGTGGTCTCTTTTGTCAGGGTAATTCATAAAAAACTCCCCGACACTATAAAGAGTCTATTCAACTGCTATTGCCTCCTCAGAGTCAATTCCTTATAAACTCACAGTCCTTCTGTGAACCCCTCTACTGCTTCCTAAAATGATAATTTCCTGTGTGTTCTGAAAGAAACAGTCTTGAAGAAAGCTGGTTCCACTGACAAAGTCAGCCTTTGGCAGATATAGTACATCTCCTTCCCCGCCTTGAATAATTCGTTCCTTCACAATATAGTCCAGCAGCTGGACATGGTGAAGTTCAGATTTTCCCATAGCAGTGACATGTATGGATTTGTTGGGCTTAAGTTCCAGCGTAGGTTTTTAAAAGATTAAACCACCTACGATCAACAACTCTTTCTTCTGTATTAGAAACAGACAAATGTGTTTCTTCAGTTTCTTCCCCTTGTGCTCTACAGGCCAGCCCACTGCTCTGTGCAATGCGACAGGATGATTCTGTGAGGAAGCTGTATAGATAGTTTCTGCCATTGATGGCAAACCCTCTACTGCAGAACTATAGATTAATGGGAAAAAAACCCAGGGACAGATAGTCAAGAAGATGACACTCAAGGAAGAAAAGAAAAGCCCAAGCTGAGCTCAACCTTGGAAGAAGCACACTGAGTAAAAAACCAAAAACAAACCCAAAAACATTTCAGAAAAAGAGGACAAAGCCATTAATGCTTTGGGATGTGATGCTAGCTGGAAGTACGAATAATAGAACTGAAGTTTTACAAATTAGCTGACAGTATCTCTTTGACAAGGCTAAGATTCAACGTTGACATGCCAACTGGGTTACAACAGCTACGTCCAGCTGAAACTCAGCAGCCTCACTGAAGTAAGTCCTACCTAGTCTAAAGAGAAATTATGCGTTGTAGCTATTAAGGACACAGACAGGAGAACTTTAATTCTATTGTATTAGTTTAAAAGTAGGTCAATAATTTAGGTTTCCAAATGTGGACTCAGAAGACTAAATTTAGCCACTTCCTAAAAATCTTGGCCTATGTGACTACTGTACATACCTTCATGCCCAACCTCAAGGACAAGGTGGAATTTCCAGAACTCAAGAGCTCATCTTCTCCAGAAATTTGTACACAATCATTGCCAGGAACAGCTTGGTTTTGGCTCAGAGAAACTGAAGAGCAATTGTTGCTTTTAAAACATACTATTTCAAATTTACATACATTCCAGGACAAGCTTGATATCCCAACTAATGGTGTGTCAAGACAGAGAGCAAAGAAAGATTCACGAGCCGAAATTCAGGGTATAACAGGACAAAAGGAGGGACAGGCAGTATCTGATGTTCACCTCAAAACTACATCCCAGATCATTTATACCCCAAGGAAATTACTTTTATTCGCTAAAACCACCTCAGAAGGTATCTAAAAGTCCTAATAAGACTTGCATATGTAATTGTTATCTATCATTCTCTAATGTCATGGTATGGCTAAATTTTAATCCATAGAAAGTATTGGCAACATCTCTCTTCCAACTTTATTCCAATTTTACACGCATAGCCCATGTCTTTGCTGACAAGTATGGAGGAATTACAGTACATGCCTAAACAAGTTCTGGCACAAGCAAGTACTACTAAGACAGCATTCATTATCTTGAGCTAGTTTAACTGTTGGAAACACAAGAAAAGAAAGAATAAATATTTTACGGACTATGACATCATAAAAACTAAATCAAAGCCAGAACTTAAAACCGATGAAAACATTAAACTTCAGTAGAGAGATCTTTTCTGGAAAATGGATACTAGAACAGCATCCACGTTAGGAAAGAACAGATACAATGATGGAGGCAAGTCTTAAAAGCATGGGCAGCAACTTAAAGACATGAAGAAAATCCCCGTTTCTGTTGATTATATTTAAGATGTATTTCTCATATGATTGGTGCTTGCAGTCCCCAAGGCAGCTCTACTTAGAGGCAGAAAAAGAAATAGATAGGTAAAGACTGCGATTTTGATGTTAACATAGGTGGATAGATTGAAGATAATTAATCACAGAACAACCTGCTACTGACCATGAAGACACTCTGCAACTCCATGTTTTCTGGTCACCCAAAGCTCTCCCTGTGAAGATCTACAGTGCTACCGATACAGAAGACTTTTCAGCGCTTGTGTAAGACATCAAGGATGCTGCAGGATAAATTTACACTGAGACTTTCTGGAAATCAGAGCTTCAAATAACAATACTATTGTATGTTAGCAAGCCTGCTACTGCAAACCATTTTCACTCTGGAGAATCCTACCTGTGGAAGATCTGTCACTTATTCAATATCATAACTGTGTGCTCTTTGGTTTGCTCTGGAAGAAATATACACTTTAAAACTGAGCTAGAATCTGTAAGCAGAAATCATAGAATATATTTCACGTTAAAACTTTATATTTTTTTTGCAGACTACAAAAGTAAGCCAGAAGTAAATAAATCCACTTGGTAGGTGGATTTATCCTCATCCACTGGATGAGGCAGTGGAATACCATCAGCCATAACTACCTAATACTTCCCATTTTTGGTTGCCTATTCAGCAGAATATAAACACTGAAATTGGAAGCTATCCATGTTGGCTTCCTGCTACACTTTATTTATTTATTTTTTTTTACATTTCTGAAACAACAGCTTACCTGTTTCAAAAGAAGCATTAAGGAAAAACATTAAGTTTTTCCACACAAAACGGTTGGACTTGATGATCTTAAAGGTCCCTTCCAACCTCACTAATTCTATGATTCTATGAAAACCATATCTTTCACCAATATTAATTGTCACATCTACGCATGACAATCTGCCTAAGATCAAACTGTATCAGGTATGCCTTTCGCTACACTGGTATAAACATACAGCTCACCCAAACTTGGTCTCTAAAATATTACAATGTGCACATGTACAATAGAGGTACAAAGGAACATAAAGAGCTTCCACAGAATGCGTAAGGAGAGAGTCCATATACGAGCTTTGCTTTACCTGAGAAGGATTTTAGAACATTACAGTAAAAGGACATTCAGGTTGCAAAATGCATATTATCAAAAAATCTTAGAAACGTCAGAATGAAGCAGGCCCTGGCACCCAAACATGACCCCCTTACTCCTGGGTGTGAAACCCTGGCTTGGATCATCTCCCTGACAACCCTTCCACCTCATTTCTCTATCATTCAGTGCAACGGATTGTGCTTCGAAACCAAATCAGGTCAGCACCAGCACTGTGAAGAAAGCTGTCTGTCTGTCTGGCCCTGCCCTGTTTGCAGCAGAAACCAGAAAGCGTGTAGCTACAGAGGCTCTCATGGTTATAGCTGTTACAGTCCTCCCCTCCAGATGGTATTTATTTAGGAATTCTTCTGCAGTAGCATGCGAGTTACTGAAACTAAGCGTTTCACAAGTTGTACTTCTCCAGCTGTTCAACCAATAGCTTTCAAAGGCAGAAGCCATTCCAATTTACCACCGAATATAATGCAAGTTATGAACACTTTCACACAAAAAAACTCAGAAAAAAAATTAAAGATTTTTCAAATTTCAAGTTGAACATCCAGAAAGTACTAACACTGAATAATTTTTGGCTTTATCTACTGTAACGTGTCATCATTTTACGGAGCACCATCTCGTCTCATACAGATGCTTGTTATTGTATATGTTCAGCACAAATAAAATATTAAAATACATGAGCAATTCTTTTCCATGAGAGGGTTAAATGGTTTTACCAACTAAAGCAGGCACTTATAAAACAGGTCAAAATTAAAAAGCATATTCACTAAGCATCCGCTCACTGAGCAGTATTATCAAAGCACTGAAAGGTAGGGGACCTGTACTAAAACCCAGATGACTATGCAACTAAAGACTGCAATCATGCATGCACATACAGAGCTACCTCATACAGACATACAAGTGCTTGACTTTTCAGCTGTAACACTGTGTCATTGTCTACACAATTTAAAATATAAGCGCACACATCCCCTGAATAATCAATGCTCGGGCACCCAGAGAAGATGTAACGTATCAAAAAAATTCAAAGCAAATGAAACAGGGCCGCAGGTAACCTAATCTAAGGCCGTGCTTCCGACAGAAGCTTGGCCCGGATGATTCCCAGAGATCCCTTCCAACGGGGACTTTTCTACGACTCTTAAACCAGCCAAACCCTCAGCCCGAAACTGCTTCTCCCGCGCATCACTCCGCCCTCACTTCTTAACTCAGGACAATAAAAAAAATCCAGGCTACTTTCAAGCTGATGGATTTCTCGTCTCAAAGACAGAACTTGAGCAGAAAATACGACGTGTGCGACATCGCACCCTCTGTTTAAGCTCTCGGGAAGGGTCACAGCACCTCCGGGGAGCGTTCCCACCCGCACCCGGGGCCTTGCGCCCAGGCACCCCGCGGGGCTGCAGCCCCAGCCCGGACCCCCACCGGCCCCGCGCCGCCGCAGCGGGCAGCCACCGCCTCTGCTGGGGCAGGGAGCGCAGCCCCGNGAGAGGCGCGGCGGAGCGGCCGCGGCCCCGGCCCGCTCACCAGCTGGGGCACTCGAAGAGCGAGAGGCCGCCGCCGCCGGCGGAGTTGGCGTTCGCCGCCATCTTGCATCTGCCCCATTCAGGCGGGCGGAGGGCAGGATGGGAAGGCGGCGGACCGGCGCGGGAGGCGATCCCGGCGCCCCCCGCTGCGGCGGGGGAGGAGGAGGGCGGGTGCGAAGCGCAACAGCAGCGGAACGACCGCCTCGAACCCGCCCGTCACAGGGCTTCAGACCCGCGTTTTAGCATCACCCCATGTTTCAGCAGCGCCACTTTCCTCTGCCCGGCGGACAGAAAAACGAGCAGATGGCGGGTAACGCGGGTCACGTGCTTCGTTACAAGAACCGATAATTGGGCTGATACGAGAGAAAAACCCGCATTTCTCCGGTATCGTCCCAGGGGAGCCGCGGCTCAGCGGCCTCGCACCCGAGCGGTGCGGGGACAGCCGCCGGGACAAGCGGCGGGGAGCGGGCTCAGCCCTCGGCCGGCTCCCGGCCAGCGCCAGCCCGCCCCGAGCGCCTGTCCAGCATCTCCCGGAGCAGCAGAAGGCACAGCCCGGAGACAGGAACGCCTCGTGCCGGAACCGAGAGCTGCCAACGGCGATTTTGCATGCTCAGAAACATCAAGACTGCAGCAGTTCCACTGCAAGTTCAATGATGTAAAGAAAGCGGAGAAAGGAGACAAGCAATTACAGCAATCCTGAGTCCAGTGAGCTGGACTGGTGGTCTCAATTCCAGCTTCCAGAGGACAAACAGGCTAGAGTGAGGAGGGATCCTACCAATAACGCACCCAGGCTCCCATTTCAGCACGGGGAGAAGGCAAGCGCTTTCATTTTCATAGGGAGATGTGACATCCCTGCAGCAGGCAGCGCACACACCAGCAGACTCTACCGTTTAGGAAGAATATTTTAAATAAGCATAACGACACAGTTCCCTTCCCAGATTTTACCGTACATGCTCAGCAAAGACTTGAAGTTCTGGCAAGAGGAGTTTTGTGTACGTCCATGTGGAAGTCATTCAGTGTTGCCAGATAGCTTTCGTTCTTAAGAATCACGGACCGCAGAACTAAAGCTGGAGGAAACACTGCCATAACTGATATAGTCTTCTACCCTGCTTACAGAGGGAACTGCAAACATACCCACACAACTGTCTAAACTGCAAGAGAAAGAAGCTCTGACATAGGCTTTTAAAAGTGTTTATTGATGGTTATTAGATGGAATGATGGCGCAATAGTGCAAACCACTGTGCAATTGGGAGAACACACTCCCTTCCCAGCTTTCACATTTACTTCATTATACAGGAGACATGGAATAAGGATTAAATACAAAATGGGTCAGTATGCTGCATCTACCACACTCCGTTGGGCTTTGGACAGATTACTGTTCCCTCAGTGCATGTCAGTTCAGAGCTGTATCGAAGGGGGGAGTGGCTGCTACATTCTGTCCATCCCTACTAGCGAGACAGTTGGAACCACTGATCTTCATTTGCACACACATCCTCGGTCTGAAAAACCTAGCACTTCACTCAGCCAGTTTCTGCACTTTCTGTTTCATAAAAAATGGAAAACATCAGATGTTCACAAGCCACACACAATATTTACTAGTACACTACAAGTGAGCTTCGAGAGTACTTCTTCAGAAGCAAGATTTCAGCTAATACTCATCTATCTTGCTAGCCTGCAAACTTAGGTGCCCACTTCCTCACCTTTGTGCAATTTTCTCCCTGGAACCTTCTCAAAACAATTAGGAGCGAGAGCTAAACTTTGTGTTTCTAGTGCTTGAGAGTCAGCAGTGGAAGAGATTTATTTGTCCAATAATAAACCACCAGCTAGTTTCTCTAAGGAAGTTGCATTGTTACATTATAAGTCAAAGAACATCCTGTCCTCAAATGATGCATTTTTGTGGGGGGAAAAAAAAACAAACCAAAACAAAACCAAACCAAACAAACAACTCCAACCACGCTCAAAAAAATTAAACACCACAGTTAAAAGTCTCAAAGCTAAACTGACCAGCATGCAGTGGTTTCAACTATCATCCACGGATACTTCTCTTGCTTTTCAAATCTGTAACAATTTTCTCTTCAAGAGAATCTAGAACCACAGCCACTTCGAGACTAATAAAACCATGGGGCAGGTAATGGAGACTTTAGAAACTGCTGGATTAAGATAAAGTGAATCGGTGTTGTGCCCTCTTTGAATGTCATTCTTATTCCAGTCCAAAGTTACCTATACATATAAAACATTAAAGTTGTGCCACTTGTCAAAAACAAGACATCTCCAATTATTGATCACACTTCAGCATACAGTTGGGACAGGGAATAATACATTACAGAAAGCAAAACCACAATATTTTTGTTACATAAAACAATATAATTTGCATATAAACTGATAAATACTGTCTCCATGGTTCACTAATTCCAAATACTAGTTATCTGCACATTAGTTGCTAATATCTATTACTAGAAGTAGTTCCAGCTTGTGCTTTCTCAGGGTGGTCAATTCATTTCCGAGACTAGTCAGCCTGTTCGCTCCGAGGGAAAAAAAATCTCAGCAATGAGACTAGGTTCCACGTGAAGATTTCATTTTGTTGTTCGCCAGATAATTAATCCTATGATTATAGAAGCCACAGCAAGACCAAGAATCAGGATACAGATCTTCTTACGTGATTTCTTCTAATGAAAGAAGGAAAAAAAAAAAAAGCCACTGACACCAGGAACAGATGGTAAGAGGAAACAGCAAGTCTACCAGTTAATGTTACTAACTTTGGTGAACTAGAGCACTTGATATCCATGCTTATTCAGAAGTAACCAGTGTAGTCTGAACACCTTTACATGTTCCTTAAACTGCATAATCCTACAGATAAACTTTTTTAGTTTTAGGACCACAGTGGTCTAAGAGTTGCAGTTAAGTCAAAATGTGACAAGTTTTGCTTCTCTTAAGGAAAATGCAAGCTTTACTTCAACTTGACAAGATCTACCACATGCTTTTCACCCTAATGGACAGCATCATGGCTCCAAAGAAAAGCCAAACATCTCTAACCATTCAGCTTTTCCAGGTAAGACTAAGAAAACAGCTAAGCAGTTCTGATACCATCGCCACTTGGAGTTCATGTGGAAATAGTATTGCATTTAGTTTAAATGATTTAATATACAGTTACTGTACTTGGATTTTACAGCTTTGGTCACTTTATTCATCATAGGAAACTACAGTCTGTCCATATACACCAAATATTTTTAACTTAGATACTAAGGATTTGAGGATAGTTACATATAACCACCTCCTTCTCCATCCAGAAAAGGACTTGCAAAACATGTCCAATAGCTCCCAAACTTACATTTATGAAATAGCTCAAAACTTTATATAGGAAGCCAGGGAGAGAGAGAATACTACTATATGCTGCCAGATGGTACAAGCTCCTTCCTCTCCCTTGCGTTAAACAGCACTGGAGTTTTAATGCCTTCTAGTACCTCCCCACTTAACAGCTTGAAAGAGTCCAATATTTATCTTATGTAGAAGCCTGAAGTCCCAGCAGTGAAACTCTGTATGGGACTGACAAGCAGAACCCTTGTTCCTTCACAGAACCTGCACCTACAGGGTGCATCATAATGATGAAAGGAACCTACAGAAAACATTGAATGTCATACACAAAAGAGATTTAAGCAGCAGCAAGAACCACTGCAAGATATTTGATGGGACAGGGAGGACAGACTACAGGATACAGAAACTCAGCAGAAGGGTGCTGCAAATCCCGGTCACCAGAAGTTTCTCGAGTCTGGGCAAGGATTTCTGCACATTAGTGTCTTGGCTGATATGTTTACAAGACAGATACAACATGAGAATTTGTTCTTGTTTAACTGTTCTGCTAAATCCTGAGAACAGCAGAAACAGCTAAACACTTAAACTTGCTGAGCACACCTACATGAAGCAACAGACTGACTACATATCCTCTGAAGTAGAAGGGTAATTTCAATACCGTGTTTTTGACTCAAGTGCTTTATCTGTTTCTTGCAGCACAATTCTTAGTGAGCGCCAGCTTGCACAGGCTGTTTTTAATAACTTGTTTGGTGTGCTCCAGTCCTCAGTGTATGTCTTGCTATGCCTGTTCTGTTATTGCTCAACTGTGCATTGACCATAATGCAAGCATACAGATAATATTACCTGATAATAGGCAGCTCTCTGTAACTGCTCACTGGCTCTTTCCACATGGACTTCTGCACTTTCCACATTTGCCTCTATGCTATCTATGGAAAAATAAGAGAACTCATTGTAAAATATTTCAGAGCTTCAATGTTTTAAAAAAAATAATCAGAAAAACAGTAATTTTCTTACACAAAATACTGGAAAATTTAATCTATGTAGGCAAAAGAAGTTTGCCATCAACACCAAGCTGTGTTGCGAGTTCGACATGCTGGAGGGAAGGGATGCCATCCAGAGAGACCTGGACAGGCTGGAGAAGTGGGCCCACAGCAACCTCATGAAGTTCAACAAGGCCAAGTGCAAGGTCCTGCACCTGGGTCGGGGCAATCCCAAGCACAAATCCAGGCTGGGCAGGGAATGGATTGGCAAAAGCCCTGAGAAGAAGGACTTGGGGGTGTTGGGGGTTGAAAAGCTGGCCATGAGCTGGCAATGCACGCTGCCAGCCCAGAAAGCCACCCCCACCCTGGGCTGCATCCCCAGCAGTGTGGCCAGCAGGGCGAGGGAGGGGATTCTGCCCCTCTGCTGTGCTCTGGGGAGACCCCCCTGCAGTGCTGCCTCCAGCTCGGGGGGTCCCAACAGCAGAAGGACACGGACCTGTTGGAGCGGAGCCAGAAGAGGCCACGGAGGTGCTGCGAGGGCTGGAGCCCCTCTGCTGGGAGGACAGGCTGGGAGAGTTGGGGGGGTTCAGCCTGGAGAAGAGAAGGCTCCGCAGAGACCTTAGAGCCCCCTCCAGTGCCTAAAGGGGCTCCAGGAGAGCTGGGGAGGGACTCTTGTTCAGGGAGGGGAGCCGTAGGATGAGGGGGAATGGTTTTAAACTGAAAGAGGGAGATTTAGATGAGATATTAGGAAGAAATTCTTTGCTGTGAAGGTGGTGAGCCCCTGGCCCTGGTTGCCCAGAGAAGCTGTGTCTGCCCCATCCCTGGAGGTGTTCAAGGCCAGGCTGGATGGGGCTTTGAGCAACCTGGGCTGGTGGAAGGTGTCCCTGCCCAGGTCAGGGGGGCTGGGACTCGATGGTCTTTAAGGTCCCTTCCAACTCTAACCATTCTATGAAAACATGTAATTGGACTAAGAAGAAACTTCCTATTATCCAAACACACTTACCAATCATATCTCCTTGGTCATGAATCATCATGGCTAAATCCTTAAATATCTGATTGACATCCAAAATGTCTGCCTGAAGACAACAGTTTGACAAGTTATAACAAATACTGGTTACAATTTTTCTAATTCTCATTCTTAGTACCTCTTCTGTCCATTCTCAAAATGTCAGAACAGATTCACTGACTGAGGCGATTTGATGCTACCATCTATGGAACTTGGGATTAACACAGAAGCCTACAATATTCCTGCTACACAATATTTGTTTCATCACTCTAGCAATTAACACAGTATGGAATAGATATGAACACTGTAGCATGAGTTGCTCCTACCATCTCTGAAGGACCACCAGTCAACACTGAAGGAAAATATACCTAGTCTCCTTCAACAGGAGCAGGGAGATTGATCTTGGTATCAATCCTCTTTACAAGGAACTCTGTTCCTCCACCTTCAGATCTCCTCAGCCCATCCCATTAGTTAGCACTGCACGACTTCTTTGGTTTATCTCCCAATACTGTTAACTGTGCAGGATCTACTGGTCACCTCTAATTGCCTGATTGCTGTTTCTCTTTCTTTAATGAGTTCAAGGTCCTGTTCAGTTATTGCCACATCTTCTTCCTGAGACTGCATTTGATTCCAATCTTCACCACTGGAAAGAGATAGAAAGAAAGTACGAGTCTTACTCTGAGTATAGGTACTCCTCCACTCCATTTATAGGAAAGCACCAGTGAGCTGAAGCTGAAACGTTTCCTACAGAACAACCCCCAGGTTCCTGGCCCTGCAACTGTACACAGAGACAGGACTGATTTGTGACAAGTTACAAATTGAAACAATTGAAGAAAGGGACAGAACAGGAAAAGTGAAGAAAGTGGAAAGCAGTTACATGCATAGACTACTCCACTCTAGGACGTAACAGTTATCTATAGCATTATAGAAGAAACCTCCATATTTCAGTTCTGTTTTTTGTTTTTTTGGGTTTTTTTGGTTTTTTTTTTTTTAAATGCCTTTTCTTTCCTTCCCTCTCACCATCCCCCAGAAAAGGAGAAATCAGGGTGAAAGTTTTGATAGAGAGCAGCCTGCAAGCACAACATTATCAGAACAAAAGAACACCCAACAAACACCCAGATTCAAAGATTCTCACTTGCTATCTGGCATTTGGAGATACGAATAAAGTGTTTTAGTATTTTAATTCGTTAGTCTAGTAAAAACTTCAAATTAAATCACACCCCAATACAGATGTTAAAAACCAAACAACTCTGCATCCCAGTCTACTTCTCTCCTGATGAGCTGGTACTTCATAACTGCTGCACAAGTTACACCAATTATAGTGAAGGCAGTACCTACAATACAGGGCCATCTGTACGTTCAGCATAGAAAATTCTTCAAGGGCAACGTCTCACTCTTCTCAACATAGAGAAACACTGGAAAGCACTGTAACATTCCAGTGTTAGGTATACAACACTAAACAGTAAGTTTAAAAGTCTCAAAGTGCCAAAAGAAATGAAGATAAACTACATGAGTAGGTCAGAGACAGCTGACCCATCCAGCAATTCAGCCATAAGATGATAGTAGGGTTTTCAGATATTTAAGGCAGAAGTTTCTGACATGCAGCACACAAGACCAACTTCAAATGTGGAGTGGCTGCTGCGTGCTACTGTCTCTCACCGAGCTAAGAGCCTCTGCATGAACCTGGCTGGTTTCCCCTGCTTTAGTGAGCAAGGTGTTCAGACTCATCATAGCATCTCTATAACTGAACAACCTGGGGTTTTCACTCCTGACTCAGTAAGTGAAAGCACAGGGCTAGTGAAGGGGATGCACACCAAGCAGCTGATCAGATGAAGTGCAGTTTGCAGAGGAAGAATGTATAGATGAGACACATAAGCTAGGTCTCTTAATTTAGAAAGTTAAAGGATTTACACAGATAGAGCCAACAGATTTCATCCCAGTTTTCTCAAACATACACGCAGTAGAAACTGACACAGTAATCAGGTGCTTCTCGAGTGTCTTGAGTTCTCTTTACCACACTGTAGAATTGACGTAACATTTCACAAACCTATCTACTATGCAGGCACAGCATTACTGCAGAACCGATACAACTATCTGACAGGCAACAGTAATGCTGTCATGTTGTGCACTGTGTCCAGGACTTCTGAATTTAAGGCAGCCTCATCCACTACTCTGCAATAGCACCACCTGGGCTGATAGAGAACACCCAAACCCATGAAATAAATAGACAGCTATTTGTGGAAAGAGTCACAGTGAGGGAAAACCTGTCTGGTAATCTTGTGCTCACAGTCCAGAAAACTAGGAGCTCCTGCTGCCATATACTAGGTACTCTACTATTCCCCTCAGGGCAGTAATCACGTAACCTACATTTAAGGAGGGTAAAATACTGTCATATGCAGTTAATTTATTTACATATATATTAGGAGTACTGTAATAATTGCATTTCAAATCTTTTTGCTTTGCATTCAGCTAGCTGAGCCTGGCCCAAGTTACAGCAACATATCTTACCACAAAAAACTTTAGTTATACATAGATAAAAGTATAACATCAAGAGTACAAGAAGTTGTTACCTATCAAATGAAACAAGCTGTTCTTCTCTGAACCGCTCATCAGCCTGGAAGAGATAAATGAATTATTAGTCTTGCAGACCACCAAGACCACTTGCAAAGTCAACAGGAGTATCTTGAAGACAAAGGTGTATACTGTCCAGAGAGTTCTTTGAGAATGCCACCGTCAACTTCAGCTTTCAGATTTAACTTATACTAATTAAGATTATATTTAGATTTATCTTTACATTTAATTTTTAGACTCAGATTGTCTCTGCAAATCAGAGACAACTGAGTGATCAAAAGCAGCTAGTCAGTTTATTCTTATCAGCTGTCATTGTTTGCCACTTCCTATCTCACCATATAGCAAAAACTTCAGAGCACAATCCAATGGATAAATGTGTTCCCATGTAGACATTAAGAATGCATAGTTAACACAAAGACCCAAGGCAAGGGAAGAAAAATGCTTTCACTGGCCTTTTTATTATGAATTCTTAGTAGCCACAGGGGTTTGTCAAAACATAACAGGGAGAAGGTTTGAATGTACATTGGAGGTATTAGCAGGACAGAAGCTATAAGAAAACAAAGAAACATAGCGAGAGATTTGAGATGTAATTTAAGGTGTGGTAAGCTTACAACTGACCTCTTAAATTTTATAGTCTAGGGCTCATGTCAAGCGAAGAGCAGCCTACAATACTTTGCTATTAACTATACTTTTACTGCCCATCTCATCCTCTGCAACCATTTGCAGCTACCAGGATTCCTTCCCTCCTCTACTAACATTGATGAGGAGCACACCAAAATGAGTGCGTACTTACATCTGGAATGACAAAACAAATGCACCAAGGCCTCATCTGCGCTCAGCAGACAGCTATGAAGTTGGTAGGCAAGTACAAGATCTCTCAAAAGACTTGTGGTTCACGATATCAATACAAAATTCCTATAAATACTTACAGAGATACGGGAGCCAGCTCTTGCCCTTGCTACAGTCTCTTTTTCCTTCTCTGACACTCGCCTCTGTATTGCCTGGAAGTTATTTAAGGCCGCGGAGAAGTCATTCATTAAACGTTCTTTCTGAAGCCTCTGTTGGCGCTAAAGAATTGAAACAAAAACAAGTGCTCAGATATTCCCATTCATAATAATGTAACTATCAGACTCTCATCAGCATAACAACAACAATGAATGCTGTCATTCAGGTGATCTTTCGGTTCCAGCACTCTGGGGCACTGGAGAGAACAAGAAGCCCACCGTATTTTAATTTGTTACACCAAATGCTCTGTGCCTTGCCTATTACAGAACAGTTTTGTGCAATAAGGTTCTCTAATTTCAATCTAGTTTTAAGTCTGAAGTAGAGAGGCCTTCTACACCATTACTCTTATTAAAATCACATTCCAGTAATCTACCACATTTAATTACATACCTTTTGTATACCTACAATGCCTTTACCCTCCATTCCTCTACTTAGCCAACCTGGTAGTACTTAATTTTCTCTTGTCTTGATAAGACAACCCCCTCAACTTTCTTATAAATATAGGAAGCCACACACTTCCAGAACTAATGACAACACCCATTACCCTAATTTCACAAGCCGTCTCTCCCAGCCATACCACACTACAAGCTTGGTGTTACTTGATCAAATACCCTTCGTCCCAGTAACCATTTCAGTGTATCTTTTCTCCAAATACCTTAGTTAAAATTTTCCTTTTCATCCTCATTTTACAGTATCAACTTATTTAGCCTTCACAGAACGTCTCCTTCAAGTGTTGTGACATCCCAGTTATGGGAAACAAGAAGTTTTGAAAAACCTTGTCCCAAGGACACTCAACACTCTGGACAGTTCTTTTGTTTTCTATTAGAGAGATTCCCAACAGCTGTCCCAAACTGCAGGCTTTCCAGTCTTGCAATCCTTCAATAAGTTTGTATGAATTCAACAGCCATTTCAAGGAAATTAATGTTTTCAATTAATGTTTTCTATAAGCCATTACAGCAGCCTCATAATACACTGCAGCTCCATCTGAGCCATCTGGAAGCAACAACCCTTTTGCCATGTTGATGCAGATTTTGACTGGACTGGTCCAAGCTTCACTAGGCTTCACTGCTGCATTCAGTGAGATGCACAAGACAAGATTTTGTTCACCAGGGGGAGATTAACTGAAAAATATCTGCTGAACAAACAGACAAAATGTGGCCATGCTTGCAACTGGCATATAAACCTTTAAATACAGAATTAGATGAAGACAACATCTGCTGACCCATATCCACAGATCATCCCACAACAGTATCACAAAGGCAGATACATTGATACTGTGCTAGTGATTTAAAGTAGAGCAAGAAAACGCCAACAGCAGAGGACTGTCCCTTCCCTTTCCCATAGGAAGAGGGAACTCGAAGGACTATTTGGCAAGAGATAAAGTCATAATCATAGCCTCGCTACATTTTGCTTTATTCAAATGTGAGCAAGGTGAGTCAGGTTGTTCCCCCTTCTAATAAATCACATGCCAGGGAAAGCTTTTTGGCATGATCACATTTCATACTGACATGCAGTTTGCTATGAGTTCTTTATCCTAAAACACTGCCTCGCATCACCAGGCACTCAGTAAACAAGATTATTTTTCAGAAATTTATTCAGAAAACAAGAATTGCATACTCAGCTCTCCCCAAACATTTAGGGCTTCTTATTCTCATGTGAGTAAGTTTTATACCTATTTGCCAGGGGCAAACATTGCTTTCCCAGCATCATATAAGCAGCCAGGATGTAGCCAGTTTAACGTATTTCCCTACTTCAACAGCATTCTTCATTGCAAAAGGCTGCTGTCTCTTCAGCTGTGCCAATTCAAGCTTCGTGAGGTTGTGGTCTAAGCTAGTTTCATTAAATGAGTGATTTTAAAAATACGTCCAGACAAATTCTGTGTGCCTACCTGTTCAGAAGCAGATAGAGGAAGTGGCAGAGATCCCAACTCCTTTAGATATTCATTGGTCTCTTTGGCAAGGCGGTTTGCAGAATGCTGTAGCTGTTGTCTGAAATAACAGTTCAAAAGCAGTTACACAAGCTTCTACCTAAAAAGCAGTCTCTGAGCATTTCAGTCTCCAAAATAATGACCAAGTAGGGGTTCTGAGATCACACATCTTTATGGTGTGAGTTTGTTGGGTTTTCTTCCACCCTAACGGAACAGAGATGTACTTTCAGCTTTTACCATCAACTTGACTCTGGGCTACATTTTAAAAAAGACTGAAAGAAGTTCTGTGCTCCCTGCTAACAATTCAGTAGTTTTAAAAAGATATTTTTCTCCAATAGCATAAGAGAGAAATTCAAGGGAAAGACAACTTTATTCAGTGAACATAATCACTCCTTTAGGGTGAATTCCTTGTAGTACCAACTAGTAACTAACTGTTCATTTGACAACTGCTAACTCCAGTGGTTAAATGTACATTTGATAAAATTACAGAGATTCAGAGATATTAAATTCTTACATGTTCATGAAAATTAATGGTCAGAGAGAGGAATGATCCAGCTTCTACTTTGGGAAATGCCACGCCTTCCCTTGAGCCTTTATGTTTTCCAACAACATTGGAATTCAAAGCTATAGTTGCAAAGATCTAGTGCAGCAGCACGTTCATTAGTACCACAATACAGAAAGACATTAGTTACATTGAATTTAATGTAAAGAAATCACCTTGTACATCAAAGATGCAGTTTATTAGCACAAATGCTTGTACTTCACAGAGAACAGAACTGCAAGTTTTATTTTGCAGCCATATGCACAAAAACTAATAATGTAAACCAGGACAATACAAAATACTAAAACAAGAACCAATTTTTTTGGTATTCAATGGATACAAGATGTTTAAGTGAAAGTCACCTATTCAGTCCAATAGATATACAAATCAAAGTATTCAGGCTGTATTATTGCACAAGTTGACCTGCAATACATGAGTTGAATAAACCACATATGCATTTTTGTATTACATTTGTATGGCAGCTGACAATTTGTGGAGTGCAACCACTCTCACCTTAAAGAGGCCATTTCTACAATGAAATTAAATGGAAAGATGTTTGGTCACCAGTGATTAGTTCTTTAATCTACCAATTAAATACAGATGAAGTCAGCTGAGCAGCTCAGGCAAACAAATTTTTTTCTCCCCCAGCTGGGCTCTGATTTCATCCTCCAAATGTAGCATATGTAGCTATTACCAAAAGTTACAAACTTATCCCAGAATCAGCTACTACAAAAAAAAGGGATGTCACGTATTAAGAGATTCAAGGTACAGTCACATGAAGAGATAACGGAAGAACTTACTTTCAAGTTTTCTTTTATGACTCCGGAAATTATTCTTCTCATAACTTGCTGTTTATGCTTTGCAAGTTTGCAAAAGATGCAGACATACAAACTCCCTGTTCAGTATCTCCAGGAGTCAGTTTGGATCACGTCTGTTTAAATGTATTCTTTATTGTTCCCCATTGGCATCTTATTCTTCTGAAGTTACATGTGGCATTTTGGCTGCCATATAGGATTGCTAATCTTTCTAGTGCCTAAATCCATCTGTACTGCAAGCTACTTTTTTCATCAATTATGGGTCTTCCTTGCTGGTTTTCCTTATTGCTCTTATGTGAGGACCAAATACCTAGTACAGCATTCATTTCTTCTAAAGCACAAGTGAAGCTGCTATAGCTAGTTCTCAAAGTACAGCTAATGCATGGCTGATGTACTACTACCCTTTTTAAATAAACTATACTGTGTCTAACCATTCCTATTCAGCAGTTATGAATGGCTTCTCCAGAGTCCTCCAGAAACACCTTAATTGGTCCAGTAAGCTACTTAACACAGCTAGTCATTTTTGGTTTGTAGGACTGTATTAAATTTATCTAATAAAGCATCTCCACAAAGCAAGCAACCTCTTCCTCTGTATTCCTCTAAGAATACAGGCAGAAATGAAAGAGAATCTATACAAATTTTAGCTTACAAAACTTACAAGTTCTCTTGAAGCTTGCTGGAATCCTGCTTGGTTCCCAGCTGGCTCATCAAATTCTTTATTTGAGCAGCTGAAGATAAAGAGATCACAAGATGAGTTAGTAAGACAAGTTCTAGTGTGTTTAATTTCTTCTTGAATGCATTCTTCTAGCTTCCCCCAAAGGATTTCTCTCAATGTTTGACTTAAGCTGGTAAGACAACACTTACATTCTTTGCTTTAAATGCAAAGTGTATTTGAAACATCCCCATTTAGTCATGATCCAGCCTAACAGACTTTCAGATAAGAAAGTGATAGTAAGGCATACATACCCTGAATACAAGTCTGTGGAGCTAAAAGCTTGCGCATTCCTCTTCCTCAGCCTTTTTAGACCAGCTAACATAGCTGTTTGATTCTGCCAGCCTTGCTATTTCTGTATTTTAGGCTATCACTGCTACAGAACAACTTTACTATGCTGCATTGCCAGTTTTACATATTCTAAAGTTACTTAAATTATTAGTACTCTGATAAAAAAAAAAATAGGAAAAAGCCAAGGGCTGCTATCAGTTTAAAAAAAAAAAACACTTAATTTTTCTACTCGTGACAGCCCAAACCTTTTGCAATACTGGCACAGCCTTTCAAGAACAGCAGATAGCAATGGTGCACTTCATGATTTCAAATTGATGTAAGCTAGCTGTGTTGTAGCAAGAAGACATATTCTAGCCCTCTTTCTCCCCTCTCTCCTATGTTTTTCCACTATTTTCCTTGTGTAGGCACTAGTGATCACTCAACCACACAATGAATCACATTAAACCGTTAACCTACCTGAAAAGCAAGTACCATCTTCTCTCTCCACTCCCTCTACCTTAGAAGATTATTTTTTTGACAGATCAGCAAGCTGATCCGTTTTATTCTGCAGATGCACAATTTTAAGCATTACTAAAGATGCTGGGTGCACCGCTTACGACATGATTGGCCCAAATCCATCATGAAATCGTATGCTATCCCATCAGCCATCAAAAGAGGCAAGACCAAGGAGGATCAACTTAATATAGTTCTACAGGCACCTGCACTGAGTTGAAATACCTCATGAGTTTAACAAGAACTACTTCCAGTTCAGTGACATCCTACTGGTGTAATCTCTGCTTTCAGCCTGGAGCAGCCACTTTAGTTGATTAAATGTGTTGCTGAAGGAACATCAGATTCCTACAAAGGGCACTTCTTTTAAAGTGATGTCCAATGGCTTATAACAATGGCAGCTCAACTAAGGCTACAATATGATTTAATAAGTAATTAGGCAAGTGTTCTAGCTTTTGCATCCAGTGAGAGCATTCTCACTGAGAATTCTAGACTTCTATTAGCTCATACAGTGAGGAGTTTTTTACAGCTCACACTGGACTGAACGTGGCTTCTAGCAAGCAAGACTGCATGTATGTCACAGCTCTGTCAGCCACAGGAAGGCCGGAAAAGTTCATAGTCAAGTTAAACTGAAAAATGGCACATGGACTATACTCTGTGTGTGGATTTCAACGACTTTGCAAATGGCATTTATGCTATGATGTCTAGATACTCTGTGATGTATTTTTTTTTCTCTCCATTGGGGGGGGATTCTTGTATAAGCCCCATTTCCACACGAGGCGGTGTTTTTGTCCTGCTCTGAGCCAGGTTCAACAGTTCACTATGCTTAGTTTATCTCAGCCAACAGCAATGCACAGAGACTACACAAAATGAGAGCAAAGTGTCTGGGAGGCCAGAGGAAGGGGCTGGAGCTCTTTGCTTTTATTCTTTGGATAGTGGGTATACATATGAACATAGAGAGCCCCCTCAGTCAACAGCTTTCTGTCTCCAAACCCTTTCAATTTTATGCTGTAAAGCCTTCCGCATACTATTTTACACCCAAGATTACTTAAAACATTTGAATCTCTGCTCTAGATGCTTAGGTAATGCAACAATCTTGCAAGCCAACAGTTTTGCCAGCTCAGGTCACCAGTTTTCTGTCCATTTTGTGTGAAATACTAACTCTACAGAGTTTCCCAAAAGGAGTGAAAAATAGTCAGCCGTGTCTGGTGTTTGCTTGCTGTTTTCCCTATAGGCAATGAGAGGAGAAATGAGAACAGGCTTAAGGCTCCAATATCTCTTCTGCTAGGCTTGAATGGAAAGCTTTTATAAAATGTGTAATAAAGTTAATTACCATAACGTTAAGTCATATGTTCTGTGTGTTCCCACCCACCTTGATAAAAACTGTAAGGATATTTGTTTCATTTGAGATAGGCAGCACACTAAGATAGGATGGCTGCTGGTCACAAGACAGTGAAAGCTTGTCCTATGAGAAAGAGAAGCTGAACTACTTAGAAGGGGAGGGTCACAGGGAGACGTCCCAGGCAAGGCAGGGGTTGTAAAAAGAAAATAAAAAAAAAAAGGAAAAAACCCCAGGCAACCCATGTTATTTGGTGAACTTTGAAGCAATTCAACTCGCAGCCTATACCATGAGGAAATGAACACGACTGAGCAAAAGCAAAGCAGTTTCAGCAATATTAATAGCTTTGTATTATTGAATTGGAGAAGTCACCAACTTTCAGAAGAACCACAATGTTCAACTGATCTTGCCCCCAAAAAATTGCATGGGTATATGGACAATTAATGCCTTTTTTAGCAAAGGCAGTATCCTTAGGAAGCGGTTATATCAAAGACTCTTTTGGAAGTGACTCATTTCATAAGCAGTATTTCAGCAATCAATACTAGACTTTCAATGATTAGCTTACGACACTGATAACTTTCTCTATTGGCAACCATAGGATCAAGAAACTGCAACGCCATATACTTAATGCAAGCAGAATGCTTCCCTGCAGAACTCTGCCAGCACATTTAAGAGGAAACGGGCAAGTTAACAGCAGCCTTCAGAAATCTCTGCAACAGCAGCTTCTCCCAGACGCCCCGCACAAGGCAGGGTGACAGCACTTGGCTGCCTGCTCCCACTCCTCGCTTCAGGGAGGTGCTCAACATCACTGAAGGCACCTGAAGGCGAAGGAGAAGCCGGGCTCTTGCCAGGGGTGTCAGAGGGCGTCGCTGCCGCTGGGGAAGAGCGCGGCTTAGTCAGAATGACACAAACACCGCATCAACAGCGACAGGAGCGCGTATTCCGCCCGGGCCGGCGGCAGCACGCCAGCCGTTAATTACAAGGCAGGGAGGAGGAAGCTCAGCCCGGGCTGACGTGTGTCCACGGCCACGGGCCAGCGAGGCCACCGGTGCCGGCGACCGAGCCAGCCCTCGGCCCGCCCGGCACCGCCCTGGCGGGGGCTCTGTCAGCCCCGGCGCCCCCGCGGGACCCCGAGGAGAGCGGCTCCCGCCCCACCGGCCAGGCGGCCGCCGCGCTCCTCACAGGGCGCCGCCGGGCCGGGCCGCCCCAGTTCCCCCCCCCCCCNGGCTCCGCCGGGCTCAGCTGACAGAGCCCCGCCGACCTCTGCGCATGCGCGGCCGCCGCTGACCGAGAGCCCGCATATGCGCGAGGCGCGGCCGCCCGCGCCTGCGCGCTCGAGGAGCGGGGAGCGCGCGGGCTGCCATGGCAACGGGGCGCCCGCACCCCGCCCGCCCGCGGGTGAGGGGCAGCCGGCGGCGACATGGCTGCGCGGGAGCGCGCTGAGGAGGGGCCCGGCGCGGCTGTGCGCGGCTGCCTGGGAGGGCGCTGAGGAGGAGCCGTGGCTCTGAGTGCGCGGTTTCGCTATCGGGCAGTGCCACCATCTGCTAGTTGCGAGGGAAAGCTGTGCCCTGGGCTGTTTCCCCGCCAGAGCTCACACTGCCGTGCGGATGGGCCGCATCGAGGCACTGATGGTTCCTGTTCGAACAGGCCGCTTCCTGACCCGCCTCATCCTGCGGGCCAACGCCGGGGCCCGCCCCGGGGAAGCGGGGGAGCGCCTCACTGCGGGCCCAGGGAGAGCCGAGGCCGCAACCTGTGCTTGCGGGAATGCAATGGTATGAAAGCTGATGGCTTAGGCCCCGTTAGATAAACCCTGCTGTAGCACTTCTGAAAGGCAACGGATGCTCTAGGCTTTCCAAAAGGCCTAGAATTTATAACTAGTCAATAAAACAGCGGGAGAATAATGAATAATTCTGTAGAAGTAGAGCATACATAACAATTTGCGATTAAACTTTATCCCTTATCTTTCCGTTACTATAGAGTTGTCAAAGACAATTACGAGATTCTTTCCGTATACTACTACTTTAACTTGCATCTCAAAACATGACACACGTATACTGTCTCCTGGGAAAATGCCTTTTTTGAGACAGCAGAGCAATTTAATTTAAATAACCGGTTGTATAATTTCTTTGGTCAGGTAACTAATTTTAATCAAAACAAGGCTGTAAAATTAGGGTTTTTTCCCTGTTTTAATTTCAGCTTGAAATATATAAAGAACTAAATTATAGGTGCTTTTTTAGCGCCACCACTGGACGGACTCATATCTGAACTCAAAAAAATGATTGTACAGAAACATTTGCACCAATCCCGAAGATACTGAAGTGGTATTCACTCTACTGGTACAAATAGCCCTGTTACCTGAAAATACAGCCTCTAAAGAAGGAAACTGCTTCACTGCTAACAATGCCTTTCAATAAATTAACAAAGTCACTGTGAACACTTAATACACAGGTGAGTCCACATTTAAGGCTTCAGTCAAAGGCAAAAGCCGGTCAGTGGCTGAAGAGCAGATGTTCTTCCTGGTTTCAGGTAGCAGGTGCTGATGGGGGAGGTGGACATGTCACCTTGCTGACGCAATTCAGTTTTGATTTGGTCCAGTTCAGTATTTGATTTTGCGTTTCAGTGTTTATTTGTTAGTGAAGCTGTTGGTGTGTCCATTTCTGTACAATAAGCACGATAAAAATGAGATATTTTGATATGAAAAGCACGAATATTTCAATGTGTATCCACAGAGATTACAAAATAATTACTTTAGCAATATCAGAATATAAACGAGGAGGAAAACAAATAGAAATATAAAAAATTGAGAACCTTTTTAAATATTGAGAACAATTTACATTTAAAAATTATTTAAAAAATCAATATTTTTACAGTGTCTCACCTTACCTCTTTTTGTTCAGCTAGTAATGCAATGCTAGCTTTCAAATCAAGAGCAAAGAAATGTAAGTTAACATACATTTCTGCTACCTACTGCAGAAACTATACTATTTTAAGTTAGTACACCTAATTTTTAAACAAAAAATCTGAGGTTATGTCCTGAATGAAGTCAGTGTATGTATGATTAAGAGTGTAAATATTGCTTTGAGAAATGCCTGATACAGTAAGAAATTTCTAATTACAGAAGTGTCCACAACAGGTCAAAATCATATTAAATATAGAGCAGGGCTATGGATGAAAACTGTATGTGCAACAGACATTTATTCAGCTTTAAGCACATGAACAGTTTGTTGAAGTCAGTATGACCGCTGGTTTGCTTGAAACAGCATGTAAGTAAATCCCTGCAGGTCTTGAACCGTTAAAACACTTGTTCATGTTCAACAAGTCTTCTATGAGCACAAATAGGACTTACGACAAAGCAGGCAGGTGTTGGAGAGGGCACCGAGTGTAGCGCAGACAATTCCCAGATTGACACCATTTGTGACAGAAACTAATTTGAAACAGAATGTAGTAAATTCCAATAAAGAGAACTACAAATTTCAGTGAATCACCGTTTTTTACTCTATTTAAGAATATTAGCAAACTGGGACTTGCTTCTCAGCTTCAGAAGTATTCTAGGAGAAATAACCCTCATACCCCTGTCCTGGTTTGAGCAACACAGGACTAATTTCTCTTCTAATGCCCAGGAAAATTGCACTTTTAGAAGACTCCAGTGTCTGAATTTGTGAAAATATTTACTTCATAGCCAGCTGTGCCGTGTGGGTTTCAAGGTCTCAGTGTTTCCGAGCTCGCCAGGTGGAGGGATGAAGAGGAGCGAGACCCGGGCACTTGACCCAAGCTGGCCAACAGGGTTATTTCATACCATCAACGTCACATTCACTATAAAGTAGAAAGTTTGCTGAGGAGTTCTCTCTCTCCCTTGATGGCTGCCACCCTGAGAACTCCTTGTCCCGGTGCTGGACCCCTGAGCCCTTCCCTTCCTCCCGAAGCCGCAGCGCTTGCAGTGTCCGACACTTGCTGTCCCCTACTGGGAGTGCACAGCTTCCTCCGGATAGAATGGGCTGAGTATAATCCTTGTATATTTTATATTGGTATTGGGATCTATACTGGTTCTTTAGTGTTATTCATGTTAGTTATTTAGTCTTCTCCTATTAAATCTATTTATATTTCAGCCCTCGTGTTTCCTTGTTTTTCCCCGATTCCCCTTCCTGGGTGGGGAGGAGTCATCAGGTGATAGAATAATTGTCTAAACAACCATAATTGTTATGTGTTTCTCAAACCATAACACCCCGCAAATTATATTCCTAAGAAAGGCTTCATAAAATAACTGGAAGTAAAGCAAACATATGGTGGTGTTTGACTGCAGTAGCAAGTAATTTGTAGTGCAAGTGGTCTCTTTTAGATACGCTGAATAAGCAAACCACTGTCAGGAGATGAAAATACACTTTAAAGAAAAGAAGCAGCACTTTAAAAGGGTTTTCTTTGTCTCTTGACAGAAGGTTACTGTGAAAATCCAGTTGCCTCTCTTGGCTGTATCGGATTCATGGTTCCTGAAGATCTGCAATGACGCTGGAATTGTTTGGCTGCAGCTGAGATGTACAGTATGTTCTCCTGGATGAGCTGTTCTTCTGAAAGAGTGTCCATTTGAGTGTGATGCATTTGCTGTGATAAAATCCCACACTCCTTACCTTCCTTTGAAGAATAATGACACTCTCATCTGAGAGAATAAGAGATCCTTTTCTTTCTCTTTTGTTCTGTTTTGTCAGCGTCAGCTCTGAAGAGGTGACAGACAAACAGCCAGTCTCTTGAAGATGGACGTGCTTTATTGTGTAAATTTCTGTCCTTTACACACGTCTGGCTGAAAAGCACCAGCATCTTCTTTAGGTGCTTTTGTGCCCTGGGAATTGTTGGGGTTTTTTTGGGAAAACCAATAAAAATGTTAATTCCAAAAGAAGGGAATCTCTGGGTCATGAGATTTCACTGCAGGCATTGACTGACCCACGGGGGAGGCAGGGAGCACAGCCAAGCTTCATGATGCCAGCTATTTCCAACTCAATATACATTCCTCATCATCAGGCATAACTCTGTGATTGCAAAATCAATCTGTGGTGTACCTGAATCTCCCAGCTCCAATTCTGTCCATCCCTGTGGAAAAAGTAAAAACTGGTTATAAGAAAAAATTTTACAGAGTTTTTAATTTGGGGAATTTATTCGGTGTTTGAAGAACCAATTCTTCAAATGCAGAAGAACTGACAATATCTTCTTTTGCACACTTCTTCAGTGAAATAGGACCATCTATAGAGAAACAAAGTGTGCAGATGAAATGAGCAGTAGAAAGAAGAGGAATGGCTCACAGACCACAGAGGTAATCTCTGGGGTCTAAGGAAGCTTGTGGCATATACAACGCAGGGCGGGCGATGCACGTGTCCTCCACCAGTGCTCACTGCTGCTCTTCAGGGACTGCACCTGCACTGCATTTCTGCCTACAGACTCAGCAGTGTGAATTCATCCTAGTTTCTAGATATATCTAAAAAAATTTCCACCCCTCCAAGGAAGATTAGTCCTTTCTCAGTGGTACATTTCTCCTGGGACTGAAGGAACAATCCTCCCCCAAGAACCTGCTGCAGGGAGGAAGAGTGGGTGGCAGAGAGAGCGTACGTAATCAAGGAAGGGTAGTCTGGATTCACACACCGCTAGCCACACTGCATTACCATAACAAAAGTCACCAGCTTGCATGCTGCTAGTATGAATTTAGGATCTTTCTTCTTCATGGACTAAATCCAGTCAGGGAAGAAAACAACTAGCACGTCCAGAGTGCCTGTAATGCCTGTTCTTGATGGAGTCTTCAAAGACCTTTCAAAAAACTTTGCAAAGATAAATTTAATTTGGAGTGATCCCTGGAGAGGGAAACAGGATGTGGAAAATATCATGTGGTTGGATGCACTTCAGACCTGTCAGTCGAAAGGAAGATTTGGAAGCACAGAGAGAACACAGAGAAGGAAAACTACAAAGAGAGCAGCACCATGGGTCATCATTATCGAGGTGATGGCTTGGAAGCTCATTGAGCTGTGGTTCTGCCTACTGTTTTTGGTTCTGAGACCACAGATGTGCCTAGGTGCAAAGTGGCATTCCTAGTGAACACAGCACTGTTTGGCAGGCAGGGAGGTGATGGCGGATTTGCCTCTCAGGATCAGTTCTGCTCTGGAGGTAGTTTTCACATCATTGCTACTTACTGCTCTTGGTCAGCAGTGGGAAGTAGCTCAAAGTGCTCTCCCAATGCTTGGAGAGCCTGGAATCTGAGCAGCAAGGAAAAGTGGGATTGGGAAGCCCTTGAAACCTCTTTAGGCATCATGCACTCACTCCTGTTTGGGTATGTTACCTAAGCATGGCCTGTGTTTCTGCTGTGTCTTCAAATGACATGCCGTGTCCGTACCTCTTGAGTTGAAGGATCCTCCTGACAGTGCTGGAGGTAATTTTAGGGGGGAGAGGAGCGTCTCTGGAGCTCTGCAGAAGAGTCTCTCTCCAGGATCCTATGCTTTGAGGGCTGTCACTGATGGGATGCAGAAGACCGCCAGCTTGCCGTCTGGTACATGTTGGCATATGTCAAGCCATGGCAGAGACCTGATAGACTGCCTTCATTTTCTATGGTGCCTCAAAATCCTTGGAAAGCCTCTTGAAATAGAGCCTGGGAAGGCACTGACCTCTCGGCTGTGTGGACAAAACAGGGGATTGGAGCTGTCAGCAGAGCTGTCTTGCTGCCTGTGTACCAGACAGCATCCCGTGTACTCAGCCAGGCTTTGCTTCCCCGCCACCGAACTCACGGTGTGGCTTGGCGAGACCTCTGTATTCCTGCTGTGCTTACAGCAATAACCAGTCTCCACACCAGGCACGAATGAAGATTGTTGGCTCTGATTTATTTCAGGAGAGGCTACAGCAGCGTTGATGAGGAAGGCAAAGGCTCTGAGTAGCTGAGCATCCGAAAGGGTGAGAACCTTTCGGCATGCTCCTACTCCTCAGGAGAAACTCCTTGCTCACTGGTCCTTCATTTGCTATTTTATTTTCCAGTGGCCAGGCAACATAATCAGGAACAGCCTGTGTACTGGCGGGCTGGGGCGTGCTAAATGTCCTAAATGGTTTTAAAATAAGGCTATAGATGGTATCTGGCAATGGTAAACCAGGGACAAGACCCGGATATCCAAAGCTAGCAAACCAAGAGTATCTGTACAACAATGGTTGCCAGCACAAGGCAAAACCTTTTATTACAAATCACAATTCAGTGTTAAAGTCAGTAAAGTTTCTGATACTGGAAAACCTTGCACAAACTGGACAACAGCACTTGCTGCAGACAGGAAGGTGGGGGATGCCTGAAGGCCCAGGGGAACGTCTGGTCCTGGAGCAGTACAGCTGTACCACTAGTCCTGCGCTGGGGAGCAGGTAGGGCAGTGGGCTGGAAAATCTTGTCCGACCACAAGTTTTTCAACAGCATCTATATTTTGTTTTGTACCAAGAACAAGGTGATATCTGACGGAAATTCAAAACAATTCCCATAATTGGCCTCACTCACAGCTGTAGGAAGTCACTGGGGGATGACAATGAGAGCAAAAGATAATCCAGAGAGGCTTTCAGCAGTTTTCAAAGGGTCGCTGTGCTGCACACATCAAAGCGCAGGCTCTCTAAAGCTGTGTCTCATGGCAAATCACTTCTGCTTCTGGCTGGAGCAGCTGGTTGTGGCTGCTCATGCGGGCAGCACGGTGGATTTGGCAGACCTCAGACTTGCTGCAGTCCGACAGTTTCTGTGTATCTGCCCTGAGGCTGTGGTCAGTAGGTATCGGTATCCAGATGATGCAGGATTTTGGGAGTCTGTAGAGCTCAGTGCTACAGTCCACTCCCAGCGCGTGGCCACAGAAGAGATTTTTAGAGAAGGATGCTCCTGGGTATGGCAGCGTGGGTTATCGTGCACTTCATACCTGTGTTACCTGAGCACAGGGACAACGATCACAAAGCTTTTCTGAAGCATGGACTCAGCATTGCTGAGCAGATAGGAAACTGGAATGGAGGGGAGATTAACAGATTTGTCTGAGACTGCACAGAAAGTCTGTGGCAGAGCTAGACAGGAGACCTGTGTCACCTGAGTTCTGATTTAGACTAAATAAGTCATTCTCTGACAATAGGTGCACGAATTTGGTTCTGTGCTGCTGTAGTGGCTGGGCCATGCTGCCAGTCCCTGGCATGTCCAGCTTCTCCAGATCCAGGACACAGAAAGCAGCTGAAGGCCCCTGCAGTGCCTGGTGAGCAGTGTGGGGCAGGGGGCTGGAGGTCCTCAACACATGAAGTGCTGCTGCAGGAGCAGAGCCTGGAGCAGAGCCTGGTGGACCAGCACTGGCTCTGCTCCAATGGAAGCGGCCACGTGGGACATGGGGAGCTCATGGGGCAGTAAAAGAGTTTTGCAGAAGGAGTTAAAGCAACAGAAATAGCTTTAGAGGAGATCCCCATAAAGCTGGTGTGCTTACAGGATGTTCTGCTTTGGCAAGGAGGAGGATTTCCAAGGTCCCGGCTCTGGCTTCTCACTTCTGAGAATTCCTGAGATTCCTGAGGGTGCAGAACGTGAAGATGTCACCGCCGTTGCAGGCAGCCCCTGCATCCCTCCAGCTTCGGAGCAAACAGCACGGCTGCGGGAAGGAAGGGGCCAGGACCAGCTCCTGGAAAACGACCCCAGTGGCGTGAAACTCCCCCAGCACCCAGTTCGCGCGGCGCTGTGGCTGGACTGGGCGGTGGTTGTC
This sequence comes from Anarhynchus alexandrinus, assembly GCA_008711295.1. NCBI lineage: Eukaryota > Metazoa > Chordata > Aves > Charadriiformes > Charadriidae > Anarhynchus > Anarhynchus alexandrinus. The sequence continues at coordinate 67,981 of VUYV01000469.1, forward strand.
GCCCAGTGCCACCGGGGGGCAGCAGCGCTCCGTGGGAGTTCCTGGGTGGCCGTGGGTGGCCACGGGTGGCCGGAACCCATCCTGCCTTCGCGGCCTCTGTCAGAGTACCACGGCTGCTTAGCGGTGCCCGCACCAGGGCAGTGCTGTCACCACTGATGGCCCCTGAGCAATCTGCCCCCAGCACCCCAGTGTCCCTCCTCAGGGCCCCGGCTCCTCGTGCCAGTGTCCTTCCCCTCAGCTGGGGAAGGACTTTTTACTGGGGCATGGAGTGACAGGACAAGGGGGAATGGCTTCAAACTGGAAGAGGGCAGGTTTAGATTGAACATTAGGAAGAAGTTTTTCCCTGTGAGGGTGGTGAGGCACTGGCACAGGTTGCCCAGAGAGGTTGTTGAGGCCCCATCCCTGGAGGTGTTCAAGGCCAGGCTGGATGTGGCCTTGGGCAACCTGGTGTGGTGGGAGGTGTCCCTGCCTATGGCAGGGGGGTTGGAACTCGATGATCTTCAAGGTCCTTTCCAACCTAAACCATTCTATGATTCTATGATTTGGGACAGCCATGCTGGGATGGGGAGGAAGGGCTGCTTGCACCGTGTCCCCGCTCTCCTCTGCTTTACACTGGCTACTACAAAGAGCCGAGTTCAAGGCCCTGGCGTGGAAGTGGACCCAGCTATCTGTAGGGCTTTGCACCCCTCCACTCTGCAGATGGAAAACCCTCCTGTCCCACTCCAACCCCTTTCCGTTGGGCATCAGAATAGTCCTGGGTTCCCAGGGATGAGGACAAAAGGGAAAGTCAGGGTGTGCTTTTCAGAAAGCGCCAGGATTCCAGAAACTGTGTTGTGTCCAGAAACTGTTACTAGAGAGGTCTGAGAGCTACTTTGACTTAAACTGAGAACTTAAAGTTCCCATGTGGTACTGCTGGGCTGAGCTGCCTGTGCTCAGAGCAGAAGCAGCAGGCTCCCTCCCGTTGCTCCTAGCTCTGTTGTTGTCACACTGACAGAGAATTCACCTGATATACTATGTATTTTAGCCCGTGGTCCAGCTCGGGTGATTTGTGAAAGTGCGGTAACGAGAGGCTGTGCCCTCACACTGTGGGCACTATTCCAGCATGCTCAAGCCCCTTGTCGGCCTTCTGAGATCCCACGTAACCCAGGCCAGCAGTGCAGAAATGAGGGAACTGATTGAACATCCCGTGCTAACGAGTCTGCCTTCTGCCTGGTGGCCCTGTAAAAACTGCAGCAAACGCTTCTGTGCAGGAGGTGACCCAGGTTCCCCCGCCTGCCTCCCCGCCGGGCCGAGGGCGCTCCCGCTGCCTGCCATGCCCTGAATTGCCTGAGCTTGCTGAGCACAGGAGGAAGATGCAGGGTTTTGCATACTGAGAAGATAAGGAGGGCTTTTTTCAGCTCCGAAAGCTGTTTATTCTTTACAGCGTACTGACACCAGAACGGAAAGTGCCTTTTCCTGACACTGGCTATTTATAAACAGCCTGCTGTGCCGAGCCTTCTCTTGCAAGGGGGCAGGGACTGTCGCAGCTTTTCTTTCACTGCCTTGAATTCACCCAGAGATCCTTCAGATAGAAGCGAATAGAACAGATCTTGCTGACCATCTGCTGGGGGCACGCTACAGCACCGACAGCTTTTAATAACTCTTTGGAGTTACCAAACTCCAGTGAGTGTCTAATTCAGCCCTAAACCCTCCGGCTGTGCAGTCGGTGCTGTTCACAGCCCTGGATTGTTGCAAAGGCTTTGCAGGAGAAATCAGTCATTTGTGGCAGTCATGCCTTTAACGCATGAAACAGCTGTGCTTGTCCAAAGGGGATGATCCTTGTGGTGTACGGGTGGAAATCGGCAGTAGTTTTAGCCGTATCTTTGCAAGCTGTGGAACAGCGCATGCACACACTTGACGTGGGATTTGTCTGCTCCGAGATGTCTAAAACGTAGCCTCCACGCCGTAGCCAGCTTCCTTTCCTGTCAATGGAGAGAAACAGGCGCCTTCAAATCTCATCTCCATGAGATGCCTTTCTTAGGCTTTTACCTAGTTTAATTGTGTAGGGATGCCAGGCAACACTCTGCCTACCTCCCCCGGCTTGCTCCAGCAGGCCAGCAGCTCTGTGGGCAGTGCTGAGCTCCTCTTCCTCCAGGGAGACTAGGATCCTCTTTTCAACCCCACCAGAAACTCCAAGTAAGCTAGGACCAGGTTTAATTATTAAAACTGCTGCTCCTTCCCTGACCTAGCTGTGGTTTGGCTCTTGGCACTGCTCACAGTACAGCACCACAGTGTTACCCAGATTGTCCCACCTGTAGTGATGTGGTGGCTTTTGGTTGTGGCTCTTAGTAGCCTGGCACAGAAGACCAGTGTGCCTAGCAAAACAATACACAGGGGTTAAGCCAGGAATGAAAGAATGAAACAAACCCCTCTTTCCCCTTCTGACATTTGTCTTGGTGCTGTTGGAGAAAGGAAGAGGTGTGCAGAGGGATCGGGAGAGGATGGGGCAGGCTACGCAGCTCCAACACCAAACACAGCTGAAGTAGTGAAGATGGATGCATGGCTCAGAGCCAACAGAGTGGGAGAAGATCAGAAAACTGTTGAATTGAGGTTTCTTCACCGCCCTTGGTATTTCAGTGGTCATGAGCAGGTCATGGACTTTTGTAGCAGGCTGAACTTGCAGAATTCCCTGGAAATGTGAACTCAGGGATATTTCTGGCAAATCTGGAAAGGAAATAATCTTCCATCCGGAGGCTGCAGGATGCAGCACAGCCCCTTGCACACTGAAAGGTCCCAGTGCTTCTGAGCTGCACATGTATGACTGACAACAGGACTTGGCTGACTTGTCAAAACTTTTCTCAACTCACTACAATGCCCTGCAATCAACTGTCTTTTGTATTTACAGTTGAAACAGGAAAAGCAGGACTTGGTCCATACCTTGGTGTAGCAATTATGAAGCAACCTAACGGCAGACTGTAACCAGCATCTGAAAAATCATAAGTGTTGTAACATGCCATAAACAATGACATGCCCCAGAAGAGACCCTCAGCATTCAAACACTGCTGAGAGGTGGGCCACAGAGTAACCTACCGTCCTTGCTGATCAACAGTGTTTTGTTGCAGACTTGAGGTGTTGATCGCCCCCTTTTCCCCCCTCCTTCAGGGCAAAGGCTGAACTGGGAATTGGGCTGGGATCAGATGCTTGCAAAAGCAGTCACCTGCAAAGTTTTTACTATGGGCTCAATCCTTTGTCCCTGGAATATCACTCAGATTTGTTAAAGAGCTGCTTTCCCTAATCCCCATTCATGCAGGCACACGTGGAAGCTCCTGGGAATCCCTGCTGCACTAGGGGCTGGGGTTTGGCAAAGTGGGGCTACACCCCATGAGTACTCCACAGTAGCATCCTCAAGAGACACCAGCTTGCCTGCCTGGCTCTGGGCAGTGATGCACAGCCCCTCTGCATTCATCTTCTTGGCTGTGGTGTCCTTCCCCATGATCCAGAGACCTGAGAATACACAGAGCTGGTGACCCAAAAGAGAGATGAAACATTGATTCAGCAAGAAAGCAGCCGGTGCTTTCAGAGCCTCATCTGTGTATCTGTACGCTGATTCGGATCCACAGGGACATGCAGATGAGCTGTGGTAGGCTATAGCTGAGATTCCCCCGCCCTAGAGCATTGCTCCTCTGTGCAAAGACTGGTGGAGATGGTGCAGGAGGGGGGCACCCCACTTTGCCCCCAGTCCTGGGTGGCATGGAGGTACTTTCTGTGATGCATCAGAGATGTGTGTCGGCTCTTCCGCATACCACGCATGGACACTGCTGTTTAGTGAGTATTGGTTCCTACCTGGGGAGCCCATGTTTTGCAAAATCTGCACTTTTGTGACTACAGATTTAATTTGGTGCATCATTAATAAAAAGGAGGTGAATCATTACCTATTTCTCACACTGTTTTCTCAGGACAGACCTGTTGCCTGGTCCTTTGCCCTGCTGCTGGTGTTGCAGGTTAAACCCAGCTACAGTAGCTGTCCTGGTTTGGGCTACACAGGACTAATTTCTCTTCTAATGCCCAGGAAAATTGCACTTTTAGAAGACTCCAGTGTCTGAATTTGTGAAAATATTTACTTTATAGCCAGCTATGATGTGTGGGTTTCAGGGTCTCAGTGTTTCCGAGCTCGCCAGGTGGAGGGATGAGGAGGAGCGAGACCCGGGCACTTGACCCAAGCTGGCCAACAGGGTTATTTCATACCATCAACGTCACATTCACTATAAAGTAGAAAGTTTGCTGAGGAGTTCTCTCTCTCCCTTGATGGCTGCCATTCCGAGAACTCCTTGTCCCAGTGCCGGACCCCTGAGCCCTTCCCTTCCTCCCGAAGCCGCAGCGCTTGCAGTGTCCGACACTTGCTGTCCCCTTCTGGGAGTGCACAGCTTCCTCCAGATAGAATGGGCTGAGTATAATCCTTGTATATTTTATATTGGTATTGGGATCTATACTGGTTCTTTAGTGTTATTCATGTTAGTTATTTAGTCTTCTCCTATTAAATCTATTTATATTTCAGCCCTCGTGTTTCCTTGTTTTTCCCCGATTCCCCTTCCTGGGTGGGGAGGAGTCATCAGGTAATAGAATAATTGTCTAAATGACCATAAATTTTTGTGGGTTTCTAAAACCATAACAGTGGCTCGCAGAGGCAGCCAGGAGGAGGAAAGAAAAGGAGCAGGTTGCTTTTTGAATGCTGTGTATCTAAGCACTGAGGTGTATCTGAGCACAGGGAATTCCTCACACGTGGCACCTCCATTGATGGCAGAGGTCAGGAAAAGGAGGAGAAAAAGACATTGCCAGCCCCAGGCTGCTGCTGGGTGTGTAACTGCGGCTGAAGGAGGACGCTCCTGGGTATGCCCAATCTAAGATGTGAGACCTTTGTCCACCTCTGGCTTTCTCACCCCTACCCAGTGCCATGGCAGTGCTGTGTAGGTCACACCTGCCCTCATGGTCCCGTACACCAGGCAGATACGTTTTTTTTTATTCTAAATAAGCAAGAAGGGTGTCCATAAACACCCTGGCCTGATTCTGCCATTTCCTGGAAAGCCCCAAGCCCTCCCTTCTAAAGATTTGGCTCCTATGGAGGAAGCCAAGAAAGCCTCTAGCATCCTTTTTGCTACAGCCACAGGCCTCTTATCCCACTGGTCTACCAATGCTTAGCACATGTGGGATAGAGCTGTGACTGCAGGTCTTGCCGCAACTATCAACAAAGAAGGACATGAAAGCAGTTCTCTCAGGAATCTCCCTAAGTTGGAAAAGAAGAGCCATTTCACCAATGCTGTCATTCCAGGGCCAGCAGGTATATAATGTTTCTCATGCGCATTTGCTGCTGGTGCCTGTTGACAAAGCTGCGTTTTCTCCCAGGATCACAGCAGCCTGTACCCGAGTGAAGGACTCCTGCTCCTTTAGGCATTTTCTGAAGTTGCCTGCCAGCAGTTTCAGACTCAGATCTGGGATCAGCCTTTCTCTCAAAGTTGGATCATTTGTTGTATCATTTTGTTGAAGTCCACAGAAGGACCTGGTTTGTCCCCTGAGATGCAGAACAGCCTCTTGTATGAAGGCAGGTGGCTTCTTTGTCAAAGCTGTGTGCACTTCCCAGGGCTCCATCCCTCCTTTGCCTGAATCAAAATTCCTGAATTACCAATTCCAGCCCTCTAACCCTGGGTACTGTATCTACTGTGCAGACCAGCAGAGAGCATGGTATACAGCAAGAGGTTTTTTAGGGGATTTCTCGTGCCTTGGCTGTAGAGTGTCTACAAAAGTCCTGTATTCTGAGCAGGTGCCTGTCTCATATGCCAGTGGAGGAATCTGGACTATTCTCAAATGCACATGTACAAAACCAGTCAGTTTCTCTCCAAAGAAATAAAGTGATATGTCATTATTTTATTACAAGAAATATTCCAGTTTCTCTAGCAGATAACTGGATCTGTTCATTCATTGATATTTTGCTTATTTGTTCATGTTGGTATGTTGCCCTCATGGTTTAATTTCTGCTATCTTATTGGGAAAGCCATGTAATTAAGAAAAGAACTAGGAAATTTAGGATGGAAAATACTGTTTGAAATTGCTAATCTTTGGAAATTTGGTGTTGCAATGGATTTGATCTGTAAGTCTAGTAAAGACTGTCAGTTCCTTGTGCATGGCAAATGTTACTTGAGATCAGTATATAAGCCCCTCTCAAAGAGGTTTATATATTAGAAGAGATCTTCAACCACACAGAACAAAAATTACTTTTTTTGGTCGAGGACTGTAATGTCCACTTGGTGTTTTCCATAGTCTTCCCTGGACTAAAACATCTTCCATGAGGCTTTTGAGGTCAAATCTAGCAGATAAGAAGATAAGCTGCAATACATTTACTCCAGGTTTCCACTCGAACCTTTTTATCCATGTAAGAATTATACACCCAGATGTGACAGGCTCCAAATGTACCTTAAATCACATCTGTAAAGCAGCACTGCTGCTGTCTGAACTGTACTAGAGGTTCCTCCAAGTCTCTGACAATCCTGTTGGGAAATTACAAACAAAATTTTTTTTAAGGTTTACCAAATTTTCTTATAGACCTTCCTCCTTTCTTTGAAGAAATCCAAGTAAGACTTGACCTCGTGTCTGCTGTATCCTGTAGTTCTGGGAATGCTGTAATTCCTTACAGGCTGTTGTCATCTACATATGGATGAATCTGCAATCACGTGGCATTAGTTTTGTGGAGAGGAGCTTTGTGCATTGCAATTATTTTTGTCCCATGCCTTGTTTTGAATTTTCAGTAGGATTTACCTTCAAACCAACAGACTGTTTCCCTACAAGACTGATATATGCAGATAAAGGTATGGGACCTGTGACCTGATCCTGAGTAATTTGCAAAGGGAAAGTCAGGGTGTATTCAATGTGTTTCGACTGCCATGACTCTCTTACAAGTGGCCCAAAGTTTGTGTGGTTTCACTTCTCACACTGACTTAGCAGCATCAGGGGTAGGACAGAGAGCACCTCTTGGCTCCTCACTGGGACCCTCTGCATCAGGGATGGAGCATATGGGGATGTGGGAGCAGGAACCTCCTACCCTCCATTCTAACCTCAGCACCAAGCAGGAGATAGCTGGTATTCAGTGGTGCGTGGACTACATGGCTAAAGTAGCTCATGTCAAAAGAGGACTTCTGGAGCTGCCAAGGGACTCAGGAACTGGTTTTGGTCTATTGGAATGGCCCTTGGAAGAGGTCATTGACTCTTCTTCTCTCAGGCAGGTAACACCATACATCTCAGAGAGATCCTCATCAGCAGGTGCTTGTGACCTGAGGATCTGTAAGAGGAAACAACACAGATGTTTCCGGCATTCACATAACCAGGCTTAACTCCAGCTTCTGCTGTGAGCAATGAAAGCCCCTGGCACACAGCATGCCCTGCTTGGTCCCCTCGGGGAGAGGCTGCAATCTCACACCAAGCCAAAGTGATTCCTCCCCATTGTGGCAGCTGTGAGGCTCTTTGTCATCTGTTTGCCATTGGCTTCTTTTATCCAAATCGGTCTTTTTCCTTGACAGCGCAGTGAGGCAATGCTGTTGTCAGGGAGCTGGTGCTAACAGAGTCTCAGTGCTGTCCAAAAGCGTGTGATGGAGTTAGAGGTGGTGGGGTAATGCTTCCCTTGGGAGGCATCAGCCCCACAGCTGATACCTGCCTCTGCCTCTGTCTGTTGCCGTATACCCTAGGAGGAGAGCGGGGACATGAGGAGGGACTTACCTGTAAGACAGGACTGGAGTTAATACGCAGAGCGCACTGTAGGTGCCATGCCATTGTTTGTGTGAGGGGTGTGCTTACAGCAGCCAGGTTGTCTTTTGAGGCAAGTGCTGTGATTTGGTTTGGGAACTGCACAGGTTGACATCAGGCACAGCCATAGTTCTATTTTTACAAGATATCAGTATTTGACCAGGAGCATTTACAGTGTGTCTAAAGGAGAAAACCACATCTGAGACAGTTCTCTTGTAGCCAAGAATACGAAAGCTATTTGACTGAATGTTTCTTAGTAAGTGTTTCGGAGTCTGAGGATGAGGTAAATTGTAAAGTCCTCTTTCTTCCTCACCCCTCCGGTAGTGCAGAGGACTCACAAGCAAAGTCAAGATGTCTCAAGAGCAATTTGCATTCTTATCCTGGCTGTCTTCAGTAGGAACAAACTGCCCTGAGAAATGCGCTGCAGAGAAGCAGAGCAAAGCTTACTCTTGCTATTTTATGATCAAGAAAACTCACATTTTTTTCTAAAGGCTTGAGGGGAGAGGGATGCAGAAACTGTGAGCTCCCAAGATGAGGCCTGGCAGCATGGAGAAGAGGAGCAGATGGGACTCCTCACTCCAAACTTCTGAGGCAAATGCAAACCCTGTGGTACAGTGTTTAAAAGAATGATGAAGAAACAGAGCCCTGAAACTAAAATGGAATCCAGCCTTGAGCTCAGGAGTGTCACCCTGCATGTCACAGGTATGATTGCTTGTCCCTTGAATACATGTTGGAAGCCATCCAGGATCTCACAGGTGGAGCGCTGTCTCCTGAAGCCGACATGGTCAGGGTGGAGGGGCATGGGGAGGAAGGTTCATTGATGGGAGGCTCAGGGAGGAAACAGTGTTGTACCACCTCGTGAGCAGCAAAGAGAGAGGAATGTCTCATAGCAGGGTGGTGTCAACCTGTGTAGTTGGCAGCTGTAGTGTGGATGGGAGAATGACTCTACTGAGGGTGCCTGGGCTGGTGGGAGAACCAAGGCATGGTGCTGGGGTGCAGTTTTTAGGAACATGGGTATCTGGGCAACAATTGCACTTTTGTTTTAGATGCGGAGGTGGCCATCCGTCATCTCCTAGGCCAAGAGCGCTCATAGGAGAGGGAACCCTGCCAGTACATGCAAAGGTGGCTACAAGTATGGTATTATCCCCTGAGAGAGATATCTGGAGTCCCTGCATACAGATCTCTGAAAATATTAGGTCAGTGCCTGTGCCAGTCAGCAACCAACTGGGAAGGAAGAAAGTAGGAAAGAAATGAGAGCAGTGCAGCACTGAAAGAGGGGTCTGGAGAAAGCCCATCCTCTGAAGTTTTCAAAATTTGACTGGACAAGGCCCCGAGCAGCCTGCCCTACCTTTGAATGCGGTCCTGCCTGGAGCAGGAGATTGGACTGAGTGACCTCTAAAGGTCCCTTCCAGTCTAAACCTTCCTGTGGTTCTGTGATGAATCTTTGAAATATAGAACAGCCAGACCTAATTATAGCATTGGAGAAATCCATGACACGTCTACAGCTTAAACCAGTGCTGTTCCCTCCCCCGTCCCATAAAACTAGAGACAGGACAGAAAAAGGTGATCACAACAATCTACAACACAAAGTGATTCTTGAATGGGGAGAGACTCAGGAGGGAACATCACAAGAGCTATAAAATCATTACTGTGTGACCAAGAAATGATTGGGAATTAGGGGACACCCAACAGAGTGAGAGGGTGGCAGGTTTAAAATGAAGAGGAGCTTACAGACCTTAAGCTTCTTATGAAGAGCTTGATTACATCTACATAACTCCCTTGTGGATTTCATTGGCACAAGATATTGCTGAAGTAAAATGTACCTATGAATTAAGAAGTGATTGCAGGTATGAGGTGGGTAGGTCTGTAGCAGGGTGTTTAACATGGTAAAAACATAACCTGTGGCTCAAAACTCCTCGGACCACTACTTTCTGAAAAATGGTGAAGGAACATCATGAGAAAGACCATGTACAATCACTTGATTTCTCAAATTTCCTCCTTGACTACCCAATCCCAGAGGGCAGGTAGGGCTAGATGGGCTTTTGGCTTCACTTTCCCTGGCAGTTCTCACTTCATGTTCTCAATTCCTTTGGCTGCAAATGGGACTTTGTCTCTTTTTGGCAATGTTATCCTGGCTCATGCCCAGATTTCCAGTTATTGGCAGTGAGGTTGGGTACACACGCGGATGGGTAACCCCCAGGCTTGGTCAGACCACAGGTTCCTGGGGTGCACAGCACTGCCTTGACCTGTGTCTGACAGTAATGCCTAGGGCAAAGGGGATGCTGGCACACTTGCTGTGGTTCTTCCCAGGCTCACTCTCCAGCACATAATGATCTGTGGCTCAAAGACTTCCCAACTCAGGATCTTTTTATGAGGGTGGATATTTTTTTTTCCAGGTCTTTTGTCAATCTGCTTTTCAAAGCCACGTGTCCCAGCACCTATCACATCCTGCCAGCGTAAGAGGTGTCCTGGGTCAGACCTGACATAGTTTCATAACCGGCCTCCAACACTGCCCTCAGCAGATGCCTTCAGCAGAACACAAGCACAAGGCAAGCATGCATGATACTGCATACTTGGTCAGTTTTCCAGCCCCTAACTGTTGCTCTTGCAACCTCCTAAGCCAGACATAATTTTTATGTGCTTACACACCTTCATGGATTTCTCTTCCAGGAACTTGCCTGGCCGTCCCTCAAACCCTCAGAAACCTCACATATCCACATCATCTTGTGGAGGGGAGTCCCACAGCTCAACCTTTCATTGTAGAAAACCCCACCTCCTTTAATTTGCTTTGAACCTGCCAGTCTCCTTTGATGCCCTATTGCTTGCACGGGAAGAAGACTGAACAAATGCATCCCTTCTCAGATACTTTCTGAAGAGTTAGTGCGGCATCAGACAGAGGTTGCCCCACAACTTTGATCATCCTGCTTGCCCTCCTGTGAACCTTTACAATTTCCACCGCATCCTCTCTGAGTCTGGAAGATGGTAGGACAAGGATGTTACGTGGTGTCCAGGTTGGAAGTGAACCACACAGTGGCATACAGCGATGGCCTCTGTTGTGTTCTCCGGTCCGCTCTTAACAGTCCATAGCGGTCAGCTGGCCTTTTGGTCATACAGAAGAGTTCATGTACCTCCATAAGTGTTCGTGTACCTCCCATGCTGTCAGAAAGAGCTTCACTGTTTGAGCCACATGTTGCATGCAGAGATACCTCTGTTCACTTGGGTTTGAACCCGGCCCCTGCCACCTAAATTTGTAGAGATCAACAGATATCTTCCATTACAGCTGGGGAAAGTAATTCCCTAGTCACCTTCCCCTTTCGCTTATTTTATAAACCTCTGTTACTCAGCCTTTCCCTTCCTTACTGAGAAGTCCCACTCTATTTTGTGGCTTCTTTTGAGAAACATTACTCTGCCACAGCTGTTTCCTCTTTCTCTAGTTTTATATTATCATTTTTTTAATGAACACACCAGAATTTTGGACAATTCTCTAGCACAGGCAGTGCACAGGATGCAGCTGAGTTGTGTGTTGACACTGTAGGGCATTCACTGTTTGATTCTGCTTTCTATTCCTCTCCTAATGATTTCTAACCTTCCCTTTGCGTGTCTGGCTCCTCCTGGAAGGCAAGCTGAGATTTTTCATAGGAACATTCATTCATGTAATCTTTTCTGAGTGGCTGCAGCTAGTTTAGCGCCCAGCATTCTGTGTGAAGTCAAGAAAGATCAACCCTACACCTAGCGTTTCATATTTACCACTCATTGCTCATCTTATTGCCCAGTCACTTGCTATTAGCAGCTCCTTCACCAGCTCTTTGCACTGGACTTTCATCTTTGCTACTCTGAATCAGCAAGCACTATCAGCAAACTTCATCACCTCGTGAGCACACGTGGTCAAAGACAGGGATGTAGAGAAATGCCTTGTCTTTCTGTACTCTCACACGTGTGGCTCCCTGAGGCTGACTCAAGACCTGCTCTTCACAAGAATAGCTACAAAATCTGTTTGGAGAGGATCCAGCCAAGGTGAGGGGATGAGGCGGTTGTGTCCCAGCGATCCCGTCTGGATGAGGCAGTGGGGTGGGAGAACCTTCCTTCTTCCCCAGCACAGAAAACAGACTCCCAGTATGTCAGAGGGGAGGTGCTTCCCAGCAGCTGTCTGTAAACACAAACTCTCCACGTGAGTTCACTTATGTCCTCAAAGCTCCCAAACTGATTGGCAGTGTCATTCAGCGACCTTTTGCAGTGCTCTGCAGTGCCTGTTGGCCCCTACAGATACTGGTGCTTTGGAGCATCACCCTGCTGCCCTCCCGCCTGCTGCTGGATGAAGAGGTCAGTGCCAGCTAGATGGAAAAGGCCAAGTTCAGCCCTGTTGTATTTTTGGTGATCTTGGTTGACTTCAAGAAACTCGTCTGCAGACCCAGGTAGCTGGGTCTCCCTGTTTTGCCACCCGGCACCTCTGCTCACTGTGCGGTGCCAGCCACCCGGCCAGGGGACCTGGACAGATGGGCTGTACCGTAGAGCAGAGTAGAGAGGGAGAACTGGAGCCGTCCCGGCTGCAGCTCGTGCTGCGGTCCTGTGTGCCTCATGCAAGGCACACACAGCAGGCGGCATGAAGAGGAGTGGTCCAAACAGCACCTAAACCAGGGCGGCATTAAAAAGGAGGCGATGGCTGGACTCACCCAGTGTAACCCAGCCAGAAGCAACAGGCCTGTAGCAGAAATCATAAATGCTTTTGGCCTGGGTTATCTGGGAAATCATAGAGGCTGACCACAGTTAACAGTATCTTTTGGGGAGGTGAAGAGGTAACACACCTGAGGAGTTAATTCCTGCTCCAAAGTTTGCGTTCGTATGAAAGCTGACATTGAAATAATCTCCATTGAGCATGCTAGGACAGACTCCCAAGAAAATCCTGACTAGGACGCCGCAGGCACTCCACATCTCTGGTAATATCAGCTCCCCTGCTCTGACTTAATTAATAGCCCCTTTCCCAGTGCACTGCACAGCCCTTCAAGAGGACGTACAGACATGTTCCTCTGTCCAGTTTGCCTCAAATGCCAAGTGCTTCTTACAGAAAAAGATGTTCCTGTTAAGCCTCTGCAGAAATTGCTGAAGTTGACAATCCTGCATCTGCGGGCTGGCCATCGCTCCCCTCTTGTAGTGGGGACACTGTAGGCCACAGTGGTGTGTCTCACAGCCCGCTCCACCCCGCAACTGGCAGCCAAGAACGTGCCTGTTTATTTTGGGGTTCAACTACTTGCACTCTGAGGAATAAATCCAGTTACCAACTCCTTGCTGCTTACCTACAACCTGCTGACCCAACCATCTGCTATTCTGCAGCTGCATGGAGAAAGCAAAGCTCTTCCAGGTCTCAAACCGCCCACCACCGTAGAGCTGACAGCCCAAGCAGGGCTCCCCCACCTGCTACACCAGCCCCGCCGTTCACGTTTTGACCAGCTCTCCAGGCTGCACAGGCATAACCACCAAAAGGACAGGACAGGACTTTAACTCTTGAGTTGTGCAAGGAACAAGGCCAGGGGACACTGATAGGCAATCCAGAGTGTGGTCAAAGTGATCAATCAACCACTCCAACACCAGCATCCAGAGCCCCGTAGCTACAGGGCAGAGGCACATGGGAATATTCCTGGACTCTGCACAAGGACTGGCTGGGAACCCAAAAAAAAAAAAACCAAACCACAAACCCAACAGCTTAAGCTCTGGAAGAGCAGGAGATCAAAGGCTGCCGTGGTTTTTAGAGCCTTCATGGAATAGAAAACTGCAGCAGCAAGCTCCTAGCAGAGCCGCAACCCAGCTGTCAGAGCTGCACTCCATCAGAAAGAAGTGTAAGGAGTCACCAGGCACTTGCTGGAGCGCCTTGGGTCAGCCAGCAGCAGGGCTGCAAGCAACAGCAGCCACCATCCGCCTTCGGAATTTGCCCTCAGTACAGAGAAGGAGCATCTCATCCTCCCAGCCACGCTTAGAGGATTGACTTAGTCCAAGCATTAAACTACACTGTCCTTACAACTTTGCTGTCAGGCGGGGGACGCTAGAGACTGGATCCACAGCCCACCGACGGGAGCGAAGAAAGAGCTTCTCCCTGGCGCTCGACACTGCACTGCACCTGGGCCAGAGATAAGCACTAAACAAATGCACACTGGAGATATTTCAGCTTTTATTTGCAAATTCATCTGTACACTCTCACTCGGTTGTTGAGCGACAGCTGCCAGGAGCTGTCAGCAGCAGGGGGCAGCAGCAACTCGGAGTTAACAGGAGCTTTCCACAGAGCCTGGAAACAAGAGACAGCAGAGGAAACAAAACCCCACTGGCTTTCACATTTAACCTTTTCTGAGCAAGGGAATTAGAAATCGAGTCATCTTTATCACATTCAGAAAGGTGTTGGATTTACAGTCCTATGCGTTCAGTGTAAAGATCTCGGGTTGAAGGGACGATCTGCAGAGCAGCTTGAAAACTATCCCAGGCTTGCTTTTTTTTTTGAAGCCAGCATCTTAAAGCTGCAGTACTCTCCATGCATCCTTCCCAGCAGTCCCAAAGCCAAATAACAAAAGAAGCCCTTGCAAATAAATAATCATAGGAAAAATAAATAAGATTAGATCTTGAATATACAGTTACATGGTCTTTATTTGGTTTCAGAGGTGGAAAAAAGTGGAGCTAGACTGCAGCTTTAAGCCTTATGCCTGAATCAGCCTCAAACACTTTGTAAATTTTACAGTTGATTAGCTCCGAGATCCTAAGTTCCACAGAAATGAACATTTAGGTACATACGCACACCCTTCCCCAAGGCATACTTTATTTTACTTAGCCAGTTAAAAAAAAAAAAGCCTGCTGGAGGGGAAGTGCCCCTTCCCGAGCTGAACAGACAAGACTGAAGACCTATTTACTGTCACAGTAAAAAGTCCCAACAAATATCTGACCCCACCCATATCTGCAAGGGTAAACTGGTTCAAACCATGCACCAGGGAGACAATCCTCTCTCAGGGGATCCTTTAACTTCGCTGGCACCACAGAATCCTTGAGCAAATCCAGCCACCGGCAGGGCTGCCAGCTGCCCGTTGCTTCCTGCGCTCAAACCCTAGTTGTGGAAAGTCGTAAGTCCATTATTTCTACTTAAGCCAGAAATCCTGTTAATGCCATTTAGAGGCAGCTCTACAGCAGGAGCTCTTGATCTGCTCTCTCTTTGGGGTACACACCCCCTCCCCAGGAACTCCCAAATGAAAAACCACACAGAAGAGAAAAGCAATCCATTGCAAGCCAGTGTCCGATGATTGTCTCTTTGGGGAGGTCAGGAATCCAGGAGAGGGCAAGGCAGGGGAAGGGAGGAGGATGGCAGGTGGAGAAGGAAGTTAGAAACAAACTCAAAACCACCAAGACACAAGGAGGAGCTCAAAGCCCCTCAACAGCTGATGGCACTGGGTTGCTGTTTGCTAACAAAGTCTGAAATGAAGTCGAACTCGTTCTGTCCCAAGAATAGCTCCGGCAACTCCTGAATCCGGTCCAACCCCAGTTCCAGGACAAGGGATGTCAAGACCTCCTCATCTATGAGGTCAGTGTCCATAACGTTCAAGGTCAGCGCTGGTGAGGGCATGTGCTGCATGCCTGGGTGCTGGCTTGGCCCCATTCTGTACTGCTGGGCACCAGCTCCCATGGGCCCATTGCTCATACCCAGCGGGTGACCCTGGTACTGGGTGTTGAGTTTTTGTAGGTGCATGCTAGCCATTAGCTGCTGGGTGCCCACCGGCCCCATGTACTGCTGCTGCTGACTCGGGCCATTGAACATCATCGCATTCTGCATCTGGTGGTGGCCCATCTGTCCGCTGAGGTTGGGTCTCGGCCTCATCGCACCATCCATGCCAGCCCCTCCGTAGGGCATCATCTGACCGGCGGCAGGCAGCGTCCTCAGCACGTGCTGCCCGTGCTGCGGGGGTCCCTGCAGCCCACTCACCCCCATGCGGTAGCTCTGCAGCCCGGTGCCACCGTGGCTCATGGACATCATCATGTGCTCAGCCATGGCTCCAGCCCCTGCAAGGCGACACACGGCTCAGGGCAAGGCTCCCGGCGACAGCACCGCTTCCCACTCCCGCCCGAGGATCCCGGAGCACCCCCCACCTTCGCCCCGGGAGGAAGGCAGAGCGCTGCGCCCGCCCTGGGAGCCGCGCTGCCGCCCGCCCGCCCGCCGCCGGCGGACAAAGCTCAGCGCGGCGCGCACCGCGNGGGCGGGCGACACAATGGCCCGGCCGCTTCCCCGGCTGGCGGGCTGGCGCCCGGCACGGCACGCCACGGCTGCTGGTGGGGCTCTCCGAGCCGTGTTCGCAACACGCCCCGTTGTCGCGACACGGCCCGGCTTGAGGAGGACCGGGTGCCTCCAGCACGGAGAGCACTGGTGTTGGCAAATCCCCACTGTCAGGGCTTTGGGATTGGGCGCTCTCCCCTTGGATCTGAGGTGCAGGCACCGTGGGCAGGCCAGGGAGGAAAGGAATGGATGGCATCCAGGGCCCCAGCCCAGTGCCCCCAGTTTCCCACCTATACCCTGCTGGGGGCGAGGAGCCCCCAGTGCACACTTTTTTCCCAAACAGGATGCCGAGGTGCAGCCATACTGCCTGCTGTTACCATCCCCGCAGATGGTGCATGATCTGTCCTGTTTTTCCATGTCACCTAAACCACGTGGTTGCCTAAACCACGACAGCATCAACAAAGGCAAGGGCATGGAGGCGGTTGGGAACAAGGGACAGTGTCCGTGGAGTGCTGGCCTGGGGATCCCTCAGTGTGGTATGGGCACCACAATTCCTTGGCTGCGGAAAACTTGGGTCATCCCCGTTCAATACCTCACTTATGTGCCTTGGGGTAAGGATTGGGCCTGTGGACACTGGGGAACCTCAGGCAGGTCATTTCTGCTCTGGCCCGCACATGCTGGGAATGGTGGTGTGTTCATGTGAAGCACTCATTTTGAACTGTATTTGCTTGCATTGTATTCACTCTGCTTCCTGAGCAGGGACCCTGCCTGCCTCTGACACTGTAAACGACAAGGTAAGATCAGCTCTCTGGAGAGAGCCATCCCTCCAGAGCATTCCTCTCCCCCAGTGTCACTCTGACCAAGCCTTTCTACCCGATCATGGCTGGCTGGCTGGAGCATGGCTCCATGGCTGTGGCGGTCGTGCTGAGCTTCCCATTCATACTGAAGGATGCGCCCACAGACCTTTGCTAAGTGCTCTCAGGACCGCTGCACACTGGCCCCTGCCGGCACGTGCCCTGGTGCAGCAGAGTGCTGGCCATCATGAGCAGGGTCCTTGCCTGGTGGCAGTTCTGGCTGCAGGGTCAGCAATGGGAAGCTACTGCGTGCTGAGACCTTACCAGCCAAGGTGACTCAGGTTAGTCACTTAGTGGCATCAACTCGTGGCATCAACTCTGCCAGCAGCGCCCTCCCAGCAAGAATGCACTGACGTTCCAAACACAGCTGGCAGCAAGGTGAACGCTACAAGCAGAGATTTGCTGGTATAGCTCTCTCTGCAGCAGTGTTCTTCACCTCCAAGTTGAGTTCTGGCTCGCGGAGTCCAAGTTCAACCCACATGCTCACCCACTGAGCTGTGCTGGCCAAATTATTTGACCATGGGCCTAGACTACAGCGGTGCTGGTGCTGTCTATAGGACATGGTACTTTGCGCTAGCATATCACAGTGGTGATTTTTCCCTTTTTTTTTTTCTTTGTTTTGAAGGAACCCAGGGATTTCTTTTTTAAAGATATTAGTGTTGCACGGTTACCCGCTTTGAAGATAGGTGATGGCAAAGTTAAACTTGCTTCCCCAACTTCGTTCTGCCTTTGTTTGTGTGCTCTCCTGTGCAGCCTTTCAACTACAACATTACAGATCACGGCTCCGGTAAAAACAGACAGATCTTTTCTGGAGACTTGGAGCAGGCTTTTTCATGGAGTTTTGTGTGTTCTGCATATTCATTATGCTCACGGACCCTGTTGAGCAGAAGGAAGTGCCAACAACGTGTTTCAAAGGTTGCTGAAGAAGTTGTTTGTTGCTAACTGTACTACTTGAGAAATGAGGTCTGAGTATATACTGTCATGAAAGGATTGAAGTTAGGCAGCACAGGCATCTCGGGTGAGTGCCTAACCACACAGCACTGACCTGAAGGGTTACTTATATGGAATATCTCTATATCAAAACACCTTAAACCAGCAGCTCAGAGCAGATAATGCCCAGAAGCCATCTGCTTCCAGATGTGAGCAGCCAGGAATGGAAAGTGTCTTCTCTTACCTGGACAGAGCACAGGGCCATTAACCTCCAGGACGTTCTGGGAGTTGCTTTTGTTTGTGCCACCTTCTGCCTTGTTAAGTGGCTGGGATGGGTTTCAGGTGTTGTTGGTGAGCCTCTAACTGATGAATCAGTTGGTTAATTGTTTAACGTAATTACGTAATGATTGTTTTTTAACTCTAGAGATTTTGACAAATGCATTTTTTAGTGCTAATAAACACATGCTCATATACATATACCTGTCTGCCTGCGAGTTCACATGCAGATGCACACCCAGGTGAGGAACAAATACAAGGGGAGTGTCTGCCCTCGTCTTTGCAGATGCATCCAGCCAGAAAAGCCTCTCTCACTTGGAGGAGAGGTGTGGTGTGCCGCTCAAGTCTTTGTCAGGGGTAGAAATTCTTGGACAGGGTGGGAAGGGTCTCTCCACAGCCATTTGCAGTACAGAAGACTCCAAGGGTGGTAAATGGCCCACCATTTCGGAAATAAATTGGCAGATGAGAGAGCACACTTGCTGAACACGAGTGTGAAGGTCCCCTCCATCTCTACACTGACTTACGTCCCTCCTCTTTCGGGAAGGGTAAGCCAGATCAGTGCGCCGTCCAGTTTGAAAATAATTTGTTCAGAAATGGAGGTCTGTTGGCTGGGATCAGCTCTCTGATCTAGATTGTTATGTTGTCCCCTAGATGTTTCACCAGCGTAACCTGGGGTGTTTTGAGAGGAACCAAGTGCCTGCAGAAAAGGAAGGGTATGGGGGGATGGGAGGCATTGTGGTGGCGAGAGGTGTCCACAGACCCACAGCCTCCATGTTTTCCATGTTGTATGCCATCAGCCTGTGCTCTGTGTCTTGAGGACTTCCTCTTCTTGAACCAGTGATATTTTATTTTACAGGGACCAGCGTAGGGTTGTCTGCTGCATTTCACACTGCCCAGCCAACAGCTGTGCAGCAGAGCTGGGAAAAGGCTGACTCGTCCTGGTAGCATCTCTCTCACCAGTCTTTTTGGCCCAGAACAAGCAGTTGTTCCTTGTCGTGATGAGGTCTCAAGTGTTAAAGACCCAAAACACTGCAGCTGTATTTACAAGGCCCTCTGTATGACTTGATCTAGCCCAGGTTTGCAGTCTCTCCTCCATCTCCCCACGCGCTGCCATCTGTCATCAGCCCATGGACAGACTGGCCTTTCTGGGAAAGCAGATAAACTGTCTGTGTGTCAGATCCAGCCCTGGGGCTGTCAGTTGGTCAGCCCTGATGACTTAAGTCACCCCATAAGCCACCTCCAGGAGTGTGTCATTCACAGCTTCCTGACATGGGACTTCCCCAGTCTGGCTGTACTGGTGTCATCAGCCCTGTGTTATCGAGGGTGGATTACCCAGGCTGGGAATTAATCAGACTGTTGCTCCAGTGGCACCGGTTCGGCTCTGCATGACTGGGGATCTGGAAGCACCACCTGTGTGTCCGTGTCCCGGGTCAAGGCATCTGTGGGTGGGCATCAGTTTAGGGATGTGATCACCAGCACAGTGCAGACCTTTCCTTTCCCCTCTTAGGAGGGTGCTCGCAGCCTGACGTACAGCTCGTCTATGTTACCTAGGATTTTGTTTATGTAAGATGTTCCCTCCTCATATTTGATCCCTGACCACCATACATTGACTGCACAGCTCCGGTGGTATTACAGCGGTAAAATCATGTCCCCAGAACCCCCCAGGGATGAGAGGTGGCACAGGCGAGAGCTTTTTGTAAGCAGAGATGTGAACACTTATCTTGCAATGTTTTGCATGTGTCAGAACTGGTTTTGGCTAATTCCAATTGCTGATCTACAGTCCAAGATCTCTTTTTTTGCAAGACTCTGAGAGCCTCAGTTTTGGGGGGGGGCGAGGAGAAAAAAAAAAGAACATTTTTATAAAGAGCCTTGTAGGATGTAAGATGTACTGATGAATGGAGAGCGGGTAGAGGATTTTTTGGGGAATTTCCTCCGACCAAGCGATTCTCACTGTGCATTTCAGGTTACAACCCACCCACTGCTGTGGTGTGTGATTTAGCTTTGCACGCAGATTGCAGAACAATTTGAGTAGCAATGCAAGCTATGTATTTGGGTGTAGACGGAAGGATCCGAGGAACCCCATGATTCAGCCTGGAGAAGAGAAGGCTCCAGGGAGATCTTATTGCGGCCTTCCAGTCCCTAAAGGGGGCCTACAGGAGAGCTGGGGAGGGACTTTTTACTAGGGCATGTAGGGATAGGACGAGGGGGAATGGCTTCAAACTGGAAGAGGGCAGGTTTAGATTGAACATTAGGAAGAAGTTTTTCACTGTGAGGGTGGTGAGGCACTGGCACAGGTTGCCCAGAGAGGTTGTTGAGGCCCCATCCCTGGAGGTGTTCAAGGCCAGGCTGGACGTGGCCTTGGGCAACCTGGTCTGGTGGGAGGTGTCCCTGCCTATGGCAGGGGGGTTGGAACTCGATGATCTTCAAGGTCCCTTCCAACTTAAACCATTCTATGATTCTATGATTCAAAGACTCCTGAATGCCCAGCTACGTCCATGCTTGGCCTTGCAGAGCTCCTGCAAGCTTCAAAGCAATTGGGGTGTGCACATAGAGGCTAAAGCAATTTGAAATATCATCTGTTAAGGGAGAAACTTGGCTTTGAGGGACAAATGTCCAAAAGAAGCCCCTTTGCAGTCCCGCACTCACTGGAGGACAAATACAGAGAGTAGAAATGTGCAGTGGAAGGCTGGAAATCTGCAGAGCTGTGACCTAAACTGAGATCCATCAGGTACGACTGTCTGATGTTGCTGTATCTGGGTCTGGCCATGGGCATGGGCAGACGCAGGGCAGCAGTGTGCATAAATCACCTCCATATCAGCTGAAACTCCTCGGTGCTGTCGGCTGTATCACATAGGGTTCCTGAAGCATTGTTTTTCCAGAAGATGCCAGGCATCAGGTGAGCTGCTCCTCTTGCAGGCTCTTGGCTTGCAGTAGCTCCCTTGGGCAGAGCAGCCAGTTGACTGTGGCATTTGGGGAGATCTTGGGTTGGATGAGTCCAGATCTGAATCACTAAACCACGCATTTTGTTCCATGAAGGGTGGAAAATGCCAAGGGCCCACAGCGTACCAGAGGATCAGCTATTAAACGTCAAGGCAGACATAACATGTGGCGGCAACCAGCTCCCACCTGCCTTTTTCTGCATAAACCTCACTTAATTCGCCCCTCGTCATGCAAAGATGGCACCTACATTGTGGACACTTGGAAAAGGAAGGGCAGGAGGGGTCCCTGAGGAAGATGGCACTGGGGATGGGTTGCAGCTGCTGGAGCAGCTCACCAACCCATAGCCAGCTCCTCACTGGTGGTACAGGCTCCTGGAGAGAAAGAGCAGCCACCAACCAGGTGCAGGGTGGCTAAACAAATCTGCTGGACTCGAAGTGGCCCAGAGCCCATGTTGCCCACCACACAGTGCCGGGTTCTGCCAGCTGCTTGTCTTTTTCTGGTGGAAGGGTTACCATGGTCTGATTCCTTCTAGGCCTGTCACCGCCTCTCCCTGCACCGCCAAGGAGTTGAAAGCTTTTCTGCCTAATGTTTGACTGTGTTGGGACATCCAATTTAATCAAATATTCACTATCAGCTGCTGGAGTTCTCTATACCATATCTTGAAAGAATCCTAGTGAATGTCTGCTGCTCATGTAACGCTTTCCTAGCAGATTCATTTATTGGCAATCAGGAGATGAGAAAGGGATGCAATGCACTGTCATTTTTTGTTTGTTTAAGGACAATCACAGTGGTTTTCAAACCTTAACTTTGAAGCTGAGCAGTCCAGCAGAGGCCATGGTGCTATAAACACTGAACCAGGAGCAAATTCCAGTGGAGTTTCTCTGGTTTGGCTTTAAATAAGTATATCAACAAGCCAAGATTTAGAAGTTAAATTAAATATTAAGCTTCTAAGTTACACTCTGTGTCTTACAGGAGTCTCTGACAAAGAGGTCTGGAGGGATACTGGCCAACAGCTATTTCAGACACCTGTTACCAAACCTATTTATTGTCACCAGATGGGTCTGATGTGGACAAGTGAGGGGACAAGGACCGTTCCCTGGGCAGGACATGGGGAATCTGTGGTGCCATCAGGGCCGTGGGTCCCAGCACAGCCCAGCAAGGAGGCATGGTGGATTTGAGTTCCCCTGGGGCTTTGCAGCAGGACACATCAGCTTCTCCTGGGAAGGTGCCCCAGGCTCTACCTGCTTGGTGATGGGTCTGTGGAGTTGTCACCCCACATGTGGTCTACAGGGGAGAACTTTGCCTGGTGCAGTCACGATGTTGTGCCTTCCCTCTGTGGTGTAGATGCATTGTACATGTGGGGCAGGAACAGGCTCATGCCAGTGCGGAGCTCCCTTGAGCAAATGCCTCCTAGATAGACAGGAGAGAGCTGAGGTTAGCGTGGGTTTCACAGAGAGCAGCTGCGGGTGTCCAGCAGAAAAGGTTTTTCATTAAGATTTAAAAAACCTAACAAACCAGACAAAGAATGTGGAGGAAAAGCAAAGAGCCCAGGAGGGACGCAGTGCAGCTCCTCCCCAGGGCACGGGGCACTAACGGTGCCCCCCTGCCTGGTGGCTGGGCAGCCTTGCAGCAGCGGCCTGAGGATGCACCGAATAGCGACCCGAGATTCCATCTCCCCAGTTTCTGCATGGTAAAAGGGCCCTCCAGGAGAGCTGAATCCAGGTGCCACATGATCCTCTGATTCCTCATCTGCATTTAGATGGAAACACTTCGTAAAAGGCAGGAGGTGTTAGGCAGAGACTAGCAGTGCAAATGGCCCAGGGGAGGGGGGGCAAAGGGCAGGTTGCTCTGACGGTCCCCCTGGATGCCGGGACCGTTCATGCTGAGAGCGAGCACGACTAGTCTGCAGCTGGTGGCCAGCTCCAGGGAAACTGGGTTCTCCATTAACCCCGCTGGGACTCGGGAGTAAAGAGGCCAAGGAGGGGAAGGCTGTGCCCTGCTCAGCTCTGCGGGAGCCTGCCACGCGTGCAGCTGGCTCTCCTGCGAGCTCCCCGCACAAGGACTCCGGGACACACGGCTTCCTGCCTGCACCGGCAGCGATGTGGGACCGTGATTGAGACCAGAGCAGTGCACGGAGGGGTTCGGTGCCTCTTTCGAAGTGGCAGACCCAGGCCAGCAGCTGACCCAAGCACTGGCATGCTCCAACCACTGAGCTGGCTTGCCCAGCTTGTAAACAACTTCTTATTTTTTTTCCTCTTGGCTAATCTTGCTCTGTGGGGGCAGATAACATCACTGGAATTTTTCCAGTGTCCTTTGCAAGCGCCTCCTGCTTTGGACTTTGGCTGAGACGCACACGAATGAGACACGAGCTTCCTCAATTGCTTTCTCTTGTTTGCTTTCCTCCGGGCCCGCCGTGCACCCCTTGTGCCGCTGCTTCCTGCTCCGCTCCCGGCTGCGCGCCAGCGCCTTGTTCCCGGGCCCGGGGAAGGTGGCAGGGAGGGGAGCCCGGCACAGCCACCCCCTCCCTGGGTGTCCCTGCGGGGTCGGGGCCGGGCTGACGGCAGGGAGCAGGAGGGGGCGGCGGGGTCCGGCCTCTCCTCGCTGATGCCTGCGGAGCCAGTGTGGGACTCGGCAAGGTCCCGCTCGGCATCCCGGCTCTTTGCCCGGCAACTATGCCTTCCTCTGCTGCGCTTGTGCCAATGCAGCTGTTTTGGGTTTAGACCTCCACCACGGAAGTGTTAGCTGCACTTTAGCCTCGAAGGGCCAAAAGGCTTCTAAAGCAGAGGCAGAGCTGACCCCAGGACAGCTGGCGTGGTACCTGACCCCCTGCCCACCCAGCTGCCTGTCCCCACTCTGCCCAGAGATCCCGCTTATGGCCCCGTGAGCCCTCAGGGACCCCCCTTCTGGGGTCTGACAACAGAAAATCAGTCCTGTTTTGGAGAGAGCTGGCACCCTACTACCCAGTGCCTACTGGCACATCCACTACCCAGCCATGGATGTGCAGCCTGAGCCTGGCCCAGGGGCCCCGGGTGCTGCTCCAAGCATGGCAGGAGCAGGCCGCCTGCCAGACCGGTTTGCCGGCACAGCCTCTGACGTGGTACTGGGCCGTGCACGTCACCAGCTCCTGCCTCAGCTGCATGTGTCGCCGCTCACCTCCTCCCTGTGCTGTCACCCCTCCCCAGCACAGCCCCATGGCTCACCACTGCCAAGGAAATCCAGGCACTGACCCTGTCCTTCTGCTGGCCACAGGCTGGGCCACCAACCTGCACAGCTAGTGCTCTCTTGGTGTTTCCCGTTTCTATCCTTCCTCTTCACCTTGGAGTTGTCCAGGTTTCCATATGGTGTCTGTGGTCCACGCGCTGTGAGCCAGCACACTGAGCCAGCTCTAGTGTCAAAGGGATGGTCCACATGCAATATCACGGGGCTCTATTCTTGCACGGTCCCTTCAGTCCCATGACTGCCCTGCCGAGGTACCCCAGCGTGTCCTTGTCCCTGCTAAAGACAAGCCCAGGAGTAATCCCTTCCCATGTGAGCAACCCATAGCTCTGCTTCATGTTAAGACGCTGCTTTGCCCGAGACCTGGCTTGCATTGCTGCCTGGGCATATGGTTCTGCCGCGTGGCTTCTCTGGATGTCTTGGTCACTGTGATTTCCCTCAGGCTGGATTTGAAGCAGAGATGGACAGAGCAGTGCTGTGGTTTCTCTGGCAAGGAACCTGTTGAGTCAGGCATCATGGGTCAAGGCCACCTCTTCTTGGGTCCCTGTGCGATGCCCTGTCCCTCTGCCAGTTCCTCCCAGGGCCTGGCACATGGCAGTGGGATTTCCCACTCAAATGACTGTGTCTCCTGGGTTCCTGCAAGGCACACTGTCCTCTGGGGCATGAAGTCAGAGAGGTTTTAGGTTATTTCTTCTTATCTCTTGGTGCCTGTGTTGCTGCTGTCTTCAGGGAGATTAGCTTGTGGCGGTTTCTCTGGTCTGCTGAAGTTGCCTCATGCAATTGTCTTGCATGGTGTGGGGTAGTCAGGGCCGTGGTGGTGAATCTTCAGGGGAGGCTGTAGTGTGGTGTTTCTTGCATTATCATCAGAAATAGCTGTTGCTGTTTATCTGCCTTCTCTTTCCTTCACGTTATGCAACCTCCTTGTCAAATGGCAGTGGTTGTTTTTCCTGGGTCGATGTAGCAACAATGCTCTTCCTGGTATCTCCAGGCCCTCGTGGCTATGATGGTGCTTCTCCAAGCTCACTCTGCTGAATGTGTTAGGAAGCCCAAGTGCTTTTCCACTTTCTAACCAGCCTGAGCGTTGAGCAGGAACTACGATGAAGGTCTGGGAATATGCAAGCTTGCGGGTGGGCTGGCTGTCCGGTGGCTCTGGTTCCGTGGCCAGGGGAGGAACGGGGCGCGTGACTCAGGGCAACTGAAAGTTTTGTCCGAGGAGATCTGCCTGGGATCCAGGTCGCCGGGACCTGTTTGTCAGGTTCCTATTTTTGTTATTCATCATCTCAGTATTCCTGAAAACAAATCGTGTTGTTGTCAGCTAATTGGCAGCGCACGGCGTCAGAGCGTGGAGGGTGCAGAGTGCCTGTTTGCGTGGCTGGATTTCGGCTCTGCTGTGACCATGGCCAGTTGTGCCGGTCCTGCGGCTGCCTCAAGCGGGAGCTGCTCCTCTTGGTCCGTGCTGCTGGGAACAGCCCCTGGTGCTGCCTGGGGACCTACCTGCCCACCAGCCTCCTCCGGAGCCAGGGCAGAGCATCACAGCCTTGGCCATCAGAGGAGACTTTCAGGCTGCAGCTTTGTGCACGGAGGGCCGTGCGCGATGGCTGTGGGCTGAGCTTGCAGCAGGCCGGGGAGCTTTGCTGGGCTTTGGAGAAAAGCCCCTGGGCTTTTTCCTCAGGCCGGGCCCCTCCTGCATCAGGGGTGAGGTCTGCTGGACCCTGGCTCAGGCTGTGGGCTGGTGACGGACTCTGGTAGTCACTGGGTTGGGGTAGGACTGGAGAGGGCTGTGTGGGTGAGTCACTGCTGCGTGAGGGATGAGGAACTGCTGCTTATATAGAGAAGGGAAAGAGCTGGCTGCTGCGAGGGCCGTTGACACAGCCTGAACCACCTTGGGAGGCTGTAGACACTTCTGGGGAGAAGATACCCGGGAATGGCTGTTGCTGTTTCCTCGGTTTGCAACAACTTCTCTCTGGAGCTGGACAGGACACTTCTGCTCAGGCCAAGCTCCAGCAGAAAAACCTGCTAGCTAAACCAGGTATTTCACCAATATGCATTTTTTGCTAGAAGGAAAAACTTCTAAATGAAAATGTTTGTTTTATTTTTGGGAAATAAAGAAACAATTTTTCTTGCATCATCCATTCTCATTTTTGTCATGCTTGCAGGGAGCAGTACCTCCTTCTGATCTCAGAAATAAATAAGAAAACGTCTATTGTATTTGTGGTGAAAGACACATAGCTGTGCATATCTTACCGAGCAGCCATCCTGCTGCTGCCTGCTCGGATTTTAGTCATCTTGCCATGTCACCAGGGTGGCAATGTCAGTAGACTCGGGCAGCACTGCTGGCCCAGTGCGGTGGGCATGTGCCAGGTTGGCTGAAGCAGCGGGGCTTGTGGCCAGAGGAAGCCCACTTCTCATGTGGACATGTTTTCTTTTTACATGCAGAAAATGGTTTGGACACTTAAGTGAGTTATCCATTTATTGGGAGTAACTTGAATACATGTGCTGCTTGAAAATGCGCCTTCCTGGCCAGTATCCACCAAAATTCATGGAAGCTATTGGCACATGCGGTGTTAGGAAAACAGCTCGTGTTGCTGCTGCCATTGTCAGGATTAAAACGCAATTGCCCTTTTTGGGAACACTGATTGCTGAAGGCATCTGTTGTGTAAGGGACAAGCTGGTGAAAGTGGAATGCCAGGCAGGGAGAGAAACCGTCCTCCTGTTTGCCACTGGCCACGCTGTGTGCTTCTAAAAGGCATTTTTAGTTCCTTGCTCTGCACTGTGTTCCGCCTGTCTGGGCTCCAGGGACGGTGGTGCTGGGATAGTTGGTGCTGGTGTGTACGGGCTGGGGTGCAGGAGAGTTGGGAGCAGCTGGTGGTCAGCCCGAAGGTGGGCAAGGAGGTCCCTGGGAGTTCTGCAAGGATGCAGAACTTGGCATCATGGGATGGAGTTAAGAAGAGGAAAATGAGAGCCAGGCTTTGTGGCAAATCCCCTGCCTGGGAGACCAATTTGGCCAGAGTCTGGCATCCCCCTGGAGTGCTTCTTCACCCAGGAACTGCAGCAATGCTCAGGGAGATGTTTGGTGGGGGGTGAGCCTGCAGCGGGACCTGGAGGACCAAAGGCATCCCTCCTTCCCCTCCTTTCTCCACTTGCCTCGATCTCTGCTGCTTAGGCTATGGACAGGGTTGTGCATGGCCTGTGTGGGGTCGTCTCAAGGGATGCTCCTGTGTATCTCGATGGAGAAGTGGCAGTGGCCAGACTCAGAGGTTCTCCTGTCACCAGGGTGTCTCTGATGCTACATGGTGGAGACACGAGATGGGTTCAATCACACGCTGGCACCCCTCAAAGATATAATTTCCTGACACCGATTCCCAAGTGCTGCCAGTTCTGAGGTCTGAGTTGGGCTTTGCAGTTGAGAGCCTGAAATGGGTTTAGGGAAAAGTTTAGAGTCTGAAATGGGAACCTCTGTCTTAGAACATGACAGCCCCTGGGAGACACCACTGTGAGGCTGGGTGATAGCTCCATGGAGTTACAGACCTCTCACCTTGGACAGAGGTGGCGTCTTGGGTGAGACTTAGGCCACCACAACTCTGTCTCTATCCCTGTACAGGTGACTATGGCTATGTGTTCCAGCAGCACTGTGAAGGCATTCCCATCTCTTGGGCTGAGGTAGCTGTGTTAGTGTTGCCCTCAAAAACCAGCCCATGGGGTTGTGCTCCATGACTGCATTTTTGCAGGCAGCTGAATTGTCTTCTCACTGGGATAGTTACCTGCTGGTTTAGGGACCTCCAGCAGCACACAGAGGGGGTCCATCAAGTTCTGGAGCCAGCACTAGATAAGCAGGGAGGAAGGGAGTTGGGATGGGAAGCAAGATCTCCTCCTTGGTATGGATATCTGGCATTAATTTGGCCCACTACGTCTCATGAAATGCACCCTCAACCTTGGAGATCAGTTTGGATGAGCTCTCAAGCCTCCACCCTGGCTGCACTGCACTCAACTGCCAGCTGTGGCTTCAAGAGTCCCAACGCAAAGATACAAAGGGCCCTGTCCTGGGCCCTCAGGAGCTGAGCTCCACTAGCACTGAGCAAAGAGGAGCACCAGGCTGCTGGGACCAAGATGAGAAGAAACAAGTAGCAGCCACATTGCATCTAGGGGAGTGCAGCCCTGGAAGTCTCTGGACCTCCTCTGAGCATTTTTAGCTGGAGGTTGTCAGGTAAAAGGGTGCTGGGTTTGGACTCGAGAGGTCTGGCAAGGTCCAGCATGGATGTGTGGCCCCCACAGTAGCCCATGGGGGCAGAGAGCTCCTCACACGAAGAGCTGATCCATGCTGCACTGATTTCCTCAGCATTCCCAGTTAAGGTCTCCTTTCCCAAATTTGTATGAGCAATGTGGTTTCCTTCTGGAGGTGTAGGGAGCAGGTGACACATTTAGCACACAAACTTTCAGACACTCCTGGAATGATCACCCTTCACTCTAGACAGCATGAGATGCGTGTGTTCCATGGTTTCATCTAGATCTTGGTGTGCATTTCATAGTCTCCATTTTATGCCCGCCTGAGAATGCTTTTAAGCTTTTGACTAGGTGACCCAGTGTCACTGCTCAGGAACGTGGCGGGTGCTGCCTGTGTTTTGGACTGGTCTCTGCAGCATTTGGGTCCCTGAGATTTGGGTGTGTGGAGGGCCACGGTGGGACCGCTGGCCCAGGTGATGCTGGGGAAAGGGGAGGGCAATGCAGGTGAGGGGGTTCGTGCACAGGTAGCCTTTCTGGTAGCTGAATGCCCTTGCTGCGCTCTCGGGGCTGGGCTGGCAACAAGCACCCACTCGGCTGCTCTCCCCGGGGCAGTTGCCTCAAGGCGCTGTACCCGGGATAATCTGTGGCTGCACTCTGGAGAGCTCTGGCCAGAGCACAGTGTTAGAACAAAGTTGCCCCAAACCCTTCAGATCAAGTCCTGATCCTCTGCAAAGGTGCTCACAGGGGCCGCCCACACACGCTGTCACAGCAGGACTGGAAGCATAGGCCTCATAGGTGGCCCCTGCAGTGGCAGTCTGTTGCAAGCCCTTAAGTCACTCAGCTCGACAAACCTTGCTGTGGCATCACTGCTTTGTTCTTCCCCTCTGTGGGCTCCTCTCCCTGGGCCAGAAGGTCCTCTGTCCTCATCGGCTCTGTGCTG
Source organism: Anarhynchus alexandrinus (assembly GCA_008711295.1). NCBI lineage: Eukaryota > Metazoa > Chordata > Aves > Charadriiformes > Charadriidae > Anarhynchus > Anarhynchus alexandrinus. Next base: position 97,361 of record VUYV01000469.1, read on the forward strand.
CACGGCATGAACACCTCTGGGACCTGAAGGGTCCCAGCTCTCTCAGCCTCTCCTCATTTAAAAGATGCTCCAGTCCCTTCATTTGTGTGGCCCCGCAGTGGACTTGCTCCAGTAAGTCCATGTCTTTCTTGTATTGCAGTTTGTGCAGCAGTTTCTGGATGCTGCTTCTCTGAGATCTCGAGATCCCGAGCTTCCAAGCACTTTCTTTTCTTGTGGGGGATACCTTGGTGTGTTCTGCTGCTGATGTCTCACTGTTATATTTGCAATCTGCATTACGCAGCTGGACCCAGCACGGGTGCCCATGCCCTTGTGCTTTGACCACCATGATAACCAAGGTCTGCCCGCACTGGGGCAGACAGGTCCCCCGTAGGCTGTCCATCTGCCCACCCCTCCACGCTGCGTCCCTCTGCTCTGGTTGGGGTCTGCACTGCTCAAGAGGTGTGGAGCACATCGGTGTTTGGTGTGGACCTGGGCTCTGCCTGGGAAGGGGAATGCGAGGTTTGCCTGGGATGATGGGGTACCCCCAAGGCCAGGGCAAAGCATGCCAGTAGGTGGGAAGGTCCACTGGAGATGACCTGAACTGCTGCAACCGTTGTGTTTGGTCTGTGCAATGTGTGAGCAATGAATTACACATGGAAATGGGGGAAGGGACGAGAGGTGGCCCTCCCCCACTGGCTACTTTTGTGGGGTTAAAAGTATGAGCAAGTTTTGAAGCTGGTGACAGCAAGGAGCAGGAAGAGGAGATGTGAGGGGCTATAAATATCTGACTCTCAAGGGGCAAAGCAATGAGATACTAGTTTCCATGAACAGGCTCCTGGAGTGTGACACCCTCTCCCCTCTCTTGCGTGGTTGTGCTCCAGATAACAGAAACCACTGCTGATTTCCTGAACTCACTATCTTTGTCGTAAAAACCCCAAACAGCAGCAGTTTATAAATAAGGCTTAGAAAAAAGAGCTGCTATTCTGAGAAGCAATGAAACTGGTAGCTTTCCCAGCTCAACACTTCAATTCTGGTTCACAACAAACTCAGGCCACCCCAGAAAGAAACCTAAAACCTTTCACAAAGAGGAAAGGAAAGTGGAACTGGGCTGCAAAGGAACCAGTGGAAGTGCTCTGCACAGAGACAGGGTGCTGGGTGCCAGGGGCTGCCTGCCTTCCCTGCTTCTGCTGGCTCCACGCTGTGCTTACCTCTTCCTCCCAGGCTTCACCAGAGAACCTACCTGTGTCCTGGCAGAAGCCCACAGACGCAGCTGCCCACTAGACCTGCTGCTCCAGAAAACACATTGCTTCTTATTTGCTCTGCTTTTGCAACATTTCAGGGCTCTAGGCTATATACTAATACCGATGGATAATTCTCCACCTGGCACTAGGTTGTGGCCAGATGCTGAGGAAACCATCGGCAAGACAGCAGGGGCTGAAATGAATGTGGGGATGTCTGCTAAATATTTTCTTAGAGTTCCCTAGGCCTCTGGCCACAGGGTCAACACTGTACTGGGACTTCTGCGTACTGCTACACCTTCCCTGAGATGGGGTATGAACCGGTGTCTAACAGGGGCAGCTGAGCCAGCACTGCAGTGCTGACACCCCACAAACGTGCATGGTGAAGTTTGGCTTTATCTGGTCCTGGCACAGTGGAGCAAATCTAATGGGGTGGCTGTGAATGGGGAAGCCTTAGGATATGGTTTTCCTGAAGCTCCAGCACTTCAGGAAAGATGTGGAGCAACTGGAGAGTGTTTTGAGATGAGCAATCACCAGCAGAGCCCTGGTAGCTGGAGGTGCTGGACAGTTTATCCTGGAGAAAGGACAGCAGGGGCAGGCAGGAGAACAGTATTCAAATACACAGAGGACTGCTGTGAAGATGAAGGACGGATCTTTCTGCCGTGTTCATGGTGCCCAGCAGCTGACCAAAGGGCTTCAGCTGCGGGAAGGAGGATTCACATTAGACCCAAGGAAGATCTTCCTGCCTGGAGACAGCTCTTCATCTTGTAAGAACTTTAAAATAGGACAATGCAAGGATAGCTGAGCTACCTGGGCTTGGAGGGCCGACCTGTCTTCACCCAGGGTCCCTTCTAGCCCCAAGGTGATGTCAAGCTTCTATGGTCCAAGAAGACTGTAGGGTCTCTTGAGTCAGGGTCTGCTGAGTTTCCAGAGTGGAGCATCTGCCCTTTGCTACTTGTGTGGAATTTTTACTGTTCAGGCCAAGAGAGGACCAAACACCAAGCTGCCTGCTGCCATATGGAACGCTAGACATCCTGAAGGAGCTTCCTCCAGGGCAGAAAAAATGAGTGTGTAGATAGCTGTGTGGCCTGAGACTGGTCATTGTTTGCATTTTGAGAAGGCTGTGTATCTCGGTGGTTCTTGCTGTCAGGGCTTCACACTGCTGCACCTTGATAGGAGTTGTCTGGCTTATGGACCTTCCTGCAGCCAGAGCTTTGGGTTTCCACCGGGCAAGACCTTGGGTGCAGAGGCTTTTGCTGAAAGCACGGTCAGACGCAAGCAGGCCAGGACACGGTTTTATGCTGGAGACTTCCAAGCTCAGAGTGTAAGAGGGAAGCAGAGCCATCTCTTCTGGAAAGCAGGTGCACCCCCATCCCACCCTCCCACCCCCCAGTCTCCAGAAATGAGTGAAGCCTGGCAGAGTCCCACCTCACAGCGAAACAGCCCCTACTTTTGTTGTAAGAACAGATGATTTCCGAAATGTCGCCAGCTCTGGCTGTGCAATCCTTGGGCTTTTGCAAGCTACAGTATTGACAGAACAAGCAGTTAAACAAATACTATCTTCTGCTGTTAACGTTTGTTATTGTAGGCCACAAACCACAGGCAGCTTGGCCTGACTCCAGGAGAGAGACCTGCATAAATATTCCCATGTTAGCAGTTATCTTCAAGATGCAGCCTTAGCTTGGGTCTTTCCCAGAGAGGATGGAGAGATAATGGTTTACAGGCAAAGGCAGATCATCTCAGCACACTGCCAGCAGAAGCTGGGGCCATGGAAGTCTGCTCCCTGGGCTCCAGAGCTTCATCTTCTGCAGCTCCCAAACCCAAGCAGGAATTTTCAGACAACATGTATGCATGCACGTATGCACATATGCATGGAGGGAGGGGCAGCAGGCTAAAGGAGGCTGTGTGGTGTATTTGTTGGGAGTCCCTGTGGGCTTGGCTTTGAGGAATGACACTAGCAAAATGGCAAAATCCATGCCAGTTTTGAATTCTGTCACATCAAAAACCTTTCCCATGTTCCCTGGTGGGATACTGGAATTGTCAGCTCATTGCAGCCAAGATGATGGGTTTTGCTAATCCAAAAAAGGTCCTAAATATGGAGCTGTAGCACAGATTTCATAAGTGTTTCATATATTGTGCCTATAAAGCAAAATGCTAATTCGTGTAGTCCTTCTTGGTTAACTTGTTGATGGCCCTGATACTACAGATGGGATGGGATGGGAAGGGATGAGTGGAGAGTGCAGATGGACTTAATCATCTGCTACCTCCTTTCTTGGAAGCAGGACAAGATGCTGAACCCTCAGGGATTCCTGCAGTCGTGCTTTCAGAGGCATGAGTGCAACCCTGGATGCTCCCCTGGAGATGAATGGCCACTCTTTGTGAATGACCATTCATAATGACTGAGGAGGAAGTCCTCAGCCAGAGCAGATAACTAAGGGTGTCTCAGATTCAAGAGTGTTTGGTCCTTGCAGAAAGTTGTCCACTTGTCCCATTTCTCCAGCCGCTGAAGGTGTGCAATGATTGAGCATGCGGCTCCTTATCACAGTTAAGTGGCCCTGTGGACTGAGGCACCGATGTCAGGAGTTGTACAGCTGCATATTTTAAGATGAGATGCCCCAGTGCTGAGCATTTACCTAGATCCTCCCAAGAATCCAGCATTTCACAATGCTGTCTCGCCTTGCAGGGGTACAGCAGCAGTTGTGTGAAGATCCAGCAGCTGCTGGCGCAGAGGAGGGTGCAGGTCTCCGTGCACGCTGCTGCCCGCGTTGCCCTTGCGGTACAGAGCTGAGGGCTGTTATTGTGTCACACTTCCCTGCTGCCCTCCGCGGGAAGCGTCTTATGAAAGAGCCGAGCCGTTATAGTCGCCTTCACTTGGCTGGCACTCAGGTTGCATCGGCTTTTTGTTCCTGGTTCCTTTCCTGCTTAAGAAAACGACTGAGGGTTGGGGTTTTTTGTCTCTGGTGATCCTGTGAATGTGTTTCCTCTCCAGCCACGTGGCCTGTAACCAGCTCTGGGCTCCAATACAATCAAAAACCGCATGTAGGCAAGGTTGAAGACTGTAGCCCTCCAGAAATGAAACTCCTTGGACCTGATCTGATGGGCTTTGAGCGTGGTCTGATTTCACATGAGCACGGCAGGCTGTTGGGGTTCACTCCTCAACCAGTAGCACCACTGTAGCTCTGACATCCTCAGGAGCAGTGCTGTAATGATCTGACACCCAAAATCAGCTCTGTGGCCCCTCCAAAATCTCTGTGGGAGGGTAGCGAGCACTGCACCTAGTCCTGCTGTGGCCGTGCCTCTCGTACGCAGGCAGGCTGTGCTCGCTGTCTGCCCGCAGCGCCGGGAGCCAGCTGCACTGCCCAACCGCCTGCGCCTGGGAATGCTGGTGGGGAAACATGGGATGAATGTTAATCCCTCAAAGCAAAGCTCGGTCGGCCTCTGCAGGGTGCACGTGTGCCACCTTGGTATTTGGGAGGGAGCAAGTGGTGTCAGTGGAGCCACGAGAGCTGGGACAAGTGAGCAAATGGTCTTAAAACAGCACAATTATGACAACTGCACTCAGACTATTACTAAATGCCGGGTCTTAGTCAATCCTGCTGATTTCTTGGGAATTATTCTTACCCTGGGAGAGGAAGGTAGAGTTTTCTTCCGTTATTCCTTCTGCTCCACAGCTGTTTGAAAGTCCTGCAGAACAGACAGTGACCTTAAAGTAAACATTTCCCGCATTGCACCTTCATCACAGGCTTTAGACAGCATTTCTGGAAAGTAAACTCAAGCCTTGGTCGCTGCACAGCTGCACAGCGATGCTGTTGCTGTCTCTCCTCCTTGGGATGATGTTGGTGGAGCTCTCTCTGCACGCTCTCCTTGAGCTGCACAAGGACACAGGAGAAATGACCACAGAGCATTTTTCTGGTGGGCTAAGTTTTCAGACACAGCATGTTTGCTAAACATGAAAGCCTACCTGCCTCCCAGAAATGGGTCTCAATGAGACAGGAATGCCCATGGCTGCAGTGGACCCAGCCCACGCTGACCTTTTCCAGCTTGGCTGGAAGAGCCAATTCCATGTTCCTGGTGGAGGAACAAGACATAAGTGGCTTGTCTCCTCTGCTGGGAGATGTAGCAAATGCACTATTCTCCTGTGCCTGAGGCAGCACTGGATACCTGACATGCTTTTTAGGTAGCAGCAGCACTTCTTGACACAGATTCAGCAGAGCAAGCCACAACTGGGTCACCTCAGGGCTGGCTTGCAGCCTTCTTGATGAGGGCCAGCCTTGGGAAAGATGCAGCAGTTTTGCTCCTCCAAAGGGCTAGCTGCTCTGAGCACATCCAGGCTTGGCTCTGTGTGGCCCCGGCATCCCTCTGGGATGAAAGGTGGAAAATCTTGGCTGTGTGCCCCTCCCATCCACAGGAGAGCTTTGCTGGGCAAGCTTGGCCAGCTGTAGGACTGAGAGAAACGGGGAAAAAAGTACTGGTGGGGTCATTTGTGGTGAGGTGCCAGGAAGATCATCACTCGTTGTGTCTTGTAGGCTGCTCAGAGGGCTGATTGTAGGACATAGCTAAGGGTGAGGCTACCTCCAGGTCAGATGGAAATAAACTGGAAATGAACATTGCTGAGCTTGGAAGTGGGCTCACATTAGGGCCAGAACTGGCTGGGAAAAATTTCCTGGAACTGGTATTGCCTCAGGCTGTACAAATCTCCCAAGAAATCATGGAACCAGGCCAAATGAAGCAAAATTCATTCAGGAAAGAAAAGTTCAGAGCTGTAATTGAACCTGTTTCAGAGCTATTTCAGAGTGAAACATTTCCGTGTTTCCTTTTGAAGTGGATGTTTTGAAATCTCAATATTTTCCTGCTTTATGTGATGGCAGAAAAATGACTTAAAATTCAGAATAGAAATGGAAACCTGGAATTACCTAAAATAATTAATGCAAAATTTTGTTTCCATGTCTTTTAGCCCAGTTAAGATCAAAGTAAAATTCTGACATCTTGAAATCCCTGATGGAAGAGATCTTTGCACTCTCCGCAGCTTCCCTGTGGCCCAGGGAGAGGAATGCGTGTCACCACGTGTCAATGACTTGCTCTGACTCTTCTGCTCTTCTTTACACTACGTGGGGCAGCAGGTTTTGTCCTTCCCACCAGTGCAGCAGTGTCCTCTGCACCTTGGTGATCGCTTTCCTTGCTCAGTGCATCTGGCTAGGTGGGGAGCGGCTTGCTTTGATCGCACAGAGCATGAGGAGAAGGGAGGAGGAAGATGGAGGAGGGAGGAAGACGGGTCAGATGGTGGGAGATAGAGATGGAAGGAGGCAAGTGAGGTGGTGGCAGCAGAGAAGAGCAGAAACAGTCCCAGGAAAGGCTCCTTATCCCGTCTATATGGTGGAGATGGTCCTACAACCTCCTCCCCAGGACCTGTGGGTCCAGGAGTGTGCTGACAACATCTCCCGCGGTGCAAGCTCCCAGTGCAGCCCTGGGTGCCCGGAGGTTGTTTTTGACTGAGTGTAGGTTTTTCCCCGAGTTTGTGCAAGACGTTCTCAGAGAGAGCTATAAATACCGCAGTGCTTCCTGTGCCGCTCTGCACGGAGGAAGCTGCTTCCCCAGGAGGGGAAGAGGCAGCGAGCGTCCTCAGGGGTGCAGGCAGCTGTGCTTGTCAGGGGGCAGGGAGAGGGGGGCCGCGTTGTGCAAGAGCCCCCCCTTCCCAAGGTAGGGACTGATCTTTCATCCAGCCCGGGCGGCTGAGCCAAGCCCTGTTGCTCCACGTCGGACTGGTTGTATTATGGTGTTTCTAGAAAGCAGCACGTAGGGAAGCCATGGTGGGCTTTCTGGTGGCCAAGGCAGGAGGAGGAGGGTGACGTGCATTCAGAAACTTATGCTAGGCATTGGCAGCAAGGTTCTGCTAGGGACAGTCCCAGCCCCTTTCTGACTGAGGTCCGTTGGGTGAGAAGATGCTGCTTTGACTGATGCAGGAGGTGGTACTCCTGGAGAGGGGCTTTTGGAGTGTCCTTGATGGGTTTGCAGCCGCTGAGATCTCTACAGAGGTGAGGAGAATGGGCCACCTCTCACTCCACCATCACTCCCCTGGCTCCACTGCCCGGTTCCTGCTGACATCCCTCGAGGCAGCAGAGCTCCCAGAGAAGAAGGGAAGATGTGTCAGGGGTGATTGTACCCAACCCACAAGTAGGTGATAGAAAGTACCTGGTGAGACACCCACAGGCCACCCAGTGCTCTCTTCACCAGGCTCCAAGGTTGCTGGAGGTTCTCTGGGGCTCCACTAATGGTATGAAGGCTGCAGCCAAGCTCTGGACCCTCTCTGGCGTCTGCTTTGGCTGCTTCCAGTGCTGCCATCTCTTTGGCTTTCCACAGCTGTTTCTGCAGTGATGTCCAGGCTGGCAGGGCAGCAGAGATGTTGGGGCCTCAGGGGGAGCTGGTGCTGTTACCATCCCACTGGTGCTGTTACCAGCCCTACTGCTGCTGGGCAGACTGGGAAAGGTGGGTGTTCTCCAGGGCTGGTTCATGAGCACTGGACCCCACTCTGCAATCCGCATGTCCGGATGGGACCTCTCCCTTGGGGGCCAGGGTAGGTATAAGGACTGGCCCAGAATCTCATCCCCGTGGTGGTGCTGCCGTGGGTGGTTCGGGCTGCTCAGGTGAGCATGTGTTGGGCTCATGGGCAGCACTTGGTCTCCTCAGTTCTCTGGTGGGAGATGTAGGCACATAATGTCCTCTGGGGACCCAGGGGGGACTGGGCCATGCCCATCCAGCTGATGAGCCTCACCTTCCTGGTGATCCAGCTGGGAGAGGGGAGGGGGATGTTTTATTGACTAGGAAATGCACCTGGGTAACATCAAAAGGATTTGTAGTGTTAGGCTGCAACTGCCAGGAGTTTCAGTTTCATATGAAGCGTGGGGGAACTGGACGGTGTTCATAGGAGCAGGTGAGGAGAGGCATGCTCTGCCCCGGTTCCCTTGCCAAGGACCTTTTTGGGGACCGAGGCCTCATCTCCATGGCTTGAGCTGCAGAAAGCAGGACACGGGAAGGCTGAGCTCTCTCAAGGCATGCTGGTGATCTATTTCACGTTGTGTAACATCCGTAATGTTCAATGGAGGTGAGAGGGAGCGACTGCCTAGAGGGGTGGGTGGTGTATGCTGTGGTGGTCCTTAGGAGGAACACAGGACAGGGGCACAGAGAGGGAAGGGACTCGCACCTTTGATTCCACTTCTGTTTTGTGTCCACCTTGCAAAGGGATTTGTCTGCCCTTGCCATGGAGACAAACCATCAGTCACAGCTGCTGGCAGGAGTGGAAACCATTCCTCAAGCCTCCTCAGACTTTGCAAGCAGCCCTGTAAAGCAGCTGCTGCTGCTGCACCCACACCTCTGTGGCTGGTCCCCTTCTCCTTCCCTCACCTTTCTGCCTGCTTTTCCCCTCCCCTTCATCTCCCACAGGATGTGAAGATCTGCCTGGTCCATTTGCAGCCACCACAAGAAAAAAGTTTTTGCACTCTTCGTGCTTCTCCAATACTACTCCACAGCATTTTGCCCCTCTTGGGCAGTGTTGCAGCCTGGAAGACTGATAAAATACCTAATCCTGGCAACACTTATGAGGTACATGGCTATTTGGGTTCCTTTCTCACATTTTTTGTAGCTCTGAAAGCTTTGAGTGGCACTCAGTAATGGGTGATTCGTAGCAGGGGCAAGGAAGCTTGCAGAATCACTGAAGTGCTGGTGGACAGCTGTCTGGAGGTCCCCAGTCCAGCCTCACACTTGGAGCAGGACCATCCCCAGCACTAGATCAAGCTGGATGTGACCATGACTAGCTTAGGCTTGAAAAATTCCAAGATGAAGTGCAAGCCCTGCTTGCTCAGCCTCTCCCTCTAGCCCTGTGCTCTGGCTCCCTGGACCTGGCCTCTCCAGTTTCCCCACCTCCCCCTGAACTGGGGTCCAACACTGGTCCCCATATTCCAGGTGTAGCCTCAAGTAGGGCAGATAATAACTCCCCTCAGCCTGCCAGGCATGGTTCATCTAGTGCACTCCAGTTTATGGTTTGCCATATCCGCAAGCGCATGCTGCTGGTTTCTGCTGTATCAGGCAGAGCCTGAATCAGAAGGAAGCACTAAGCTGATGTTGCATGCCATTTTGTGAGGAACTTGCCTGAGGTTTTGTATTTGGGAAGCCCCAGGGCTCAAATTGAAAACAAAATCGGTACTCATGCAAGTTCTGGTCCCTGAGGAAGCTCCATTCACAGGAGATGCCAACCTGAATCTCAGCTGTCACTTAGGAAAAAGTGTCTTGAGTGGAGACACTTGGACAGAAATGTGACCTCTTCAGACTCAAGCATAGACAGCAAAGCACACCAACCTAGTTTTCCTATGGTTTTTCATAACTATATTTTAAATGATCTTTAAGCCAATTTGATGATATGGGGGACTTCAGACTCTTGTTTGGCTGGAAGTGGCAGCACTGTATTCACAGCTAAAAACCAGACTGACAGGGACTAGGGATCAGGAGGGGCAGGGGGAAGGAAATTTACAGTTTTTTTTAAAATGGAAAATCTGCCAAAATTGATGTGTGTTGACAGAATGTTTCTAAATTATAAATACTTCATTTCCTAAGACAAGTGAACTTGGGTAACTAGCGCAGACAGAGAAAAAGCTCTTCCACGGTGTGGTCCTCATGGGAAGAAGGTCCTTGCGCTGGGGTGTCAGGCATGGCTACGCTCTGACCTGATCGCCTTTCCCCATGAAGCATCCACCTGGGACCAACTCATAACAAGGGGACAGGAGCAGGGAAGGTGTAAGGAAGCCCTCCAGAAATCTTCCCCTGACTAGGTTCCCCTTCAGGGGAAGCTGATGAGACAGGAGGGCAATTTGTGTTTCTGCTTGTTTTTTCATCACAAATAGAAGATGGAAGGTTTTCTGAGCCCATCATTGAGGGAAGTCGCTTTGTGATGAAGAGCTTTCCTGCCAGCTGAACACTTGTGCTAAGTAAAAGAAGTAAAAAAAAAAAAAGAATGATAACTTCCCTCCTGGGATATGGTAGCAGCACTTGGTCTGGTCTGCACATCACCACGCAGCCAAGTTTCTCCGTCAACCAGTCTTTTCTTTGCAGAGCAACTAATGGAAAAATAGTGCATGGGAGATCACTCCTGGATTCCCACTTGCCTTGCAAGAAACAGGATGAGGTGAAAGATAGCTTTGTTGTTCAGCCTTGAAGTTTTCTTGGGGAGAATGTCCCCAGGACTAAGTGGTTCCTCAGTTTTGTAGGAAGAGGCAGGACACAGTCCAACGGTTGGCAGCTGACACCTTCACATGGGAAGGCAGGCTGTGATTTTAAGCAGTGTGAGTCACCAAACCCCGAGAGCCACTGCTGGGACCAGCCAAGAGAGAGGTGGCTTTTCCACATCTATGCTAACCGATACCTCCAAGGACCAATGCTTTGGCCAGACCCACGTCCCTGGGTTCATCATGTCCGACAGGAGAAGGTCAGACTGGCTGAGCTCAGCCCCTTTTGGCCTTATTTTCTTGCTGAGGCATAGGAAGGCTTCTCAGCTGTGTCTACTGTAGGATGCTTCATGTTAAGGAAGGGCAGAAGAGCTCAGAGAGACCTCAGGAGTGCGGTGCCCTGGGACCGTGTTACGGGGTGTGTGCTGCAGGTCAGGTCTGATGAGAGGGGCTTTCCCAGCACAAGACAAATCCAAAGAGGTAATGTGGATGCATGCTGTGTGGGGAATGCTAAAATGACAAGATATTTGCAGAAGCTGCAGTTTCTGGCTCATGCTGCTTGGAAGAAGAACATGATTCTTCCAGTAGTCAAGAAATAATAAAAAAACATTAATCACATGAGAGTCCTGTTAACAAGGCCAGGAAAATCCAGCAGTCAGGGGCTGCCTGGGCAAGAGCCCGTGTGAGCTGCCTGGGGACAGCGAAAGGGCTGTGTCAATCCTGGGTGAGCAGACGCCATCCCGTGCGTGGGGCCAAGGAGGCAGGGCTGTGGCAGGGGCTGGGGGGTGGGTGTTGGTGGGGAGCACAGCTCTGGCTGAGCTGCTCTGGCAGAGACCAGGGCATGCTGGAGGGGAAGGAGGAAAGATGGGCTGTGGACAAGGACTGGGAAATGGAGACTAATTGTTCCTCATTTGTCTTCTCCATGTTGCAGCCTCATTAGCACCTCTGTGTATGGTCGCTGAGAAAAATGTCATGAACGAGAGCCACAGTGTGACCCAAGGGCTGACCTGCTCATACAGGTGCTTAGTTGCTATTTCCCTGAACTCCTGGGGGTTTGGACCCAGAAAGCCTCCACTGCACTGTACAAGGTGCGTCTCATAGCCGGGAAAGGGTGTGCTTTCAGAGACCCAGCCAACTGCAGTGGCTCTTGCAGGAAAGTTCAGTGCCTACGTCTGGTCCATTTTTCCCCCTGATGGAGTTCACTGAGTGAGAATAGCCAGAGCATGTGGCTGGCTCATACCCAGAGGGGTGAGAAACCCCTTGGAGACAGAGAGTTCGTTCTGTCCGTTCTTTCACATCACTGGAAAGCAAAATGAAAAACCACCTACTCCCAGAAGTAATAGCTCAGATGGTGCTGAGCTGATGGCGGTCCTCACAAGCTTTAGGACCCACGACAGTCCCAGGATCCGCTTAAAAGCATTGGCTGTGGTTGCTCAGCGTATTGCATCTCTCCAGTTGTAGCTGTAACCTCTTGTTCAGCTGCTGTTTCATGTCACGTTACTGATCCCCCCAAAATGTCTGCTCTGATCCTGGGTCCCTCATTGGACCTAATGAGATCTGACTGTACTCCACCTCTGGGCAACACGTTCCACAGCCAGTGGAAATCAGCTTTGTGGTCCCCAGGGGCAGGGGACTAAGGGCTCTTCCCCCTGCTTTTGCTGGCTGCTCCTCCTACTCCTGTAAGGCAGGAGGGAATCAGGGCCTTTATATCCTTGCCCTGGAAAGGGCAGCTATCAGAGAGGGGGAAATACAGACACAAATGTGGCAAGAAGGCCCAGGAAAAATGAGCTCAAGATTTTGGTGGAATCTGGGAGTGCAGGCTTTGCATTTTTGACAGGCCAGGGGAGGCCGTGGAGGAGGGGGATCTTGGAGAGTGTTTAAAGCATGGAGATAGAGGTGATGGAGAGAAGAAACACATCCCAGTCTCTTGCTGGACACACAGCCCCTCTTTGTCTTGCAAATGGTGTCGGGGGAAAGAGCAGGCTCAGCACCAGCTCTGTTCTGGCCAGCATTTGGGGTTCTCTACCTTTCATATCCATGCTTGAAAATTCATGGTCTCCCTCTGCTGAGATGTGCGCTTGCCCAGGAAAGGTGCTCCTGCACCTCAGCCCTGCTAGCCCTCTGGACTCACTGCTTGCCCCTCGCTCACTGCTTGTCCTCCCATCACATTGCTCCTGGGGGGGGAACAGCATGGAGAGACAGATCGCTCCTGCAGGACCTCAACACCCAGACTTTGCGATGTCCAGTCTCAGCTTTTCACCTCGTGGGTTTTGCTTCAAACTTCAGCAGGGAACAGCACAGAAACCTCCATTATTGGGTGCTTGCACCAGGGTGAGTGAGAGGGACTTGCTTTAACAATCCAGCAGCTGAGGGCTGACCTGAGGGCACCAGAAGGGCTGACCTTTAGGTTCCTCCTGCCACGCTCTCCAGCCCAAGTGGTCGGGGAATCCCTTGCCCGGGCAGGTCTGTGTTCATCCAGTCAGGCTCTGGGTGGATTCATGCCATTCCTGTGATTTGGAAATGTTTCCAGAAGCTCTGTTTCTTCGCACTCTGAGTCTGAAATGCCAAGGACACACCGTGGATCATACTGCTCTGCAGGATGTCTGCTGATCTGTCTCCTGGGGATGGACCCTGTGGGAGATAAGGACTCTGGTACAGATTCTGCCTCCTGCCTAGTGTCACAGGGCTGCCCGGCACTTTGCAAGAGAAAAAAAAAAAATGTGTTCTGCCATGGAAAGGTACAGGCTGTGTTATGCCAAGGACATAGCGAAGAGAAGGAACACAGAGTACAGGCAGAGAGGGGCTGAACTGTCCCTTACAGACATCTACTCTTTCATGCATCCATTTCACATGGCAGGAGCTGATCTAAGTGAGGTTTCTGTGACCCTGCCGTGGCTCCTGCCCTTGGTGGCATGTTCCCGCTTGCTTCCAAGTGTTGGCTGAGCTAATCCGGGGAGTTGATCAGGCTGAAAAGTAACCCTGCAAAAACCGCTTTGTGTTTGGCCAAATCAGCCCCGTGCGACGGCTGTTTGCAGGGTCAGAGTCAGTCCCCTGGAGCGAGGGAAGGGGGTGTCTCGCAGGGGCTGGGGAAGGGTTGGTGCTGCCTTCTCCAAGTTGGAGGAGTTCAAACTGCGAGCGGGCTGCGTGCGTGGGGCTGAGGGGAAAGAGGAAGCAATTAGTCCACGAATCTCCTGGGATCTGTTTAGCAGCAATCCACCTGGTTCCTGAGTTCCACCGCCTGTTCGCTGACATTGCTTCACCTGCCAAATGATACTCACCTGGCTCGAAGGTAAATCTCTTTGCTCTCTCTTGCTTGGGTTATTGGTAAAGGTCAGGGTCCCGGGGGAAGCTCGGCTGGTGTCTGACCGGGCAGGCTGCACCAGGTCCGGAGGTGCGTTTTGACCGAGATGCGTCAAGAACTGTTTGTCCTGACAATGCAAGTGGGCAGATCTGGGATCAGGCTCTGCTGATTCTGCTCCGAGGAACAGGAGGGAAGGAAGCAATTTCTGTAAATTTAGTAAGAAAGTCCTTAAATCTAATTGCTGGAAGTGGTTAGGGAAGCTGACAGACTATAATCAGCATCGTGACTTTTTTCCGGCTCATCAACAATGCCAGAGCTCCCCGGCTGCGCTCAGCCTGGTGAAAAATGACAGAGACCCTCTCCTGCTCGCGGAGCGATCCCACCAGCGAGGAGCAGCACAGCGCAGACCAGGCGCAAACGTGGAGCGTGTGAAGACCTCTGGCTGGAGAGCAGCCAGAAACGTGTGTTTAGATGGGGTGTCCAGATTAGAAAATTGATGATAAAACATTTTCAGAGGATAATTATGCACAAACAACCATAGCAAATGGGAAACTCAGGGCTAAAGTTAGGTTTAAATTGCAGTGGCCCTTCCTAATGAGCTTTCCTAATGACAGTGCAGTGGCTGCATGTTAATTGGGAATAAGAAGGGGGTGACACAGCTCTGAAGGACAGGAGGAGTGATAGCTTTTGCAGAAGGAAATTTCTCAGAGAGAGCAATAAGCAGCAAGGTCCATTATTCCTGAGAAAATATTCTTGAAATGTAATATCTCCCTGAGATTTTAGAGACTTTCATCTGTATTGGAGACTGGGAGCATGTGCTTCTTCATTGATGTGATCAATGGGGGGAAAACACTACCTGACACTGGACGGCCACTTTCATAAAGGATCTTCTCTGTATTAACGGTAACTCATGTACTAATAAACAATTTTCTTGTAAATTCTCAGAAATTGCATTTTTGCACCTAGAAAATAGTTACTCGGAGAATTACAGAATATTCTGTGTTCTTCATATGTCCCCCAGACTTGAATGCCTTGGGAGGGGCAGGCTATATTTCAGCCTCAATGACTGAATCACCAGGACACAGCTGCTTTGTGATCTCACATAATGTAGGGTGACATCACATGACTTAATGTGACATAATGCAGCGTAGCATGACATCTAAACTTTTCATCATGTAGGGTTTTAATGCACTTAGCAGAAGTCTGGGCACATGTTGAACCTTGTTTGCCACAGGCAGGGTGTAGCTGTCAGTGGGACTTATCACCATTTGGAAAGCAAAGAGCTTGTTCACATCTCTGGGGAGCAAAGTCATACACTGTGCCGGTACTGCTGAAAGGAGTTTTCTTCCAGAAAGCAACAGATTTGAACTTCAGTGGATTGTGGACTCCTAATTCTCTCTGGCTCACTTAAAAATCCTGGCCTTAATTCCCTCATTACAAATCAGCTGAAGGTCACTCATTTAACACTGCTGAGAAGCAGAGCAGAAAGGGGCAGCTGTTCATCAGGGTAAGTCAAAAAAAGGCAGGAGCGTCTTGGGCAAGCTGAGACACCGGTGGGGTGCAGGGAAACAGGGGTTATTCACAGTCCAGCCGGTGACTGCTTGAGTTTTCAAAAACGCACAGCACTGATCAGGGCAGGGACAAGGTCCATCCTCAACTGGCCATAATTTTGAATCCCTCTTTCATGAGCAGTCTGACCTGTCCTACATGGGAGGTGTCTGACACCCTCCAATCCTCTGCTTCTGCTCTCTGGCAGATGATTGCATCCTGGTTTCTGGGGGAAGCCCTGACCAGGCAGGAGTCCCTGAACCCCTGTAAGGGCTTCTCTGCTGAAGCTGTGGGATGGCATATTGGCCATTGCTGCACCTGAATCAGAGGTCTCCACCATTCCAGACGCATGATGCTCTGGGCCCATGCCTCAGTGACCCTGTAAGTTCAACTAACAATTACGCTGTCAGTGATGTGCTATTTAATTTCCTGACATTCAGATCAAATGGGATTATACCAATGCCCGTAGTTTTCCCTTTTGTCACCCTGGAAAGTCACTTGCAGTAGTTTGAATCATGTAATGCCATGGTTCGGAGTTTGGTTCAAGCCAAAGCAATGCAGAGGTCCAATCTATAGGGCCAAAGGTCCAACCCCTTTTCCCCTCTGCAGGGACAATCTGGTATCTTGCTTACCCAGTGGGGAGCAGGACACAGAGCAAAGGTCTACCTCTGTGCTGCAGGTTGGGTGGGTGTAGGGACATGTGGGGGGCACAGCCCACCCAGAGGGGATCAGTCTCCACCATCTTCTCTGATGAAATCTCTAATAAGGGCTTTAAAGTCATGCAGTTCTTCTGAATGGCAGCTATTCACAGTTCCAGGTAAACACTGGGAAGAGCTCCAAGTACTCATGCATGGTTCAGACAGACACTGCTGTGAATAAAAAGTTTTAGTCCCTTAGGGGCAGGATCCCATTAAGATGGAATTCGAAGAGTTTCATTCTGATGCTTGTAACAAACACAGGCAGATGTGGTAATTCCCTGAAATGGGAATGAAAACCCTTGGGACTGGCTAAGCTAAGGAATGATCTTGTATACAGACAGCGAGCCAGGTGAGGACTGATCTGGGTCCTCCCAAGGGCAGAGGGGTCCTTGTTGTGGGTCTAATGAGAGCTGGATGGCACCCTGCTTAGCAAGCATCCTGCAATTTTGAATATAAAGCAACACCCTGTGTGGTGCCAGTTAACAAGCTGCGTGAAGTCTGTGGCCATGGTGGACGTGAATCAGGTGAGCCACAAGGAAGTACTTTAAAGCTCGTGCATGAGGGATGATGGCTGTGAGGAGGTGCTGTGATGGGGGGGGAGACCTAGCTGTTCCCAGTGACCACAGGCTGCAGGGTGTAGTATCGGGGTTACTGGGAGCATGGCAGGGCAGAAGAAAGAGGAAGCCCTTGGGAGCCTGGGCAGGTGTGGCTGAAACCTCCATTCCACATTGCAAAGTGGCCCCTGGCTGGCATCCTGCAGTGGTCCGACATGGGGTCCATGGGGCAGCCAGACAGGACCTGGCATGGCACAACTGGTGTGGTTCCTCTGGTTCCTCCCCAGTCCTGTGCAAATCCCATCACAGTTGCTGTCCTGTGGAGATGTGTTTTGCTGGAATGTGCAGCATGTGGAGCTGCACTGGGGTGGTTCTCCATGGAGGGAGGTGTGTGTGCATGTGCCCTTTGTTATCAGTTCTGGTGAGAAATTTACAGTCTGGCCTTTCTGCGGTGATGACCCTGCAGCCGGATCCCAGGTGCAGGTCTCTGGCAAGGCAGGGAGACCTACTGTGCCCAGCAGAGTCACTGGGAAGGTGCCCCAAGGTCTGGGACTCCCATCTGTGCCGCTGGCCCTTTGCAGCCGCGGAACCTGCCCTGGGAACGCAGCTCTGCGAGAGGGCTGGGGGCTGTATCCCAGCTGGGAGGCGTTTGGCTGGTGGGTCCGTGGAGAGGGGATGCAAAACAGCACTGGGGCCCTTGGAGCTTCTGCTGTTATCAGGGCACATCCAGAGAGAGGAGGTGAGATGTTTTCCCATGGGGGGCACATCCTGGCCCCCTCTCCCTGCCCTTGCACATGCAGGACTGTCTACCCAAGGCAGTGAAAGCAGAGAAGTAACCCAAACAAACAATAACAAGGGGTATTGATGGAGGCCAAGAAGGAGAGAAGACCCCAGATTTCAGGGTGGAACTGATGCTTTCTTCCTTATTCTTTCTCCACCCAGTTGTCAGGGCTGAGATGCCTTTTCACAGTCATTGCCATGCTGGGCATTTCTCTCCAAGCTGCAGAGGAACCAATGGACGCCACCTGCTAGGGGCAGATCCATCCATCCATCCCAGGGCCAATTGGTTGTTTGATGTTTAAGGACCGTCTGTGTGCTGTGCCCCAGGCATGTCTACTCTCTGTCTTGCAGTTTGTGGCCGTGTATTGCCCTAAGGACCAGACACCAGCTGTGTGCCTGGACAGATGTGGCCCAGGGCCGAATCACTCCCTGCATGACTCCACTGTGACATTAAGCTAAAATCCAAAGGATCTGTCCTCTGGGAACAGCGGATGGGTTAAGCAATGGCCTGCTGCGACCATCTGACTTGGGGCCTGCCATGAACTGGCTTGCGCAAGAAAGTGCCAGAGGAGAGGTGGGTTCCCAAGTGGTGTGGTTGTACATCAGCTTGTTTCTTCAGCGACACAGGGAGGAGGCTTCTTTTGAAGAACTCATAAAACCAGTGGTGGCATCAGACAACCTCCCCTCCTTGGTGCCACCAGATGACCAACACAGACAGGAAAGGCCAGGGTTTCCATGCAAGCTCTCCTAGGTCAGTGTGCTGTCCCCTTCAAGTGTCTTAGGAGACGGTCCCCAGGAGATGCTTCAAGAAGACCCACAAGGCTTATGCCCAGAACCTCATACCCAGTTTAGCACTTTCCCAAAACAGTGAATTATCGTTGTTCCCATTTTTAAGACACAGAGAAACTGAGGCATGCAGAGAGCCTGGGGTTTGTCCTGTTACACGGTCCCAGTGCTGCTGAGCCCAGTGCTCAGCCTGGACCACGCTGCTTTGCAGAGCTTCTGGGCCCACACCCACCACCTCTGCTGCACAGCATGGTGGGATGGAGACTGTTGCACACGCTGGTTAGCCCAGTGGTGGGGATTCACCCCCCATCATCTCAAAGGGGCTGAATCCCTTGTGTGGTTTGGAAGGTGGTTTTAGGTAAAAGACCCCTGGCTGCAGAGGGATCTCTTCACTCTTCTGGGGCCAACCCTATACAGCTGCAGCTGATGGTGAGCAGGCGATGCAGATGCCTCTCTGTGTTGGTATCGGTGTGCTAGCCTGAGCGAAAGCAGAGCAGGAGGAGGATGAGCTGAGAGTCAGTAGGATTTATCTTGTCTGTCTCCAAGTAGGGCAGAGTGCAGTAGGGAGTGGTCACATTTCTACTGTGCTGGGCGTATTCTTCTTCTTCACTTCCAGAAATGAAGACTTATTTGTCACTACAGCCATGGTACTGTGATGTGCAGGATTCAGAGGTGCCACGGCGCCCAGCACCACAGAGGACTAAGCTCTGTGAGATGAACACCACTAGTCCTTTCTCTCTTTTACCACTGTCTGAAAAGATGCAGCAGCTCCGGTCCTGCCTGCAGAACGAGGAGCTGCAGGGTCCCCGTGGGGCAACCTGCAGAAGGGTCACTGTGACATGGTCTTGCTGCTGGGAGCGTACTGCCAAGCTGGGAGCACGCGTGCTCCAAGCAGTATGGGCAGTCTCAGGCGTGGTTTTTTATGTTTGCAAGTTGGGTTATTTTACTGCTGCTTCCTTTGAGCCAGTTGGTGCTTGTGCATTAGATGTGATAAGACAGAAGGAGATTTCCAAGCCCTCTACAGTCAGAGCTGGCATAATCCATGGGAAAAGACTGCAGGAAGCATCTCCAGGTGGTTTTAGTGAAGCCCAGCGCAAGGGTGGAAAGGGCATACAGTGGCTAGAGCCTGGCAAGGCTGTCCAGGGAAGCCGGGTCAGGTGGCTGCTGCTCCCTGCCTCCCAAGGTTGGGTTCAGCTCATTGCTCCTCACCATCGTAGAGTGGAGCTCCTGCACACTCATGCCATGGGCACGTCCCTTTCCTGGCAGCTCGGCTTCCAGGGAAGGCAGGGAGCGGCTCCATGCAGTTTTCCTGACTGTGTTTGGGGAGGGCAGGACAGGGTGTATTTGCACAGATCACGCCTGGTTCTGGGAACCACCAGATGCCTCCTGTCCTGTTGGACCTGTCCCTTTGGCAAGCATTGGAGGAGGGTCTTTAGGGGAAAATGGGTGATCTTACAAAACATGCTGCGGGCTCTTGTTCCTGGGTCACATAACCCCTAATTCAGCTGGAGGAAGAGGCTGTTTACTGTGCAGCAGAGATAATAGGCATCCAGGGCTCAGAGGGTGTCTGAAGTCCTAGTTCAGGCCCAGCTCTGCAGGTCCAGCTTCCTGGAAGAATGCTGGGATTAGTGCAGAAACAAGGATGCTCCCTTCTCCCTGTGCCCTGCGATGGCTCCACTCCAGGCCTGGAGCCACAAACCCATCGTGGCAACTTACATCCTCCACCCAAGCACGGGCAGCATCACACCACAGAGAACGGGAAGGGAGCAAGGAACTGCAGCAAAGGGACGTGGACATTTCACTGTATGACTCAGCGTTACAACATAAGTCCCCACGCTGTCCCTGCTGCACTGCGTCCCTACGCATCCCTGTGAAATTGTGGGCATTGGGTGAAGCACACAGGGTGTGACTCTGAGCGCAATCAGTTCTCCATCTGCATATTTTTGCATAAGATCAGATCTTTTGTGCAGTCCGTTCAGAAGGAGCTCCACCAGAGCAGTGTCTTATGTCCCTGAAGGTCCTAGCTTCCCTGTGGATTACTGGCCCCAAAGGCTGAACTCTGCAACTCTGTTCCTCTGCTGATCTCAAGGAGATTCTTTTCCTCCTGAACTGCTTGAGGCCATTTTTGGGACACGCTGTTGTAAGCAGGGAGTGAGGTTGGTGGGGAACACCTGGCTCCTCCTCTCGGCTCTCTCGAGGTGGCTGTAAATGGGTGGTAGATCCTTAACGTCACCAGCTGGTCTGGAACACGCAGAGTGGTTCTGCCATCACTCGAGTGTGAGTTCATGTCTGAGCTTTGGAAACACAGAGGCAATTAACAAGGTTTTTCAGCTGTAAATATACAGTGGAAACCAAGGGAACCTGTAATTAAATGTTAAGAGTTGTAATTAATGCTGCCTCTATGAGTATCTCAGCTTCTTATGGAATCCAGACATTCCCTGCCGCTCCCTGTTTCCGCGGGGCGGCAGAGAGGGCAGCGGTGGCTGCGGGCGGGCTGCGAAGGGATGGTCCCCGTGCGCACACCCGCCGGGGTCCTGCAAACAGCTACTCAGACATGTGCAGCAAAGACATAAACAATAAATGACCTGTTTGTATGTTTGTTCTCATGACGTTTCCGGATTTCATCTGCTCCTACTAAGCCATGGGTAGGTGGGGAATGAGTTTGCGTGTGCTGGGCTCTGCCTGGATGCAGGTGTCAAGAGCAGGTCAGCCACCTATCTCTGAAGAGCAGTTCTGGAATATGCACCAGGAGGTACAGTTGTGATGGGTAAAAGGTGTCTAGAGGAGTCAAGTGATCTCCCATCAGGTGCTGTGTGAGGGGTCTGTCCCAGGGGAACACACACTGAAGAGCAGCTGCAGGTGCAGCTGCAGCTGCAGCTGCAGGTGTTAGTGCCCACCAGCAGCGTGCTCTGTGNAGGGAGCTGTACTTTGATACTGCCCGTATCAGCTTCTTGATGCATCTGGGTTGCTTTGCAGCTGACCTGTGAAGTGCTGGGAAAGAGGAAAGCTTTGAACGGGTGCGAAGGACTGATGAGACTTTAGCACAATCACTTGGAAATCAACATTTACACAGGCTGTAAAACTGTATTTACGAATGTGCGTAAATAGAATCATCTCCACCTGGGAAAACGAGGTCTGCAAGAGGAAGGTGACTGGCTCATACTCACCCAACAAGTCGAGGACAGCACCTTCTCCACCCTCTGCAGGACCCAGGCATCCTGGTTACCAGTTCTGCACCACAATCTCGGGATGCACTTAGCTCTCATAAAGTGCAGGGGGCTGTAACAGAGGAACAGAGACAGACTAAAGACACAGAAACCGAGACAGAAGCCTGACCTTAAAGAGGAAAAAAGCTCTAAGTTTTTTCTGGAAGGTACCTGGAGTTACACTGAGTCCAACAGAGGTACTTCATACAATTTATGCGGGTTGATTTTTGGAGGCATGTTAACATCTGCATGAACTCCACGTTCCTTGTCCTCATTGTTAGTGCCCACCAGCAGCGTGCTCTGTGTGAGCCCAGCACGCTTGCGCCTTTTTCCTCTCCCGTTAGGGTGGAAAGGGGCCATGGAGTGCAGATTTCAATCTCAAGGTAGTGAACGGGACTTTTTTGACATAGAGGCTCTTGGCACACAGGACTGTGACTCCTGGAGCAAGATAGGATCTGTCTCAAGCAACACATGGATCGACCTCTGCTAAGTGACTCATCCTGTCAGACTGCGGTCCCCACCTGAGCGCTCTCCCAGCTAAAGTCATGCGGGTACCTTTCAGACAGTTTTCACTTGAACTCACAGATCTTCTACCCATTTCCAAAACAAGAGCAGAAACCAAACTCGCTTTTTCAACAGTAACCAAAACCTCCGTGCCACACTGCCAACAACTTCTTCAGCATCCAGGCCTGACGCAGTCTCTTTTCCTTGCCTGTTGTCTGTCTTCTTGGCTATGTTTCCCAGAAGCTGCTGTTTCAGGGCTGCTGTCTGTACAAAATTAGCTGTAGCGGACATGTGTTGAGATGCACTTTAAGCAGACCTGCTGGTGTCAGTACAGCTGCTCCTGGGTTGCAAAGTTATGCCTAAGTGCAAGTCTGCTACAGCAGGGTTTTGGTTATTATGTCCCTTGGTGTACAACTGGGATTTTTGTCAAGTTCCTGCTGTTCTGATTAAATGACGTTTCTCCTGGGATCATTCATCTGTTCGATCAGAGCAGGGATGTTAGCTACTCTATCGTGAGAAGGTATTCTCTCACTTGAATGTTTTTCCAAAGATTTTTTTCCAAAGATTCACAGGATCCTGGTTTACAAACAACCAGTTCAGCTGCTTCAGCTCCTTGGTTATGAGGAGCAGCTTACCAGTGCTACCCTACCCTTCCCCCCAAGTGCCTCAGTCCCCACACCTTTCCATCTCTGATTTCCATTTTCCCTACCCTTCCTGCATCACTCACTCAGACACTCCCCCCACCCCCCTCACCCCATCACTGTCCAGTCTGCAGACAGGGCAGAAGCATTCAGTTCTTCAGCAAAGCCCAGCTGGTGGAGGGACCGCAGAGCTGAGCTGTACGGGGAGGAGCAGTGGAGGTTGTGATCACAGAGGTGTCACAAGCTGTGAGGAGAAGCGATGGCATTCGGGTGCACAGGGACGTTGGTCATTGAGAAGACATCCAGAACAGACCAAAAGTACCTGCCATTTCCTTGGTGCCTTGGTCTCCGGAGGTCACCCTGAGTGTGATTACCTTCTCCAAGTGCTATGTGAGGAGCTCTGGCAGAGCCATGAGTGACTCACAGCAGTGCGTTATAACTGGTGTAGTCTTGCCAGCTCTGAGGTGACCTTCCTGTGACATGATGTGCTGGCACCTCCGCAGTGCCAGCAAGGAGGAGATCCATCCCCTTGTTTGAGGATGGGTCATCACACCACTGCCTTGAGCTAAACGTGTGGGATGGGGATAGTCAACAGCCATCCCACATCCCACCGTATGCTTTGTGCAAAGCATATCTTCCCGTCCCAGCTCCTTCTGCCTTATCTGTGGCTGTCACCACTTGGGTCCTCCCTGAACCAGTCCTGGCTGAAAACTCCAGACCATCACAGGACAGGTAGGGGCTGGGATTTGGATCAAGTCCTCAGGCTGCTCCACGGTGGTGGTTGCTTCTGAGTGACACCCTGAGAAACTGCAGCCGAGCAGATGACTAGATAGAGAGCCAGCCAGCCAGTGATGCAGACAGACAGGGAAAGGAAGAAAGTGAGGTCTTGTCTCAGGACTCTGCTGTGTTATTTACAGATTCATGTTCCTCCTGTGGCTAGTGGGTTCTTTTATCATGAAAGAGTAAGAAGACAAATTAAAACACAGCAACCTGGTCCCTTACTAAGCAAACAGGAAAAAAAAAAAAAAGCCTGTTCTCAAGAGACAAATAAAATGAACGGTCTGATGTTCGTTCAGCGAGGAAACCCACATGGCACATGGGGCAGATAAGCCGTGGCTTTGTCAGCAGAGGCTTGGAGAGAGACATGGCTACAGAGGCACAGTTATGCTCTGTGCAGGTCATTTCTGACTGAGGCCACACACGCTGAACCCAGAGGCTGCCAGGGACACTGAGACAGGTGAAGATCAGAGTTCTTGAGGGACTTGCAGCTCGAAGTTTCTCTGCAAAGACTGACACGCCTGCAGCTCTTGTCAACTGAAGGAGCATTGTTAGTACCCTGCAAGCACAAGCAATGTGCGTTCTCTGGGATTCTGCCTGGCATTTATGGACCTGCCTCTGGGCTGGAGGCACATAGCATACCTAGGAAGGAGCTGTCTGTGCTGGGGTTCATACCAAGGTCTCCAACTGAGGAGCATGGAGACACTCTTCATCTCCCCTTCAGACCTCCAACCACCAGCAGGTATGATTTCCAAGGGACTGAAGACCTGGTGGTACCTACAAGAAAATGCACAGGTGTTTCTAAATCCTTCTTTGTTTACAATGAGTTGAAGGTCACTGCTCCATGGCTCCATTTCTAACATTCGCTGTTGTCCCTCCTCATGGGATGGGGTTGTCAAAGCCTCCTCCAAAAATGCCCTTTCAATTCTTGAGAATGAGGAGGTGTTTGTAGAAGCTTTTGTGATGTTGTGGCTGTCACTAAGGCCACTGCTCCTCCAAATCTTAGCCTGAGATTTAGGCAGGCCTTGAAGACTGGAGAGTAATGATAACCAGGAGTGCTTGGGGAAGGAGGAGTTTATCAGGAAGAGAGACCCAGGATCTTCACAGTAGCGCATGACAGGAGGACAAGAGACAATGGACATAAATTGAAAAAATAGAGTTTCAGAATGGATATGAGGAAAAACTTCTTCACCATGAAGACAGTCAAGCGGTGGAAAAACTTCCACCCTTGGAATTTTTCAAGACAAGGTTGGATAAAGCTGTGAGCACTCTGGTCTGATCTCATAGCTGACCCTGCTTTGAGCAGGAGGTTGGAGTAGAAACCTTCAGAGGTCCCTTCTGACCTGAATGACTCTGTGAGCCCAAGAGCAGAATGGGATCTGTGCAATCCTCAGGGATCTATGCAAGAAGGATGTAGAGTCTGAGGATGGATCTCTCAGCACAACTCTACAGAAGAGAATGAGACAAGATGCAACAGACTAGTATAGGAATGAAGGGGTGTGCATGTATGTGGGTGCTAAATGCCCTGCTTCCCTTAGTGGTGGTGGCTGAGCAGGACTGAAGGCTGACGGCACGCATTGATGCATGTTCCCTCTTGAACCTGCACAAGTTTTCCTCTGCAGTGCTTTCTTTGTGGGATAAGCCCAGATTGGATCGAGTGATACTGGTGGCTTTGCATGCCTTTGCAAGGTGTCCCTTCTTTGCCCAGGTGTTCTTCTTTGTGTCTCGTATGGGAGCACCTAAAGGCACCGAGAAGTCAGTGTGAAATGGATGCTGCAACAGTAAGCCATTAGGACTCTGGGAAAGGGCTGCAAGTCAAGATTGTGCAAATGATTAATTGCAGTGTTGGAAACACTCCCTTTTGTTGCACTCGGGAATTCCAGGTGCGTTTGCTGATGCTATGGGTTTGCCCGCCGTCTGTTCCCAGGAAAATACCATATGATTTGTTAAATGGAAGTTTGGGCCAAAATGTTCAAAACCAGAATAACCAGGGTTTCTTTTTTTCCAGGCTGTGAAAAATGTGCCCTTTTAAGAATCAATAAATTTGTATGCAGATTCCCAGCACATGAATAATTCATGGCTATAAGAAAGGCGAAACACTATAGTGGTTTGATTATGCAGTTGTTTTAAATAAGCAAAATTAGTTGTTAATGAGACCCCTATGCATATTTAGGAAAGCTGAATAATTTATTAAGAGCCAAGAAGTGACGGCTGGAGAAGGGAGGAGAAAGCCAAGCAGCTCTTTTGAGATTGATTGTGTTACTGTGCCTGGGGGAGAAGAGGGCACAAATTAACCCCTTTTTGAATAAAACACAACTAATGCACGGGCTTTCATGAAACAGCTCTGCAGAGAGACCAGGTGATGTCCTTGCACCGAGTGCAGAGGCAGACACTTTTACAATGGGGCTATGAATTAAGGATAATCGTTAGATGACATCCCAAATGTCGGGCGGTTCAGGACCCTGCAGCCCAGGAACATCCATTTCTTTCATCTGTAATGAATCACCAGTCTGACAAGGAAAAAGAATCTTTCAAAGGCCCCAAATCATGAATGCTGGACAGGAGAGGGACTTTTCCAGTCAGGGAGAGCAAAGAACAGAAAAAGAATTCTACCCACCTTTTTGTCAATATTTTCCCTAGGATTTTCTCCTAACAAAGACTAATTATTTCCAGTGAAGATCTTCCATGTTAGTAGCATCTGTGCACATCCTGATCCCTTTGTCTCCCATGCCCAGGCGTGCTGGGGGAGACGTGCCCCTACGGTGGGAGCTGCTGGCAGACTGCATCACGCTGCCCTTTGGTGTGTAGGCAGAGCAAGACTATTGCTGCAGCTTTCCTGGGGCAGGTCTAATAGCTCTGGTTAGCTCCAGTGTCCTGTTCTCCTTCCCCCATTGAAGCTGCCAGCCTCTTGGAAACCCTAACAGGGAGAAGAGCTAACCCGGAGACAAGAGCAGTGGCTCATTTGGGAGGGTCACCTACAGTAAAGGTTTTGTTCAAGCAAGCCCTTGCCAGCATCCCCACTGCGGATCGCCGGTCCTTTTACAGGAACAACAGTGGTGCTCTCATCTGGTGGCATCTACAGACAGGCAGACGTGGGATGTGTGTGAACCTTGAAAGTGCCTCGGCATTGCTGCTGAGTATGGGTGAAAGAGGAGAGTCTGAAGAGCAGAAGGGAGTTAGCAGTCCTGTGCTGAGACGTGACCCTAGGAGAAGCCCTTGGAAAGCAGATGTGAAGCTCTGCGTACCTGTGTGCGGTACTGTTTTAGCTGATCATTTTTTCTTCTGTTCTGGGGTTTACTTTCACGTACAGAAGAGATGGTAGAGGACCGGTACCATATTATCCCAACTTGGTGGTCATTTCTCCAGCAATTTGAGCTGTGAATCTCAGTCCCATCATATCTGACAATGTAGTTAAGTGGCACCAGCTTTGCAAGGGCTCCCATCTCCTTCATATTTACTTGGGTGAAGGACATGCAGGTGCAAGTCTTCCCATGGACTAGTCACCCCACCTGGATCTGTCCTTCAGGATGGCGCTGTATGGAGCTCCCATTCTGCTGCATGCAGCCTGCCAAACAGCTACCGGTTCTCTGGGGTCTCCACTGTGGACCATCACTGCTAGTTGAGTTTTGCTGTCCTCTACCAAGCAGTGACAGTGCTCACACCTGCTTGGAGGACCTGTGACTCTTCAGCTGGAGCGTCTCCTTTTCATGCAGCTTTCTGCTCAGCACAAGCCAAGAGCCTCTGCTTCTTGTGTTGCTTAGTCTCTGATTTGGGTTTGTGGGTCAGTGCTAGGAGATAATTTTGGCTGTTCAAATCCTAGTGAACGGGATAATTGCAGAGATACCCAAAATTTGTAAAAAGCAGCACTGGTGCTAGACTCTGACATAGCCTGGTCATTTCACATGATGCATGAGTGCTTAGGCCCGATGTCTTGTCCTGTTTCCTCTGTGGTGGCTGATTGCTGGCAAGGAGGGGTGGGTCATGTGTTACAGAAGAGACCTTGAGTTTCTGGTGCCTGGACTATCACTGGATCTTACACTCAGCTGCCTTTACCACAGCCATGGGGCTTCTGGAGGGATGTGCACCTTGTTCAGAGTGTGCAGCAATGGGATCCTGGGCCTCTTGCTCATCATGGACCTGTGCCTTTTCTCTTGCTGTAAATGAGAGGCTACAGAAAAGAAGAGGGGCTTTGGAGGAAGATTTCTAAGGCTAGCTCTGAGGAGTGTGTCTCCAGTTCAGTGCTGCCTGGAGAAGCATCCTTGGCCCAGGAAAGAACTGCCAGTGCAAAACATTTCTGTAGGACACCTCTAGTTGCAGGTGAGGTCAGGAATGTGGGTCCATGTGATGCTGCATGCCCTGGATTGGACACACCAGTCCTTGTCTGGCTTGGAAATTCAGAGGAAACTCAAGATGCAGCATGCTTGGTGGAGGCCTGGGCAGGAGAAAGGCTGTGACCTTTCTTATCCAGTTTTAGGGCTGGAGAAGCTCACGAACCCTCCTCACATGCTGGGATGTGTGCCTTTACTGTTCTTTCAGCCTGGAAGATGCAAAGCTTGGCCATCAGTGATGCCAGCTCCTACAGTCCCTCAGTCACACCTTCCTTCTGCTTCGTCCTGCAGTGCAGTGAGTTTCTTACCCTGAAGAACTGGGGGATCTGAAACACTTTGAATGGCTGGAGGGAACATCCATGTTTCACCCCAATGGCTGTCAATGATCCTAGCCATATTCTGGAAAGTCTGCCCTGAACTCCCCCTCTAGGCTTGGCTCCTGCCCCAGGTGCTTACAGCCACAGGGTACTCCAGCCAAAGCTTGTAGACTGGTGCCTTTGGTGCAGAAATATCCCAGTGGTGGAAACACAGGAGGATAATCTCTCCCAAACCATCACAAATGCTCCCTTCTTAGGTTCCTGTTCACTGCAGCATGGCCGTGACACCTCAGGTCCCCAAGCTGCATGCAGCCCAGCGTCTGCCAAGTTCATTGCACTTCTGCCTGGAACAGACATGGGACCCTACATGAGGACGTGTCCTGGTGTCTGCCATGATCCATGGTGTCTTGGGAACCCACCTGTGTCATGGTTTTGCACAGCTCTGCATGTTGTTCCAGGCAGAATGCACCAGGGGAGAGAAATGGACCCAGAAACTTGGGGACAGGCCAGATAAGGGACCTACCAAAAGGTAATGCGTACAGGAGCTACATGGAGCACAGAGGCCAGAGGAGATGTGGCTTCTCCATACAGGCATGGGCTGCATATGGCTGTCCCCCAGTTTCTGTGCTGGTGACTGAGCTGGTAGGTGGTTTGATCTTGATCTGTGTGGTGGTCTAGTCACTCTCTGAGCATAATTTACCCTTGGATGATGTGCAGAAGGGGACAGCTTTTTGACCCTGGGAATTTGTCCTGTTTCTTTGTGTGCAAGGAAGGTGCTGGAAGGGATTCACAGCTCCCTTTTTCATCAAGAGACAGAAATAGTCCATGGACATGCTGAGCTCCCAGAAGGATCAATGAGGTGCTGCTCATGGCCAGGAGCCTGGTGGATTTGCCATGTGAGTGGAATTCTTCCTGGGTGCTCATCATGATGTGGCCTGTGCGGCCACTCTGCTTTTGGGAAGACAGGTCTCAGGAGTCCTGGCCATGTGTCAGCTAGAGAGGAGGCACGGAAGCGTGCTGCAAGTGCTGTGTCGTGGCTCAGGTCCTACAGCAACTGCTCCTCAGTGGGTATGGCAGAGCTGTGGACCTTGCCCTGGGAGCGGGTGCGAGGAGCTCCCTGGGGCTGCTCACTCCTGTGGGAGTTTGTGTTGTGACCTTCGATCACATCGGGGAGCTTCTCTCCTGTGTAGGGTTTGTTGACACGAGCATCAGTTGTCACCTGCACAGGAACTGCTCTCCATGTGCTGACAGCTTTGCCAAGTGCTGTTCCTTGGCTCTGGAGCTGACAACTGCCCTGGGCCAGAGCAGATGCCCCATTGTGAAGCGTAGGGTGGTCACAGCAGAAGGGGGGCAGGTGCTGTACCTGCTTCTCTCCTGGAGGAGCACGTGCAGCTTCATCTTCCTGGTGGTCCCCGTGGCCCCAAGAGCCGTCTGGAGACCTGGGCTGGCACCTGGGCATGTTGCTAGGAGGTTACAGGTGCCCTCGGCCCCCAGGGAGGCTGGTGGGATGGAGGGCAGGCAGTTTGCACTTGAGATACGAAAGGAAACTGTTTTCTCAGGGAGGTGACGTTGGACTGAGGCTAAATTGATTTCCATAAATATTTGAGTAAGGCTGAATTATTTATGACCCTCCGGTGACACAATAGAAGGAACCGACGGAATCGTCTGTGAATTTTCCAGATGATTTAGTTTAAAAATGCTGCTCGTTATTATTTATGTGGGTCAGATCCCCCTTTGCTCCTGGCCAGGCCTTGCACATGAGTTACATAAACACAGAGTCAATACACAAATCTCTCCCTTTATCTGTCTTAATCTGCCAGTCAGTAAGTGAGCAGCAGCCTTGCTGTTTGATTCCCCAGGAGGACTGTAATCAGAAACCTTTGTCATTCAAATGAATGCAGAGGAAAAGGAAGAGAGAAAGAAGGAAAGAAGAAAAAGAAAACATAAGAAAGAAGAAGGAAAGAGGAGAGAGAGAGAAAGGAAGAAAGAGAGAAAAGAAAGGAAGAAAGAAAGAGAAAGAAAGAGAAAAGGAAAGAAAGGAAGGAAAAGAAAGGAAAGGAAAGAAAGAATAAACGAAATAAAGAACTTGAAGGAAGAAGGAAGAAAGAATTTATAGGAAGGATGGAAAGAAAGAGAGAAAGAGACAGAGGGACAGACAGAGAAAGCCCTTTGTTTGCATGTAGAGTGAGCATTGCACAGTGGGAAGCAGGAACCTGTATGGATCTGAGGCACCTGTATGGATCTGAGACACAGCCAAACTTTAGCCCACCCAAGTCAGACCTGTGCTTGTCCACACCCAAAGAAAGAACATCTTTCTTGTGCTCTGCTATTGCTACTTGCAAAGGAAAGAGATGGTGCTGGATAATTTCTGGGAGAGACCACCAAGAACTGGCAGGAGAAATGGGGTAGACAAGCACTTCCCACCTCTGGGAAGGCAGGGACTGCCATGAAACAGGACTTGTTGGCCTACAAATGTTAGCTGGAAGGGACCTTGGAAGTCTTGAGTCTGATCTCTTGCTTGAAATGGGACTAACATCATCCTTTGAGGGGGTAGGTGTGGAACGAGTAGTTATTGCCAAAACAACACAAAATTAATCAGAAGCACCAGTTGTCAATGTTGTGTGGAGATTTGGGGCATGTGTCTCCAGCAGGTTCAGAGCTCTGTGATCTGAGAGAAGGGAAAGCAGAGAGCTTTGGAAACTCAAGAATGTGCGAAAATTTATGAGATCTCTAGAACTGGTGTTTGCTGCTGCCATTTCAGCAGATGCTGGCTGCTGCGTGTGGAGCAAGGGGCTAATGAAATGCTGGAAATTGTTCTGGGTCTCCTGAAGCAGAAGAGAATTTTGAGTCTGGGCTTAGAGGAGGTTCACCAAGGTCTTCAAATATCATGTGGATTGAGCAGGGTTGTTCAACTGCTGAGCACTGAAAGTGGATGGAAGGTGTCTCTTTGGATCTGTGTACAGGGAGGTAAAGTGTATTAATGGCTTTGAACTGCTAATTGGCAATTGAAGGGGACTTCATTTAACTAAGATCAGTCCATATTCACTTTTCTGTTCACTCAAGCTGATGAGAAGCACTTGTGAGACCCATTTTAAGTGGTTTGCTCTTCACAAGAAGAATAATAACTGGAGTGGGAGGGATATACGAGAGACGCGTGAAGCCTTGGCTTTCCCAGAGCCATGCAAAGCAAACCCCACGCTGTAAATCCAATGTACTTACAGCCAGTCAAATCCAGTCCTTGGATTCCCCCAAACTTCCCTTAGACAGGAACCTATGGATAGGCCCATTTGTTTTCGCTGGCCAGCAAAGAACAGGAGTTCAGGGGGCTGAAAGAATCACACAAAGAATTAGTTTGGGAGAGACCTCTGGAGGTCTCTGGTCCAACCTCCTGTGCTGTGCATAGCTGGCTTAAAATCTGCAACAGGTTTCTCAGGGCGAGTCCATTTAAGTTTTGAAATTCTCCAAAGATGGAGATTTCAGCCCATCCCTGGTTGCCAGTCCCAGTGTTAAAATATTCATGTTAAAAGAGATGAGTATCTGTCAGAGGACACGTCCTATGTTTAGTCTCCAGAACTGGGAGACATCCCCTCCTTCTCCAGTGCCACAGACAGGCCATGCACTGCACCTTCCAACTGGCTCCTAAGATGGGTCCCACAGACACAGTCGGTGTGGAGCAGAGCTCCAGGCAGGCACTGTGCCAACCCAGCAGGTTCACCTGTGGTCAAGTGGTGGGCTGAGCCAAGAACCAGTCTTCAGGAGCTGCTAAACCTGATGCTGGGGCCCAGGGAGCAGTGGGAGTGAGCAGGTGGGGCGGGCAGGGTCTCAGGGCTGGTGGTCTCTTGTGCTTGCATGTGTAGGGTTCACACCAGCGTTGTCTGGCCCTTTGATCTCTCAATGTGCATCATGTGTGTGTTCAGGCAAAGCAGTCTCTCCATTCCTTTGGCCTCTTGGTCCTGATATTTTGCTGTCAGGTTTGGGGGAAGCATAGAAACTGATGACTTCAGCTTTTGGTCAGAGGGTGGCTTTGGATGAGGGGTGTTTCTCAGGTAGGCAGGGATCCCTTCAGCCATGGCCACGCTCTGTTTTCTCAGTTCTGTCACTCTCTCATCGCAGAGATGGGTTCATACCCTGATCAAGGACCTGGTGTTCTTCATCACGGCAGCCATGTGCAGACTTTAGGGAGGATCCTGGGGATGTGGGAGGCTGAAGTGGGTAGTGAAAGGAAGGAGTCTGCTTTAAAACAGTTGCAGCTGAGCCTGGAGGAGAAAGCACCTTCTCTCTGGACAGGTAAGAGGGTGTTGTAAGGTACCTTGTGGGAAGTATGAGACACACAAGTCAGCCTTTTTCATGACCCCAGAGCTTCACATTAACTCCTGACTCAACTTCTGATGGATGCCACAAGGACAAAGAATGAGTTCCCAGTTCACTGGATTTGCCTTTGGATGCAAAAACATCTCAGCAGAGAGACGCAACTGTGTACACTGGGGTCAGCTCTTGCTTGGGGGAAGTTTCGAGCAGAGCTGGGTTGGGCACCGTCCTCTGGGCTGCTCTCCCAGCCCCAGCCCTTGGATGCTGCTCCCGAGCTGGCATTTCCCCCATTGCTGTCACTCTCTCTGGGTGTTGGCGGTGGGAATGGCCCAGCTGTGTGTGCTGTGTAAGCAAAGGCAGAAGGGCTGTTTTCACCCTGTGCCCTTGAATGGCCACATCCTATCTAGCTAATCATTAGCCAGGTTAAACACATCAGGGCCAGGCTCTTTCAGTGTTTGTACCCAGGACTGGACAGTGGCTCCTGCGGGGCTGAGGCGGAGGCAGCCCCACGCCTCCCAGCCCCACCTGCAGTGACTCCTGTCTCCATCCCTCCCGGGGCCCACGGGCTGAGGCCAAGCAATCCCACACCGCCATTTCACAAGATAATCAGAGCTTTTTCCTCTGCTATGATAGTAACTCTGCAGCATCTCTCTAGTGCCTTTTTCATCCTGTGACCGTTTTTGTCTTGGCTCAAAGCCCTTCATGTACTGATGCTCTTCCTGTCCCCTAGACAGCCCTGAGCCCTGGTCCCCACTGAGTGACACATGCACCATCCTCCTGAAACAGCCCTGGAGGCTCAGCCAGCGCAGGCATGGAGGGGAGCAGGGCACGGCTAGGAGTCACTAGAGGTGTCACCGGAGACAGCTGCAGAAGTCAGATGGACCACCTCTGGGGTCAAACAGTGTTGCAGCAGGTGGAAGGATGCTGGTGGGCAGCAAATCTGTGACCAGGAGCTGGGGGAGGTGACGCTGGGGGTCTGCTTGGCAAACCGTGTGCCAGGGTCCTCCAGGCTTCACAGCCCAAGTTCATGGTGTGCTGTGGGGTGTCTCATTGCAGCAGCGCTGCACAGCAGCTTCTCCCGACGGCAGCACCGACCTGCTGCAGGCAGTGAGGGAGAGATGTGCTGCTCTGGCGCTGTGCCCCATGGCCTTGCATTGTCCTGGGTTGCCCTGGGCCAATCGTGCTTTTTCTTTGCCCACCCTTAAGAGACAGCCACGTGTCCAGCCCTTCTCTCATCTCTCTGGCAATGCCAAGGACCAGGGCTGTCCCTGAAGGCAGCAGGGAGGACATAGTGTAAAATGTGGTGGTGTTTCTCTGGTGGCTTCATCTAGGAGGACCAGGCTGTTGGCAGCCACTGTCAGGCTGCTTCAGTCTTGCTGGTGGAGGTGGGACAGGGGCCAGGCTGGCTTTGTGCTGTGCTTGTAGCAAGGCAGGATCCCAACCCATGCTGGGTATCCAGTGACCAGCACTGGCCCAGCAATCCTGCTGAGCGCTGGGCTCTTTCTCTGCCTTCTTTTGTCTGGGGGTGCCCTTGGGAAATTGCATCTGCAAACGCTAACTCCACGTCTCCTAATAAAAAATGTAATATGAATACTTGCAGGTCAAGGTCTGCACCTGCCTTTGGCCTCAGAGCCTTAGAAAGACACCATATGTTGTCAGACTCGAAGATGGAGCAGGGGTTAGGTGGTGCTCAGTGTTGGCAGCAGCATCTGCCCCACGGACTGTGCTGAGCCATGAGTGACTCTCAGGCTGCTCCAGAAGGTGCCAGCACCAAAAGTGACTTGATGCTTTGCAGCTGGGCTGGTGGGAACTGCCCACCTCCTGCTGCTCTGGACTTCCAGCTCCCCTCAGGGAAGGTCCCCAGGACCTGACAGGGTGCCCGACCATGCCTGAGTACTGATGGGTGGTACGGTTGTGGGGAAGGGCTCAAGGGTGCTGTGGAACCTCGGCGGCTCCTTCAGCAACTCTGCTCCCAGGAGACAGGTTTAGGAGTTGAGCAACTCAGCTCCAAGCTGGCCAAGCCAGTGAGGTCCTGCCATGTGTTGGGTGGTGAGCAGTGGCCTGGATGGTGAGGCTGTAAATGAGAAGAGGTTCATGGGGAAGGAGGTGTGTGCTGGTCAGCACTGCTGGCTCCTGATGGTGGGCTTGTTGCTCCACAGAAGGGCTGTGTGGACACTTCACTGCTGTGCTGGCCCCAGAGCCCCGGCTGGCATGAGGGTGGTCATGCCTCCATGCAGATCTGTGGCCTCGTGCCCAGCCTGCCCAGGACCTCAGTGGGTGCCGTGAGTGGAGCTCCTTTGCCCTCTCAGGGCAGCCTCGCCACGGGGTGCTGAGCTTCCCAGGGTCTGAGCTGCTCTGCTAAGCCGCAGACACCCGGGATGTAGAGCAAGAAGGTTGCACCTTCCAACACCCAGGTAAGTCCTGTTCTCCTGAAACCAGGAAAATTTGGGGCTTTTCCTCTTCCACCCACAGCACAGGGGCTTCCCTGCCGTCTCCTCTGGGACTGAATCGGGGCATATCTCTTCTGGGAAGTGGCTATGTCATCTAGAGACATCTGTGCTCTCAGGCAACGTGAGTCGCAGCTTCCTTCTTTGTGGCAGTGTCTGCAGGGCCGGCCCGTGACCGGTCACCGGCAGCCACGGCAGCGCGTCTGTCTTGTACAACTCCCTTTTCGTCGCTGCTCTCCCAGCCCAGGAGGGTCCCAGGGTCAGCGAGGCTCTTTCCCCAGAGGCAATGAAGCAGTTGGGTTGCGTGGGGGTGGCGGGCTGCCTGCTGTTCACCTCCTTTGTTTTCCGGGAGCTGCTTTTGAGAGGGAAACAGGTGGGTCCGAGGAAAAGTCACACGGCACAGACAGCCCCGCTCCAAAGTCCGACACTGCCATCTCCACCGCCGCCCTGGGCATGTTTCCCTGTGGGAAGGGCAGCAAGGATCGGCCTGATTTATTTTTTCCTCTTGGCTCAAAAACTTTTGATAGGTCCGGGGGAGAGTGGAGGCCGGGGAAGGGGTGCTCCCTCGCCCGCTGTGACTGGGATCACGGGCTGCCGTGCCTTTGGCTCTAGTTCGCAGTGGACGTCTGTCAGTGTCACACGAGCCGTCAGGAGACAGATGGCATTTTACTGCCTGGCTGGAATTCGCCCCTTTCTTTTCTTTCCTCCCCCCTCCCTTTCTTTTTTTTTTTTCTCTCTTTTTTTTTTTGCCGTTTTTGTGCTTAAAAGAAACTGAGAGGGAGGCTGAGACCAAGGAGAAAGGATGCTTGCCTTTTGAACTGTTATCTGATGCTAGCAGAGATGATCTCCATGTGTCTTGGGCTTTTGCATTTCTATCTGCCTGCATGGCAGCCCCTGCAGGGCTCCGCTGCGGTGGGGCGGCAGTGCTGGACCGGCCGGGGCTGCGGAAGGGGATGTGGGGGGGTGCAGGGTGGGTGCAGGGGGGATGCAGAGTTAGTAGGGGGGGTCTTGGGCTTGCCCAAGCAAACACACGCTTGATGGCCGTAGCCCTGTTGGCTCCCGATTCTCCAGGGATGGGGTGAGGATCCATCGGAGGGTGGAACAGCTGACATGTGTGGGGACTTGGGGAAACCCACGGACCCGGCAGAGGTGGCAGGGGCAGGTAGCAAAACTCCTGCAGTGCTTCCTGCAGGCAGGGCTGGCCCTGCTTTATTAACCCTTTAGAAACCGCAGGGTTGAACCTTGTCCTGTCCTTTCCCCACAGCCTAAGTGCAGCTGGTGAATGTCAGGTCCCGGCTGTGCGGTCTACCCTGTGTGGGGACGGTGTGGAAACAGATGTGAGGTGGGCTGCAGGGTGAGGACATCTTCAGGCTGGGTTCCTGGCTTTGGCCAGGCACTGGCCGTATAGCACCTCAGTGGGAGCACTGGGAGCCCTTGCACTGTGTCCTGGATACTCAATAGTGGCAGGTTACATCTTAAATTTGGCATTGAAACCCAGCTCCTGAGACAGGTAGTGCTGTGGTGCCTGAGTGATGGCTGAGCAGCTCTTACTGCCAGCCATGCCTGAGGCTGAGGAACCCTTGGATGTCAGTGATGGTTTTGGGACCCTGCTGCAGAGCAGAGACGTGACTCCAGTGCACAGTGGTACTGCAATGGGCTGCTCTGGGGTAAGGATCCACACACACTATAAGTCCTGCCTGTGAATTTTGTGGGCTTCTGCCTCTGGAAGGCTCCTAGGGAAGAAGCTTTTGCAAGCTCACTGAAAGGCTTCAAGCAGCATGGAGCTGGTCAGCAGGAAAGAGGTGAGGACCAGGCAGCTGACAGCTGAGTGGTGACTGCAAGGATGACGGTAATGCTTCACGGGTATCAAAACGGCTCAGTGCCTCCAAAGCATGCCAAAGTCCTCCAGACACTGAGTGGTAAGTCAGGAAAAAACCCTTGAGCCCAGAGATCCTGCAGAGTCCATCTTCTCCAGTGGCAACACACATGTACAATTCAATGTAAAAAGTGAAAAGACTTGCAAGCTTCTGGCTTTGCAGTGGGNCACAATTCAATGTGATGGAGCAGTAAAAAGTGAAGAGACTTGCAAGCTTCTGGCTTTGCAGTGGGTTTCACATACTTAAGCAACCAACGCCTTGCAAGCAAAGCCAGCCCAGTCACAGCTTGCTCTCCTGTTGCCCATTCGTGGAGCAGAGCATAGCGCGGCAACCAGCCTGGAGTGGATGCTGTGGGGAGTACCTTGTCAGTCTGTCTGTCTGGTAGCACTTGATCTTCAAGACAAAATCTGAAAGTCTTTCCCTTTCCAAGGGACTGATGACACTAGGACAGCTTATCTCTTCTTCAGCTTGCTGCTTTTAGGCAAGAAGAGCTCAGAAATGCCTAATAAGACTTGGTCCTTATGCAATAGTATGCATGTTTTGGCTGAAAGCCCGTGCAAGGAGGGCCAGTGTGAGGCTGGGAAAACCTACCATCCCAAGAAGTGGCAGGGCAGAGCTGAGCACCAGGCCTCCTCACAGGCTGTGCTCCTGTGTGTGGTCCTCCTGGGTCACATTCTTCCTCTGGGCTCAGCCCCTATTTGTTTTGCCATAACATTTACACCACAGTCTGCTAAAAGGCCAGATTACACGCCTTCCTTTGAAGTAGGTCTCTTACAAAAAAGAAGGTCCCGATCTCTTGGTTGTGCCAGGTGATATAACGAGGGACATTGGCCAAAAGCTGCAAGGTGGGATGCTCTTGGCATTCTTCCCCAGGAGGGTGGTGCAGCCTGGGACACCAGAGAGGAGGGGGAATCTCTGTTCCTGAACTTTTAAAGACTTGACCAGACTAAACCATGGTGGTGATAGTAGCAGGCTGGACTTAAGACTTCCCGACGCCCATTCCACCAACTCTGGGATTCTCTGAAGTCCTCTATGTGCCCTGGGTTAAAAGCCCTGAGCTGATCAACTGGGTGACTGTTGGGCTTTTCAGACCCCAAGTAGCCATCAGCAAAGCTACAAGACAACTATCAGCCTTCCTAAAATATTTCTGACCTCATGTCTGCTCAGGCTGAGGATGTCCCCGACCCTTTGACTTGCCATTAAGGTGCGTGAGTGCATGTGAGTGTGCACAGAGGTGCAATGCCTTCCCATGCACGTGTGAATTGCACGGTGGGTGAGTATCTGCAGGAGGTGCCAGCTGTGGACAAAGGTGCAGGAGACAAAGACAAAAATAGTTGGGATGAAATCCTATTGCAGTCTGTGTCTATTCCAGCAAATCACTGAGCTAGAGAAACATAAAGATCTCAAAAGGAAATGAAACTTTTCATCCGGCACTTCTCCCCAAAATGTATTTACTTAAGTACTGGAAATTAAATGTTTTATTGAAACAAATGGTTCAATAAATTGCATTTACTGTATTGTGCTTTCTTTTGACATGAATATCCATTTTATTTCTAAGCTTTTTGGTAGTGCTCAAAATAAACCTTCCTTTTCAGTTTAAATTCGATATTTCCTGGTTCCCCTTAGGACTTAATTTAACTGAAGTTTCTTTAAACATTTTTGCTTCCAGGGTATCTGAAATTACAGGTTTTCTCCTCCAAACTGCAACCAACCTAAGAAGTCAGATACCCTCACAAATGCATTCAGATGCATTCAGTCCCACACAGACCTGTGCAGGAGACTTTGAAACACTGCAGAAAATGTTGCCCTTTCAATCTTTCCTTTACATCAGTCCCTTGTACACGACGTTGGTTGCTTCAGCACCTGACAGCAGGTCCCCTCTGCCAGGTTGCAAGGGGAGTCGATTAATGCTTTCATTTGGAGCTGATAGCAATTACATAGAATTTCCGAGGTACTCGTGGGCCCGCCTGCTGCTGTGCCTGCACAGCACGTGCAGGACTTGCCGTACCCTCATCTCTCTGGCTTCAGATATGCATGCACAGTTATTAATATAATTCCAAATACAGCCATTATCACTCATTTGGAATTTATTATGTGGAATAACCCCAATAAATGGGTGATAGGAGCCGGGTGGTACTTTACTGGACACACAGTCCATTAGCTGCCTTATTAAATATAAATTATATGTCTATTTGCATTTCCAGTTCAAGGCTTTTACTCATTATGTGGTTGTAGGTACTAAAAGTTGCTCTCTGAGAGTCGGTACAGCCCTGCAGCTGAGAAGTGATTCACAGCTCTGCTTTGCTGGTGTTTCAGCTGGCAGATTCCTGGCATGAGTTTTTGCTGGCTTGGTACAAACAGCTGTGTGTGGCCGTGTGTGTTTGCGTGCACGTGTGTGTGTGTGTGTGTGTAATACTGTCTACACAGACACCCTGGGCCAGGGACCTGCTCACAGCAGTGAGCAACCAGCTCGTGGCTAAGACCAGGAAATTGGAGCTGACTCTATAGCTGTGCCCCAATGGCAAAGCTCTCAGGGAAGGCCCAGAAAAAAAAAGAGGCATTTCCAGAAGGTGCTGGAGACACCAAGGTGGGAAAGAGTCTGCTCGTGGTGACCCCAGTTTGTGTGCACTGCTGGGCTGCTGTGGGTGGGGGTCGAGTAGCGTTCTGTTGCTGGAGGTCTGTGCAGGACGGAGGTGACCCGTGGGGTGGTGCATGTTCATCTGTCATGTTTAGGGCAAAGTGAAAGGCTGAAAACTCAGTTCCCGTGGCTGCTCGCTGCAAGGACTGTGCCTTGCAGCCTCCAGTGGTGCTGCTGATGTCAGGTGCTCCTGGTACTGCTGGCGCATGCTCAAGGCAGAACAAGCAGAAGAACCAAACCTGGATCCTTGTGACTGTGTTGTTTGCACCTCCCCAGCACTACTGGGTACAGCACATGCAATCCTAGGAGGTGTCACGGGTGAAGGCGCTGCCATGCATCACTCTGCTGCCCTGTGAGCTGCTGAAGCTCCTCACTGGAGCACGCTTGGTCAGAAACCGCAGCAAGGATGGCTTGGGTCAGGCACTGCCTTGGCTAGGGGATTAGCCGCGTTCTATTTCTGCAGTGCCTTTGGAGTGCAGAGATCCATACACATCTGTGTGCTGAGCATGTAAGTGTATACAAACATATACTGTAACGAGAAGTGAGGTAAATGGACTATGAAGACTCCCATGTAACACCTCCCAGCAAACAAACCTCCTGTCCTCCTTCCTCTGGGAACTGGGGAGGGAGTGAAAGCCACTCCGGGTGCTACAGAGGCAGAAAGCTGGGTGCTGCCTCTAAGGGGTGCTGCGGGAGGTGGGGTTGTGGAGCAGCCCCTTCCCCCGGCAGGATCAGGCGAACACAGGGAGGAGCATCAGCGCAGAGTCGGGGCTATGGCCATAACTGCAAGGGGCAAAGTCACATGCTGATGGTTGCTGAGCCCTGCTGAAAATCCCATTGAGAGTGACCTCTCCTTCCTTTTGACAGTGCAAGAAGAAACTCCAGTTACCATCCACGTGGCCCAGGGTGTAATACGAGAAATTCTACTTGCCTGGTCGGTCCCCTCCTACCTTTGCTGGCTGGAAACCCCGGGGAGAAGTGTCTGCTGTGCAGGGTGCAGATTACTGAAGGATGTGGCACATAGTGAGATCTAGAAGTGAAAGTGCCATGCAGCGTCTGGGCTGCCAGCCTTTGTGACACTGTTTCTGCCCTCGGAATAGCTTCTAACTCCTGGCAAGGGAAAACCCCAACGGTGTTTCAGATTCTCTGGGGGTTTAGCAATGTTTTCTGCTCAGTTGACAATACAGGGAAAAAATTTTGGGATGAAGCAAGGGCTTCTTCAGCCTGCTCTGCTGGTGTTGTCTCCTCTGTTTTTTTGGGACAGGGACATGCTGGATACTGCATTTCACTACTGTGAAATTAGCCTGTATGTCACAACATCCTTTCTGCCGCTGTCAGAAAGGGACCATCACTCTCCAGCTCTACAGGTGTCTGTGCACAGGACCACTTTCTCTGCACAGCCCAGACGTCATCAGCACCTCTACTATCACAGCCTGGACCCACAGGCTGCGTCTGAGAGCTGCTGGGTGGCACAGACCAGTGGGACCAGGCACCTTCCTCAGCTCAGGAGCACAGGTCTCCAGCCTGCTTCACGAGTGGCTTGTGCAGGTGGCTGCACCTGAGCAGAGCTGGACCAGAAAGGGCAGAAGGTGGTGGGGATGCAGGAGGATACGGTCCTCCCTGCCTTGGTGTGGCTGGCACATGCACACTGCAGCAATAGGTGGCAAGGAACTGTCCTAAGGTGGTTCAGGTGGACTCAAGACGCACCCGCTGGAACAGTGGTTTTCTTGCACCAGTTCCTGCTGGCTGGGCAAGGGGCTAATGGACACCAACTGGCCTCAGCCCCTTGTTGCTCCTCTTCTCTTCCCCTCTGCTCCCTTGATGCTCCAGATCTGGATGGGAGAGGGACCTCTGAATAGCTGGACCTTGTGCTCCCACCCCATAAGGCTCATAGTTAGTAAGCAATTAATGGGGATGCAATGTGCCGATTTCCTTCTCTCACTGGGAGGAAACTGGATCTGTCCCAATGGTCCCGACTGGGGGCTTAGGACGATCAGCTGCCAGCTCAAGCCAAACAGCACTTGCTCAGAGCTCTTAGTCTCTACCATCTTGGGTACCCTCAGTCATCAGGGCCAGCTCTGTCCTGCCCGTTTTACCCCGGAAGCCAGGATTGTCCCAGCTCTCCTCCTGAACCCCCATGCCCAAGCAGTACTTTATTTGTACATTCTTTATGTCTAATATCTCAGTGGTGCAGCCTTTCTGCTCCTGTCCACCAACAGCACACTTGCCTGTGTCCTCCCTGTCATGTTACTACAGCTGTATCTCTTCATCTGACCAGCATCACACTACCAACTGCCCAGATCACTGCTTGAAGGACCACGCTGTCTTGCTGCCTTCCTGTGTAATCCCTCTTTCATATCCTTCCCCACACTTCCAGCCCTGCTCTGCCAGGTACAAGGTACTTGCCTTCACCTTCAAGTCCTCCCATGGACTGTCTCCCTTGCACCTGGTTTCCTTCAGTTGTCTGTCATGCTTTGGGCTTTCTACTGTGCTGGGAGGTAAACAGCAATCCTGTTGCCTCTGCCAAACCTTCCTTTCGTGCTCTGCTTTGTCCTGCTGCCAGTGAAAACCTTGAGCACGCCTAAGGCCGAGCTCACCACCTATCAGTACATCAGCACTGTCCTGTGGTTTCCATGGGCTCCTCATTTGTCCAGATACACGTGTACTTCATGAAGGAGCCAAACCAAGGGCTCTCCAGTGTCCACAGTGACTGCATAGCTCCTAACACAGCAAACTTCTGCCTTACAGCCCAGAGACGTCTCCAGCATCATGAGGTACTGTTCCCATCTCCAGTGCAGTCTGCAACAGGGTGCAACAGTCCAGGAGTGCGGAGGGAGCTTCTCCAGAAACTGTTCCCTTAACCATCATCTCTGCAGGAGAGTTGGATGATGCTTTCTCTCTTGCCATTTACCACTTTATCTCTGGACTCTTGCTGTGGCAGATTTTCAAAGGCTTCCAAATGTTTTGCTAGACAAAGCCAGGGATGACATCTTCTGTCATTGGCGATACCTCCACTCAAATGGGAGGCTGGACTAGGGACCTCCAGAGCTTCCTCCCAGCTAACACTTCTGTGTCTTGGTGACCTGCACACTGTGCCATGTACCTTCACCATGGCATGTCGCCCAAATCTTCCATGTAGGCTCAGAGGCCTTTCATCCAGGAGGTTTCAGGGACAGCTGTGGTGAGGACACGGGGCCAGGCAATGATAGAGGCTTGGGATCAACCACACTGGAGGAACCATGGAGCCAACCCTGCTGCTATCTGTGGGGCAGACAGGCCAACGGAGTTAAGTGGAGACCTGTGCAACAGAAGACTGTTCCTGAAGGATAAGCAACCTCCTGGAATGAGCCTGTCTTCTCAGCACCCATGCAGGTGTCCCCTGCCATCTGCCCCTGCATGGATCAAAACTGGACCTTGCTCCATCTCGTCTGGTGGTGGCTGCTTGATGCACTGAATGCATGCAGGTGGACACCAGGCTGCGTGCCACACCACCGCTGCTCCACATTCCTCTCACTGTTGTTTTCTCCTGAAAGTATTCAACCAGTACGTGCTGCTGCCTGACTCGTGTCTGTCAGTTACTTATTGCCCTGTCTGCAAGTATTATACAGTGTCTTTGTTATTGCAGAGACCCCAGCACAGTGAGAAAAAGCATTATACGCAAGATCTGACATCTAAATAAACTGGGAAACACTAGAGCCTCCCACTCCATCCTCTCCAGCAGCCTCTGAGCCTTGCTGAGGTCTGCCTGAAGCACGCAGGGGCCATCTTCTCAAAGGCACCGGGCTGCCTCCAAAATCTTCATGTATGGCCCCAAGTCAC
This sequence comes from Anarhynchus alexandrinus, assembly GCA_008711295.1. Lineage (NCBI taxonomy): Eukaryota > Metazoa > Chordata > Aves > Charadriiformes > Charadriidae > Anarhynchus > Anarhynchus alexandrinus. Next base: position 140,319 of record VUYV01000469.1, read on the forward strand.
TCAGTGGGGTCGGTCCCACTGTCACCCTAAAAGTAGTGTGGCTACAGCCCAGAGTAACACGGGCCAGGGTCCAAGCAGTATTTCATCCCGAGCGAGTATCTGGGATTTTTCTCCCAGACATCCAGCCATGCTCCCCATTCAGGGCTCAGTCATCTTCTCTCAGTCACCTCAACAAGAATCTGTCTCCTGTCCCGGTAAAAGATTTGCTCCTCTGTACCTCTGCTAGCCCAGAGAGTGGCTTTTCCCCCTGTATCCCTGTGGATGTGAGTGCCACTGAGGAACCCAGCGTGGAGCTTTTTGTCCTGGCCTCTGGGGAGACTGTACAACAAGACTGCACGCAGAGCCCTCTGCTTCTCCTGGAAAGCTCTCCAGATTTTTTTATTTATTTTTTTTTTTATGGAAATAGGTAACAAATGTGAAAAGCTGAAAAGCTGAGACCTGGGCAGGAAAACAGCACAGTGGTTACTCACCCAGTCACTGTGCACAAAGTGGCTTGTGCACTTCATCCCTGAGAGTCATTCTGCAGCACCAACTCAGACACCTCTGTCAGAAATTCACCTAGAAGCACTTTTCCAGTATCACCCAATCTTTTAATCTCCTCAAGAAGCACCATGCTAGTCTGACAAAATCTGTTTCCATAAAACCATGTAATTGGTCTTAATTATATTGTTCTATTTTAATTCCTCGCTAACAGAGCAGTGTATCAATTGCTCCTTCACCTGGCATCAGAGCCAGACAGATGAGCCTGCAAATGCATCTGAGTCATTATTCCTCCCCTTTCTAAACATTTGGCCCAGCGTTAACTTCACCTGCTCTTTGGAAACTCCCCAGCGCCCTAAGAGTTAGCGTCAGTTAACAGCAGCAGGCTGCAGAGCTACTAGTCCAACTTTTTACAAATTAAAAGGAAAATGGAGTAAAATGGATATATTTGGTGCCTGTGACTCTGGACCTCAAACCAGAGAGAGGACACCATCTTTTCTACCTGTCAGCCTGGGATCTTAGAGCCAGCCTGCGCTGTCTGCTTCTCATGCATTGTTGTGTCACTAAAGATGCTGCAGGTCACATCACGCCATCCATTTGCTCTTACACAATGTCCTTGTCTTCAAAGCATGCCCTCGGTGACAAGAATCCAGCGCTCTCATCTTTAGCTGACCGCACAGATCTAATTGCACCTGGAGCACGGCAAAGATGCCGCTGATGGACAAGGCGGAGGCAGCCAGCCCATTCCCCCCTGGGCGTGTGAGCCCTGCAGAGCCCTCTCGGCACGGCAGGCAGCTGAGGACAGAAGGGTGCAGGTCTTTGGGGCAGGAACGGACCAGGTTGGCCCTCTCCCTGGTTTGTAATTTGACCCTGTGTGGTTTGGTGCTCTTGAGCAGATGCCAGCACCCAAAATCTATGAGTAAGTGCAGCTTCAATTATAACCTTGGTTATACGCTGCTGAATCACTGTCCTGTGGAGCTGAAGTTTTATTTCCCTGGCCTCAGTCCAGATACGATCTTTTTCTTTTCTTTTTTTTTTTTTTTAATGGTAAGTTGGAGGGAAGTCTCATCAGCCATGGCTGAGCTGTGCAAGAGGATGGGTACGAGTGAGGAGAAAGGGGAGCAGAGCGGGTTGGAAACAACGGGTGCGCAGGGAGTGACACGCCTGCACGCTGGTGTTCAGCAGTGCTGGGTCTCCCACCCTCCTCTTGTAAGAGACCTGGCTGCAAAATAACAGGGAACGGACTTTGCTCGTGGACATCATGACCTCTGCAAGGCCTGAGCTGGATGGGACACAACCCACCACCAGCGCTCAGGCTGTGTGGTGATGTGCCAAGAGCTGGAGGGACGCCTGTATGCGTCGGGTAGTGAATAATCCCCCAGTGGACTTTGCAAAGTAGCTCTTCCTTGTGGATTCACCTAGTGCATCCCCATTTGGGAGGGACAGAGAGGATTAGCTCTGATTGGGGTAATTCTGTGGGGCTGAGCACTGCAGGGATCCCTATCCAAGCAAAACTGCCCCACATGTAACCGTAACTGCCGTTTCCAGGTGAGGACAGCTCTGGGGTCGCATAACCCCTGCTGGTTTGGCTCCTGAGCTGGTGGGTGCGTAGTGGAGCACAGTCTAGCCCAGCTGTTAGAGAAGTCGGGGGCATCAACCAGCATGAGCATGGGCTGCGCTGGCAGGGATGGCTGATGGACATGGGCTCTGCTTGGAGTTTGTTTCCTGTGTTGCCATGACACAAACATTTTCTGCCTGTTATTGTCACTGGCAATTATCATGATTGTTTGTTGCAAAGCCCACATTCCAGGGCAGAGCTGCTGAGCTGACCCAAACCTCAGCTGCACTTTGCTTGGGTTTGCAGTCCCCAGCATGGTGGGTGGGATGAGGCCCTGGGCTTGGGGAATGTCAGAAAGCTGCATGTTTGGAGGGAGTGAGGGAGAAGTTCATTTGTGGTCAGAAAGCTTGTTTTAGCCCTTGAACGGGTCTGTCACCAGTGAGACCTGGAGACCCAGGCTGCTGCAGCGTCATGCCATGTGCACGATCCTCTCCATCAGCCCCACTCCAGATTCATCCCCGGGGTCTCCTTCCCACACCCAGGGCTCTCCTGTCCCTCCCGCTCTGTACCACTGGTTGATGGTGCAAAGGCTGCTGGAATAAATAGCGCTGGAGGACCTGGAGATGGGAGAAGGCTGGTCCAGCTCACCCAGCTAGTAGCACTGGAGGAAGCAGGGTGGGAGACTGGTACGAGTGGTCCCTGTGGGCTCTGCAACCTGGTGGGGCTGGGACACTGACTGCCCTCCCCTTGGCCATGACTCCGTGCTCATGGCCAGGGGGAGAGCAGGCACAAGCCCTTCCCATGACACGGGGGCCAAATCCAGTGCTCATCCCATGACTGTCCCAGTAGTTATTGCTTCTCACTGCAAACTTACTTGCAGTTTAGTGGTGAATTATCAAAACAGAGTGAAAGAATTGATGGGAAGGATGCCTGTGTGCCCTTGGCCTGCTTTTGCAGAGGGAGACTAATATGCTGAGTGCATGGCTTGGCTGGCAGCAAGAGTAAGGCCATGTGCTGCCTGTATTTCTGTACGTGAGAAGCAGCTGGAAACACTGCCCTGGGCTTTCCACATGGATCCTGACCTTCTTGTCAAGCTTGCGCGGTGCTCTGGCTCGTAGTGATGCTGGGAAAGCCACTCTGTGCTGCTCCCCTGCCTCCCCCTGTCCCCACCAAAACCTGCCCAGTTTTTCACAGCAGCCTCACGGGACAGTGGGTGTGAGTGACTGGGATGTGTGACAGCAGAGGACAGCAGAGGGAGAAGATTTTGCCAGGTGGGGTCCAGTGTTGCTGCTCTCCATCAGCAAGAGCACAGCTGGTGGTGTAGAGTCCACCCTGTGAAAGCCAGATGGCATTGGTGGGGGACACCTGGGCAGCTCCAAATTGTCCCGTTTGTGCTTAGTCATTTGTCTCATGTTCCCAGCTTCAGGGCTCTGCCCCAGCCAGCGTGTGAGGTGTTGAGTGGCAAATCCATACATCATTTCATTGCTCTGTCTTCAGTTCCCTGCACACCCTCCCCATATAGACCTCACTCACTCACAGACATGTTCGATTCTGCACGGGGTTTTCTCTGATGTGTCTCCCAGTTGCAGCAATCCTGCTGGAGCATAACTGAGCTTTACCTTCCTTCCCTCTGGGCCACTCCAACAGAGACAGTGTCCCATGCACATCAGGAACCCCCGCTGATCCTGGTTTGTCCCCGTAGAGGCTTTACAGAGCACAGGATGGAGCACAAGGGAAGGCCAAGGCAAGCCACATCTCTGGTAAACCCCTCATGGCTCTTACAAGGTTGTTATTAATCTATGGCTGTGATGATCCAACCTATGAGGGATGTACCAAGTTATAACACTTGATTTGTCATGCATAACTGCAGCAGAGAAAAGCTAGAAAGTCCCTCTGGCTGAGTGGGTGGTGTTGGGGAGCCACCTCTTCGGCACACCAGCCTTGAACACTGCGTAAGTGGTGTCTTTGGATGCTTTGAAACCCTTCTCAATGAACATGTTACTTGTTGACCTGTTCCTGGCAGAAGAAAATGCTCTGTCCTGAATGAGGACCCTTGCATACCTGGTACAGGCAGAGCTGCTGTGTGTGCCACCAGGCACCACGGACCAGCCCACGAGGGGAAGCCTCTCCCACCATAGGAGGGATGAAGGAAGAGGTCCCAATTGTGAGGAGATGAGGGTGGACTGTGGGATATCACGTCTTCTCTTGTCCCTTGGACTGCTCCCTGCAGCACGTGTGGAGGATGGGGACATCACGTGAGAGTCTTCAGTGTTCCCTGGTTTTCTGCACACTCCTTCCCCACTCCTAAGGCTGTTTCAGCTTTCCTGTGTTATTCTGCGTGGAGAGATCCCAGGTTGCAAGCCCAGACCCTGCCTTTGCAGCAACTCTCCGGGGCCCCATGGTGGACCTCAGAGCCCACCACGCCAACCAGAGGTGATGCATTGTTGTGAGGCTGAGCTGCCTGCCTCGTGCAACTCCATTTATCCATCTGTGGGGCCTGCCTCTTCCCTGACTCATCGAGATACCGGGACCAGAGCTTTTCTTCTGTCATTGAAATAGCTTTAGCCCCTGCTTGCCCCCTCCCCTCGACTCTCTTCCAGCTCGGCATTACCATAGCCCTTTGTGGACAGCCACACTTCTGTTTGTCTGGGTGAGCAGCTGAGGCACGAGAAATGTGCCGATGCCATTCAGGGGCTTAGTCTGGGAGGCATTGTACCTCTGAAAGGGATGGTTAGAGCATTTACATAAAAATGTGCTTGATACAGATAATATGAGTGCTTGTGGGGGGTGTGCAGGAGGGGCAGGGCTGGGAGGAGCCTCCAAGTCCTTCCTTGTCAGCCTCATTAATCAGAAGAGAAGGTGTGTGGTGCGATAGTGGCGTCTGACGTACCAGCTCGGCTGGTGCTTGCCTACAGCCTCGTGGCTGTTCATCTGGGGCCATACAAGTCATTCTTTTGCCTGGGACAAACAGTGAGCTGATCTGGGTGGCGGGGGGTTGCTTTCAGAGAAGATGCTCGGGTCTGTCCCGGTTCCCACAAGCTCTGCTCTGATCCTGTCTTTGCATCTCAAAATGGCTGCTGAACGGCCCCTGCTAGCATGTCTGTGTCTTCTGCAGGGTGCTGCATCTGGCAGAGGACAGCTCTGGGACCTGGGAAGTGCCCCACAGCCCTTCCTCCATGTTCATGGCACGCTGAGCTCACCCTGTCCCTTGCCCGACCACATGGTGCCTGAACCAGCTGGTTTTGCCCCCTTGCTTCTGAGCCTTTCCTGAGGGACCTCCCATGGACCATATTTCATCTCCACTACCTCAGTCAACTGAGTTGAATTCAAGCAGCAAATTGAATTTTGGCCATGCTCCATTCCAGCCATGGTCCTAAATTCACCCTGGGGTTGGAGATGACCCCACCAGGAATCCTGGTCACAGGAGGGAGACTGTGGGAACTAGAGAGGAGAAAACACAACCTGGCTTTGGCTCCATGCTGCCAATTTTATTGCACTGGTGCGTATGTGGGATGACAGTGTAGGACCTGCCCTGGCCTTTACACGGTCATGAGGTGTCTTTAGTCCAAGTGCCTTGACACCCACAAACTGTCCTCAAAGCTTATGACGCAAAGCTTACAATCAAAAGTAAAGTTCAGGGGTGACAACATATGCATACCTTCATTTTGCAGTTGAAATAATTGAACTAAATTGAAATCCTTAGGCATTTGAACAGGTACTTTTTCTCCATGTGTAAAATATGACCCAATGGAAAACCAAGACCTTGTACAGAAACTGTCTCCCTAAGGACAGTTTTTCATGAAGATTATGATGGGTCCTGAGTTACTCTTAGACCGCAGCATTATTAAGTGTTGTGGTGGTGCCCAGAGGCTATGATGTTAATAAGCACCTAATTTTAGCAGTAATTTAGCTTCTGTTATAATTACTAGGTCATTGTGCTAGGTGCTGTACAGACGCGTGTGAAAAGACAGCATTAGTCCCAAAGAGCATGTGCTTGGGACAGGACAGTCACAGCAATTCCTGCATCAGGTTCTTGTGCTGGTCGGGGGGGACAAGTTGGGTTGTGTCTGAGATAGTGGAGGTCTGGGCACAGCAACAGGACCCAAACCTGGGGCAGTCTCGTCCATACTACTTGTAGGGAACAGCCCTGAAAGGAGCTGGCCCAGAAATGCAGAACATATTGCGGACGGGTGAGGAACCAGGATCAAAGAGCAAAGGTGGTTGGTACCCAGAGCTCACAGCCTGCACCGTGACAGCCTGTGGTGGTGCTGAGCTCCTGTGACCTCCCTTGCATGTCCTCCCACAAGTGTTTGCTGGGCTTATGAGCACCAGTGAGTTTGCACACATACTCTGGGGGAAATTAAGTATTCACAAATGGGGAAAGCAAGGCACAGAACACATCATTCACTCCAGGTCACCCGTAAGAGATCTGGAAGAGCATCCAGGCAACTCTCGTACAAGACAGCAAAACCCCTTTTCTTCCCAGGGCTTGAAAACGCTTTCTTTCCAGGTCAATTAAAGAAGTCAAATCTCAGTTATGGATTTAAATAGACTCTTTTTGCATACCACGAAAGTTCAGAGGATATTAACCATGATTTGTGTACCTGTCTGGTTCAGTCTGGGCTGGAACAGGATGGCTTCACCAGGGTAAGTCTTTTTATGTGCTGGGCCTCTGCCTTGTTACCCCTGGGGAAGGGCTGAATCCCAGGTAAATCTTGCAAATGCTGCTCATCCTGGATGCTTATCGAGTAAGCCAACCTCAAGTACACTTTGGTAGGACTTCAGGACAGATCCTATCAGACAAGGCTGCTTCAACCATAAGAAAACACATGTGAGTTCACATCAGTGCACAAATTGGAAGGTGTCACCTAGGAAAAATGTAGTTGTAAAATGGAGCAGAATGCAGAATGTAGTAATTTGGTAGCGGTAGCTCATTTCAGTAAGATTTATACGGTAAATATCTAATGTGGATGCACATATATTATTCTGGCGCAAAAAGTTATTTAGCTATGAAGGTTTAAATGAAATGAATGAAACTTTCTACCTCACTGAAATGAGAAGGGAAAATGAAATGATTCATTTTGACTTTTTTCCATAGAAAATATGATCTAAATTGACACATTCCAACAATGAATTTCTATTTTGGCCCAGCTGTATTTCTGCTGGAAACTTATCGATATGAATGGGTCTTAATGTACAGATGGGAACTCAGTGCTGACCACCTTCTGGTGTGGCCTAAATTTGCTTTGAAAGCAGCTTCAGTTTAGGTAGCACTTAGTGAAACTCATCACTGCCACCCTCACATCCTTTCCTCATTTTCCTTTTTGTCCTCTGGAATTGGTTGTTTTTCGCCTCATACTTCCTGTTTTTCACCCAGCCCTTTCCATTCCCAGGTGGACTTGAAGGTTTTGTCTAAGAGGTGGACAAAAAGATGGAGTGATTCCCCTCCCAGCTTCAAACATGTCGAGCTACAACTTGGTAGCTATAGTCCTGACTCCTTATCCAGAGCAGGTTGATGGAGAAGGATGATGGGGTTTGACCTTGCTGGTTGGAGGAGATGTTCCCCTGAAGTATAGACAGTATAGACAGTATAGCAGCGTTTCGGTCCTGCAGTGTTTTTTCCGGCTGTCCAGTCAAGAGAGGCCAAAGAGTGCACGGTCCCACCTATACCTGGGAAAAAGGCTTTGAACATTGGAGAGGAAAGGGAAACAGAACCAGGCAAGATGTGGAACTGCTGCTTTGTTCCCATAGGGACTTGATGCTTCTCTCCATCCATTGCATGTTCATCTCCCCTCTCCAGGGCTCTTTGTCTTGGTTCCAGACTCAGCCGGTGCCTCTCATCTGTCTTTGGTGGCTGCTTTTTCTAGGCTTGCTGAGGGACTGAGTGACAGTACAGTAGGATAGAGGAGAACCAGCTTGTGTGGCATGAGACATGGCTTGGAGATGCTCCAGGGCTCATTGGGGTGGGTCTGATGCTGCACTGGCACTGAAATCACATCCTTCTCTGGTCCTGGCTCCTTCCAAAGGGTCCCTGGAGCATTGAAGGCCCAGAACAACTGAAGCAACATCTGGAAGTGTATGAGATACAACCGCTGTTCTTTATCCAGCTCCGAACAAGAGCAGAAATACCTCCTAGGGTAGGAGGTGGGGTAAGTCCTGGTCTGTGTTTGAAGCTCACTAATGCACTAACTATTGTCTTTGCTTGTGTGGAATGAATAACCCCTGCTGTGTGGGTTTTGTAGTTGAAGAATGAAGGAAAGTGCTGGTGAAATGGGACTCAAAATCCCTGGCCTTGGCTCTCTGGTTTCCTAGATGTGTGGGTTAGAGAGAACTGTCCCTTGCCCCCTGGCACTGCAAGTCCATATTTTTCAAACAACTTTATGCTGCGAGTTAAATGTTGATATTGAGCTTTAAAGGGATGAAAATAGCATTTTTTAGCAAATACTCTATTTGCCAAATCACCATTTAATTGCCCAATCCCATCCCTGCAGAATGTGACGAGGGAACGCCTCTGTGCAGCCTGCACCGAATCAAACCCTGGAGAGCAGAGCTGAGGGAAGACACCCTCGTGGGTTTGCAGACCCAAACATGGGACACTTGTTCCACTACCAAAGGTGCTCTTCCAGCTGGGACTTAATCTTCCAGTCAACAATCATGAGAATCCAGGCAGGAAGGTCTAACTAAACCCCAGTCCCAACAGTCCTTCCATAGGAGCTCCCAGATAGCATGTTGGCTCCTTGAGCCCCACATTGCTGGGCATTACAAACTTGCCTTCAGGAGAGCATCCAAAGATCCTTGTCTGGCCTGTGTGGGTTCAGCAGAGCCTGCCAAAGGCTGCCCGAGGTCCTAAAGCTGGTTGTCTGGGCATCGACCCAAGACAAAGCCTAAAACCACTGGGACCAAGAAATTAGGCTCAGTGTGCCTATGCACCCCAAAGGAGATCAGTTTCCCTGTGAGCTTTGAGCACACGTAGTAATGGACACTGCAAGGATTTTTGCATGGGAGTTTCTTGTGTCCTTCCATTTCAGGAGGAGCTAATTTTTTGCTAATGGGGGAGGAAATAAGCACCTGGGGAGTCACCTCTGTGCCTGTGTATGACACTTATAAACCTCCTGCATGGGACACCCTGGCCCATCAGAGACCAGACCACCATCTTCTACATCAGTAGCAGCCTGGGAGCAGCTACTAATAACAGCAGAAAAGCTGTCCTATCTATGCTTGACCATGTCTTACTGCATAATGGTTGCAGGTTTTGATGAGACCTCAGGAGAGCTTGTCTAGCAGAGGACTGCCATGCTGCAGGCCACCATGGCCTGGGACTTCAGCCCAGACTCCATGGTGAAGGTCTGTGTGCACATCGTGCCAGAGCCTTGCTGCGGTGTTTGTAGGATCCTGGCTTGTCCTCTGCAGTGCAGCGTTGCTACCCGGCAGAGTTGGGCAATGGCTGGCAGCAGCGTGGGGATTTCACAACCTTCACTTGCACAAGTCCATGCTGCTTCGGGGGAGTGTTTGTCTGCGAACAGCACTGGACAAATTGAAGTTGCATAACCCAATCCTGTGCTACTTTGGACTCTTTCATTAGATTTGATTTTTTTTTTCCTTTTTCTTATCGGTTTTCCCCTTTCCGTTTCTCTGTGTTGTTTCTACTTAAGCAATCCTGGCACAGCCTGGTTGCATTGGCTCTGTCATACCCCAGCCTCCTGCCCGAGTGTGTGCCCCTCCAAACCTGCCCCCTTCCCAAGGCTGTTTCTTTCCGTGCCTGTTGGCCACTGCTTTTAGTTGGGGTTCTTTTTGGGGCGTCTCCGTTTTGCCATGACTCTGGCATGCATGCCTGCCAGGGTCGATCGGCCACTGGTGGCCCTGGAGCAGTTGGCTTCTTGCCATGGAAGCTGAACCTGCAAAGGGGCCTAAAAACCATCTGTGCTGCGGTCGCTGCAAACTGCAAGGCAACTTTTGAAGATTTCCTGGGAAATCCATGCTTGCAAACACAGCATTGCACTTGGAGGGTCTTGTTTGGTTTTGTTTTTATTGTTTTCACTGCCTAACGTGGGTCACAGTGGAAGGCTGGGGTGGAAGCAGGAAAAACATTGTCTCACCAAACCTCTTCCATAACCTAAGCCACAGCACGGGAAACAGCAAGTGCCTTTGTTGCTAAAATGGCAGCTGATTTTGGTGCAAAAGTAGCCCAGCTGAGAGAGGAGGGGTTGGGGCAGAGGACAAATGAACAGGAAAAGGGATTAAAAAAAAATGCAGTTTATCACAGAGCTCTAGGTTTTCTGTTGGTGCAGAGGACAAGGTATTTACCACACAGCCATTGTTCCCAGAGATTCCTGCAGGATAGGAGCACATCCATATTCATACATGGGGACAGTCACATACACCTTCTGTGTCTGAAACGGTTCCTCATCACAATATTTAAATACCCGTTGCACTATTGCTGTTAGATCTGGGCGAATAATCCACAATGAATAATGTATCCAATGAATCCGTCTCTGCTAATTGTGGAATATTCACGAGCAGATGGCAATTCGAGGCAGGTTTTTTCACATTTCTTTTTTCTCCGCTCCGCGGACGGAGGTTTGCTGTAAGTAGGTGATATTTGAAATTCAAGCTGTGTTTCTAAGTTGCGATTGGCCAGTTGTGACATGATGGTGTCCCTCTTCCCGCATTGGCCGAGCGTACAAAGTACTTTGGATACAAATACTCGCATGTGCAAATTTAAAATTCAGTTTCCATGGTTACTCATGCATGCAGCTTTGAACTTCACTTTCCTCCAACATTTTTGTGCTAGTAAAACTCATTCAGTCGCAGGTTTGTGGAAAGTGAATACAAAAGATGCATGACGCTATATTTGCACTCTCTAGTATGGATGATTCCTCTTCAAAAACTCACCCTAGATACTCACTGGGCTTTTTTGACACCTTTTCTGGTGCCTGCTTTCATGGGTTTCAGCCTACAGGAATTTTCTTTCCCAATATCATCAGCCTCTGTGACTCCAGCTTTAGCATCACAAATGCACGTACAGCTGGGTGATATCTCTATCTGCAGGTAGATGCAAACATCTCGTAATCAGCTCTGCATTGGGCAAAGCAATGTGTTTATTTTTCTTGCAATTCAAACCTCGATTGGTTTTGCAAAATCAGGTTTCTCTCCTTCTAGTTAATCCTGTGTCATTCAGAAATAACAAGGCATTAGGACACGTTCATCATTGTTTTGCAGCAGTGATAGAGGGAGAGGAGAGAAAGGGAATTAGCAGGAGTTTTAAAGTCAGAGTAGCTGGAAAGAGCTGAGCTGATGGGAAAGCAACTTGTTTTGGTTTTGAAAAGAGCAAACAAGACGTCAGAGTCAGAGCGCAAAGCCCTGCTGTATGTGAATCATGAGGGTGTGTATCTGTCCCTTTTGAGATCCTAACACGTACCTTTAAGTGCTGATAAAAGAATACCTGCTCTGCATTATTTTCCCAAATGGGTTCCCTTACTGCGAAAAGTATTGACTTTCCAAAAATTCCCCCTCCCCTCCCACTCTGGGACAGTTTAATAAAAGTTATTTTTGTTTCTCAGGCTATCACGTGTCTTGTGCAATATTTCTGTAGCCTCTGGACAAACATATGAGAGAGAGCAAAGGTTAACCATGATTTATGTCTGGGTTTGTAATTGCACTGTGGGAGCAGCGTGGTGGGGAGCAGGCGAGGCTGGGGGTGCGCGGTGCCTCCCGCACGCATCCCAGGACACGAAAAGCGGGAGAAAGCAGCGCCCCTTTCACTGGCAACCAACAACCGGCGTTTCATTAGCACGTTCTGGCTGTATTTCAGATTAACAGTAAATTAAAGGCATCGGTTGCAGGGTCAGGCTCGGGTCCCCCCGGAGCTCTGTTCTTTGCCGTCGCCGTGTCGCTGACTTTAGCCCGGCTGCACAGCAACAAGTTGCCGAGCCGGAGGGTGAGCGGGGACAGGGAAAGCACAACGTGCACCGGGTCTCAGCTGCGGGCGAGATCAAAGCTCTCCCCTCCCGTGCTGCGGGACTGGGAAGGCAGCGGATGTTCAGACAAATATTCGCACCTGGGAATATTCACATCACGCTCCAGCGCTGGGAAAACACCCCACTGCCCATGCTCAGCGCCTGACCTTTTTAACTATTCCCAGTGCAAAACCAAATGGCTTTAAAGTGCTATCTGCTCTGAAATGGGTGACAAAGCATAACAATGACCCCTTCTTATTCAGCAGATGTGATCTCTAGTCACTTTGTGCCCAGCTGTGTGTATTCAGGCTCAGAGCTGTTGACTTTAGCAAGAGAATGACTTGCTGTTGCCCTGCAGAGCTTGCCAAGCCGCCCCTTGGACTGGATGATGTTCCTTCATGTGCTGCGGCACCGTAACTCCTCTCCCATCTGTCCTAAGGCAGGGACAGGGAGGGTGGTGCGCCCGGGAGGGGGATTTGTTCTGAAGCGTGTTGGGATGCTTGGAGGGATGGAGGAGAGCATTGCCAAGCTGAGGATCTGGTGGTTTGATACCTGTGAGCTGAGCACATCTGTTGTGGAATGATGTCCTGAAAATGTGGTGCACTCCTGCTTGGGAAGGGGTTGCTGTAACAGTGGAACTAGAGGGTTTTGGTAATAGTTGCTGACAAAAGTGTTGTCAGTTGCCTTGTGGGTTGAAAATCGCTTTAAACTCCTGGTTGCACAACCTAGGTTTCTCAAGACTTTCCCCAAATTGCCTCTCCAGCACTAGGGACAAGTCTGAGAATTTCAGCGTGAGAGGAAATTCCCTCTGAGAGCCCAGAGAGGTTCGGAGGGAAGAGAACGCTCAGCTCTGCCGCTTGCATGGCAGCTCTGTTTATTGCTGGCAGATGGTGGAGCGGCTCTGCCCTTTGGCCAGGATGGCAAGAGAAGCAAGTCCCTGCCCTGGGCTGTACCAGGGGCAGAGCAGGAGGAGAAGGGAGTAGCGTTTGGAGCGAGTCCCCTGTGATCTCTCCTCCATTTCTCCTCTCACCCCATGGTGGCATCACTTGGTGCAGGGGCTCTCCCCGTTTGGCTGCCCCATCTTCTCCTGGAGCACTCCTGCCAGTGCCACCTGCCCAAAGGATGGGAGCACGGGGGACTCCCCGGGACCCTCTGGGGCTCTCGCTCCCTCCTCTTCCTCTCTCCCAGGGGGCTCAAAGCACCAGCCTTGAAGTGCTGCCTTTGTTTGCAGAAGGCACTGGCAGCCCTTGCTCTTTCTTCGCTGGGGGCTGCGGGAGGAGGGGCTGCTGCGGGAGCAGATGGTCCCTCTTGGAGGGTTTGGGGGCCTCCTCGCCGGCAGGTTGGGGGGGGGGGGCCCCCTTTCACTCCTCGGCTGGGGGGGGGCTCGCTTGCCTCTCCCTTGGTCAGTTCCCAGCTGAGCGCCTCTATGGGATTATGCTGCTATTCATCTAATTGAAATTGTATTTGGAGCAAAGAGACAGTATCTCTTTCCTCGGAGGATCTATTATGCACCAAGTGCGCACAAAGGCATCCCCCTGCCAGAGGATGCCACGGCCCTGCTCTAACTTCAGCTCTGCTGAAAACAGCCCCGGCTCCCTCCTGCAGCTCAGCACAGCCGTCCTTTAACCCCTCTCTCCCCAAAAAGGCTGTTTAGCGGCTTCTCTCCCTCCCCTCGTTGTCCTGCTCTGCTGGCTGACATGCCCAGCTTGCCCCGCACCTCCAGCAAGGGCGTCCCATGGCACTGAGGCTGTGGGGTCCCAGCCTGTGTCCCCCCATCACGCCACAGGATCAGGCACAATGCCTGGGGACGGCGAGAAAAACTGCAGTTTTATCCTGGGCTGCCTGCCTGGGGTTAGAGCAAGTCACTGGTTCCACCCTGCAGAGGACACCCCTCCTTGCACATGCAGCCTGGCAGTCACATTTAGAGCCATACCTTCCTCAGGAGATGTAAACCCATGGGGGCACAGGGAGTCTATAAATCAGTGCAACTATCTAAGTGAAGAATGAGGAGGGTGAAAAAAAAAAAAATAAAAAATCACACCCCACCCACGATGGCTTTATGGCTGAAATCACCTTGCACACACCCTCCTGGAAGAGCTGCCAGAGTTCATCTGCTATCAGCTCGTGCCTGCAGATAAGAACAAGACCCATTTCTCTGAGCTCTGTGGGAGCAGGAGAACTTCTAAGTGGAAAAGAAAAAAAAAAAGAAAAAAAGAAAGATCGAGATGATTGCCCTCGCAAAGAGCTGTGGGAGCATCTGGTGTGAGGCAGCTCTGTGTTAGGGGAGGAGAGCTGCATCTGTGAAAACTTCCACAGAGGTTGTGGCTGGAGTGGGATCTTCCTGACCCTGATAGCCACCTTCAGAGACTGCAAGCGGTGGGAGCGGAGCAGGGGACGAACCCTGGACTGCATGGTGGCTGTTTCGGGAGTCTGCTGGCTGAGTTCATTTGCAAGCATAATCCCTCTGAGAACAGCTCATGAAGGGTGCCAGAGGCTCTGCTTGCCGCCCGGGAATGCTGTCCCATCTGCTCAGGGCTTGTCCTGTCAGCTGCGGATTTGCAACCTGGGCTGGCCTGCTGGGCCAGCTCTGGCAGCTTGGTCTGTCTGTAGGTGTGGGAGCTACTCAGGCACTCGGTGGCTTTGTGAGCAGCAGCTATTGACAGCAGGGAGATCCTGAGGCCACAGACATGGTCCCAGTGGTGGCCCAGATGGGGACAATGCTGGCCAGGCCAGCAGAGATGCCTTGGCTGTGCTACAAGAGCACTTTGCCAGGGCAAGTTCAAAGGGCGACTTGGCTTAAATATCCCCTTTGCTGGTCTGGGGACACCAGCCCTGGCCACCCACCAGCTTCCTCCGGGGTTGGGAGTCCCATGTCTCCACTTGCAAGGAGAAAGGAAGATCAGAGGCCCCCTGACATACATGCCAGCCCTGTGGGCACAGGGGTTGGAGGGTGCCTGCTCTGCAGCTCTTAGCCACTCTCTGCTCTTCTGCGTGGGGTATCCTGAGTCGTGCCACTGATGGTTGTTGCTCTTCTGCCCTTTTAAAGCTGGAGAGGGAGGGACGTGCTGTTCCTCCATGAGCCTCATTCTCCTGGTGCATCCTGTGAGACAGCTCCTTCCTCATGGCCCTTCCTGCCTCTCCTCTGTGAAGACCCTTCTTCTGCTTATATTCCTACCTGTCCTCTTCTAGCACCTTGTCACAGGAGAGATGATAAAACCGCTCAGCTTCATCCCACACTGCATTCCTTCTCATGCTGGTCTGGGGTATTTGGGACAGGCTGTGGGCTCCTGTGTGTGCAGTCCCCAACGTGTCCCCCTTCCACCTCCCAGCCTGGAACAGCCTGGCTTTGTGTGGGATCTGGGGCTCCTCATGGGGTCCAGGCCAAGAGGGAGGACTGAAGTGCACAGGGGCAGGCACTGTGCGAGCAGCATGTCTGGTGCTGCTGAGGGACGAGCCATGGGTGACTGACCTTGTGCTGCTGGAGCCCCTGTCCAGTAGGGTCCGTGGGACTTTCTTCAGATTTCTCTGCGGTGCACTGGAAACCTTGGTGGTCTCCGCCAACCTGTTTTTGTCTGTCTCTCATGTCTTTGCAGCTTCACCTTTTGTTGGTCATTTTTGGAAGTGCTTCCCTGTGTGGCTGGGTGGTTACCTGAAGCGGGACAGCTGCACCATGACAAATGGCTTGACACTCCTTGGTCCACGTGGGTCTTCTGCTTTTGGCCTTGCATGTAGAAACCTGGTCCATACCTTGTATGTAGGACCCTGATTGGCAGAGGCTGGAATGATCCTACCTGTGGATATCAGGTGGGAGAGGAGATGTCACACGGAAGAGACCCCAGCTAACCAACAGACTGTATATGAGCTTGCAGAGCCTTTCCTCGTCATAGAATTTGTGCCAAATCTCATCTGTTTTAGACAAACCAGATCTTCTCTGTTCATGCATGAATCCAACTAAACATGAAGGAGATCCAGTTTAAAAGCTGCAGGGCCCCAGCACAATATAACAAAGCGAATGTGGGACTTTTTCAGGAATCTACTGAACTGGTGAAGGGACTGATTTCAAGGGAGATATCATGGCAAACAAGATGGTTGTTTGACTCTGTTGATGCTCCCCTCATCATTCTGCAGAGAGAATGAATGGCTAAATCCAATTTTTAATGATGATGCTGAAGCTTTCCAAGGAGCTGGTAAGAGGGAAGGGTGTTGTGGTTTTTCGTGTGCTAAGCAATGCAATGAGAAACCTGAGCCCGTTGTGCTTTTAGGGATTCTTGCAATGTGGTGTCAGCAATTTGGAGTTCAGCTCAGACTGTGGAGATTTGTAACAGAAACTTCAAATTGACCTCAATGGGGATGCCTGGATGTGAAAGCAGCAGGAGAAACCACGAGAAGAAGGGTTAAAAGAATGGCATGTGCTGATCTGCTAGATCAGCAGGTCATCAAGAGCAGAGCAAGAGGCATGCAACTTCTCAAGGCATCTGGAGCAGTAAAACAAAGGACAGTCTAAAACAAAAGAGAGATTACACCCAGAAAGCCTAACCAGCATTAGTAAATCAGCATCGTTCCTAATGACTCACAGAGGCAGGACAGGATGAAGAGGCAGAAGAATCACAATCGTTCTCTGTTCCTAAAGAGTACAAGGGGCATGCACAAGACCTAGTGCATAGCCACCCATCTAAGGAGAATCGAGGAGCCACGATGAGGCATTGAGAGCTGCTGTTTCCCATGTCACCACAAGTGATCCTGACCGGGCTACTTGGGCTCACTCAGCTTGGTGCTCGTATGGCAGTGTGAAAGAACGAGCAAGTGAAACCTGGGAGAGACTGCGCGTGAGTTGAATCACTTTTGTCAAAAATAAAAACTGCCTTCCCCTCCTAGATGATCTTGCATTCAACCTTGAGCTGAAACTGGAATTTTTGCATTCCCCAGTGACCTCCATGGCCAGTTATAACTGTGGTTGTTTGCATTTTTGTTTCTGTAGACAAAACCAGTAGCAGGTGACAGCTCCTGCCGTGTGGATGATGCTGGAGTCGGACTCCTGGTAGACAGACAGGGTTTGGATACCTACCTCAGATGCAGGTAGGGTGCACTAGGCATTGGTAAAGATAGAGCTAAAGCCAAACAGCTTTGCAAACTGCTTAAACCTATGCACACAGGCACATGGTAGTCTGGCCTTTAACCAAGCCTTCCAGTGTCAGATTTGTCTGTCTAGTGGTGGACTGGGTCTATGCAGGCACAACTCACAGCCACATCTTCTAACAGCTCAAGGGAGCATAAGTAACACAGGATTTTTGCAGTGGAGGTGTTTTCCCATGAGTGCCCAGGTTAGAGGCATGAACCAAGATCCCGTGGGCATATGGATTAGGTGGTCTGTGGCCTGTTTAAGATGGCCATAGCTTCCCGTAATAAAACTATGTGGGTGTGTATGTGAGCCAGAGCCTAGCTGTGCACACTGTCTTCTGCTAGCACATGGCTGGCGTTAGGCACCAGCCTGCGGGCTGTTGTGTGCTATGGGGATGCTTCACCAAGCCAGTCCACCTGCAGCATCAGTCTGCTCTCAGTGTTGGGGTGCTGCAGGCTGAGGGCTTGCAGGGAACCCCCCCACTTCACCGCTTGAGTTCTCCCCACCGCCAGGCTCTCTGGCTGCTGGGGTGCCTGGCTGCGTCTTCCTGCAGTCCAAGGCACCTCCATGTCCTCTTTAGTCTGAGAGGCAGTCCTCATCCTCGGTCAACCTCTCTGCACCTTTTGCTGCCTTGACATTAACAAATGTTATAGTCATTATATGGATATCACAGTTTGGGTTGTTTAATCGAGACCCGCCTGGAGTCCCTGGCCAGGCTCTGATGTTATTAACTAGATAAAATGTGATTTACTTACACATTAGTAGCCTCCACATCATAAAAACGAGTTTCAGTTTCCTGCTGGGTCCTAAAGACAGCTAGATAACAGTCTTGAGAGTGCACAAACATGGGCTCTGTTTTTCTAAGTGCACCTGCCCCAACTTTCAGTGACGCACCGGGCACGGAAAAATACTTGGTACCGGCTGTGCCCCCACAGTCCTCTCCCTGTGACCAAAATCCTCCCTTTATTATGCATTTATTTAATATTTCAAGTTATATGCGGTGCTTGAAGTAGGGGAAAGGGCAAGGCCAGCAGCAGATGCAGCAGGACCAGCAGGACTGCTGATGCACTGAGCCAGGCTGTCCCTTTCTGCCAGCAGTGGGGAGATGAGTCCTGATGAGTTCTTGGAGTTGTTTGAAATGCAGCTTTTTTTTTTTTTTTTTTTAAANCGATTGCTTTATTGTCCTTCTGTAACTGCTGGAATCTGGTCCATCCCATGGACGACATCCTAAACTTCTGTACGTGCTGGTCCCTGGCTTCACACTGAGGGGTGCCTTCCCATGGAGTTTCTTTGTACCAACACAAGCTGTGTCTTTTCTAATCAGCCGTGTCGTAGAGCCAGAAGCTTAGTTCACATCCTTCTCTTACAGAGGCAGCTCATCCCTCTTACCCTGGGTCTGACCTCACGGTATTCGACTGCCCCAGCTCCTCTTCCAGTGCTGCTGTCACTGGTTCTGGAGCCACCTGGCTCCAGCAGCCAAATCCACCCCAAACACGCGAGGGTCTCTGCATTCACCTCCTGCAGCGCCCAGGACAGCTGCTCCCGGGGGTGTCTGTGCACCGGTGTTGCTGCTGACATTTTCTTTGTGCCGTGCATGCTCCATTGACAGTTGCAAACAGTTGCAAAGCAATGTCATCTGCTGTGGTTCCTGCAGCTGTTTCCAAGTGCAGGGCTTGATCTTGTCATGTTTGTCTTACACTGTACAGCTCAGTGTGCTCTGCTCTGAGCTGCCTGATCCGACTCCTGCCTCCCTCTAATACAGCGGATGCTCTTCAGCTGGCAGGATGAGCAGTTTCACCCGTGCTGGCCACTTGCTGGTGATGTTTCCCTCTGCCTATTACTTGCAGAGATACAGGAAAATAATGTGCCACTGCCTGGCTTGGTCTTCCCCTTTCCTTCTCACTGAGCAGTCTCGAGATCTGCCTGCCAAGGAGACCTGAGCACTCCTTTTGCTGAGCATGGCAGATGTTCCCTACCCAATGCAGAGAAAGGATCAAACCCATCCCATCAGCCAGAGAAACGTGGGAACAGTCTATCCCAGCAAGGATGATGAAAAATGCAGTTATTTTACACCTATGGCATTGGGCTGTCAGTGATAGAAAACACTACATCTTCACACAGAAGTGGTCCAGAGAATCACTGGTGCCCTCAATGAGTAGCAGATCACCAGAGCAGGCTATGTCAGATGACAGTGATAGGTAAGGCATGGCCCACTGCATCTCCTTGCAAGACTGGAGGACTTTGTGAGCACCAAACAGCCAGGAATGGTCTGGGGTCACTTGGTGTTGGCCACCGTGTTGGGGCCTGGAGAACTTATTGTCCAGGTGTGCATCCCTCAAAACAGGGGTTGCTGGATGCCAGTCAGCATCTCTGGTGTCCTTGGGTGTTGGTGTTGCAAGGCTCCTCAACCTCAAAGGAGTTGCAAGCTATTTTGTTTTCATCCGTTGTTATTAACCTCTTTTTAAAAACATATGGTTGATTAGTTTCATTTTTACGTGGAATGCAATGCTCAGATGTCTCTACAGTTTCATACCCTCTGCTGCCAGAGCTAACTGAAAAATACTGAAACCAGGAGATGCACAGGAACAAACTCCTCTGGGCTCTGCACATCTTCATCGCTGTCAGCCACCATTCCCGCTGTGGTCTGGCTCTCTTACCGGGAGATGCTGTCAGCTGCCTTTTAAGCTCTTGCTGTGGTTTGTTTTACTTAGAATGAAAAGATTTGAATGTGGGTCTCGGTCAGTGTCAGAGCTGGAGCATCATGGCATAAAACTACACCATCCAGCTCCTGCTGGATGTTTCTGAAGGGCTCCTGTACCTCCTTTCCCCTGGGTCAATACCTGGGAATGTTTAAAATCTCACTGTGGAGCTCCAGTGTGCGGGTGGGGAATGAAACCTTCTCTGCAGGAGCTGACAGGCTGTAGTTGAAGACCCCAACCCCCCCTGCGGCTCCCTTTCTGCTTTGTTTTGAATTAAGTTAGACAAGGGCACCTAGTGAGCTGCTTCGCCTGCCTGGCACAGGCACTGCCTCCGGGGACAACTCTCCTGCTGGAATATCGGTTGCAAAACACAGTCAGCGCAGAGTTGGAGGGGTCCCAGCAGCCCAGATAGAGAGTTACCCTGCAAGGGATATCAGAAACGGGGCAATAGTCATGGTATTCCAGACTCCTGGGTAACCTTGCCAGGGGAATTTCTGAAGCATTTCTTCATTGGGCGCAGGGAAGTTAACTGGGTTTCTGAGATATCTTGGAAACGTTGCTCTCAGTGCTCTGCATTGGCCTGTTTTTCCTAAGACTCAATTCACCCCCATCCTATGATATGAGTGTGGAAATGATTACAGGCTGCTGGTGCCTTTGGCAAATGGAAAACGCAATGGGAAGGGGTCAGTAAGGGGGATCCAAGGAGAACGACGCGGGGCTGGCAGGACGAGCAGGAGGGGAACACCAGCACGGTGGCCCTTCAGCGAGGGGTCTCCTGGCTCCAGCGGGACCATCGATGCTTCCCTCTGCCCCACCGGCACCCTGCACTGCCCAGGGAGACACGGGAGGAAAAGCAGCGGCAGAAGGTCCCCTTCCCCCATCGCTTCCTGTTTGCAAGCTTCAGCTTTCTAAACTCTACCTTTCCCGGTTGCCACCAGCTCATCGAAGAGCTCCTTCTGGTCTGCAGCGTGCTAGACATCTGAGAGAGGGGAGCAGGAACCGCCACTGCTGTTTGCACAGCCGGGACTTCCAGAAAACAAACTCTAGGCAGGGGAAAGGCTCACAAAGTGTATTGGCACGAGCCAAAAAGGGGAGACAAGGAAGAAAACACCTTCTCATAGAAAAGCCTGTGACTCACGAAAGCCTCTGGCCTCTGCAGCCCAGAGCTAGCTGAATTCATTGGTATGCGTTTAGCTTACTTTTCCCATCTTGATTCTCTTTGCGTGACTTGTTTTTTCACGAGGGCTTGCCAAGTGATTTAGACGAGCAATTATCAGCTGATTTTCACTAGATCTCACTTCCCATCCCATGAGTTTATGAGTATCTGCAAGCATTTCCTGCATGAATTAGGACAAATTGTTGAAAATTTCATGGAAGAGGCCATTTAAAAAATATTTGGTTTGAATTAATCTAAACATTTCTTTTGAATAATTTATAAATACTTTATCCTCTCCTAACCTTTTAAAAAATCCTTTTAAAGTATAAATTGCCAGAAATGTCTAAATGAAAAGTGATTTTTTTAACTGTAGAATGGTTTAGGTTTTTAGGACAATGGATCATTTTTAAAAAAATAGCCCCCCCCTTCTCTTTTGAATGAGGCTTGGGTTGTTTCCCTCCAGCAATTGCAATTTCTGTTCACGCCCATTTGCAACAACACATTTCAGCTGGGCAACTTCTGGCCAGGTTCAGTGCAGACAGACTCGTGGGGCTTCTTGGGGCTGCTCCCGGATTATTGCCATTTGCAACGAGACGGATTGCTAAATGGCAGAGTGTCGCTGCCGGTCTGGAGCAGAGCAAAAGTTTGTTGGGGAGAGACTGATGCACTGCAGAGGACGTTCACTGTGTCTAAACCCTCTCTCTTGCGTGGGGACCCAGACACGCAGGCAAGGCTATGGCCATGGCCCGGCTGGATGATGCCATTTGCAGTTGAGTGAGACATTTCCCAGGAGACAGCACCCTCCTGGCCGCAGAGAGGGAAGGACCCTCTCCTGGGATGAGATGTTTCCCCTCTCCACCAGCTCCCAGCCAGCACAGCTTCCCGTGCATGCTGGGAACGGCTGAGCCATTCTTCTCCTTCATTATATGTGATCTCAGCAGTTCTGGTTTTGTCAAAGGGAGAACTGAATGGTGCCCGCGCACGGCTCACGTGTGAATGAGAGCAGATGGCAGCGACTGGGAGCTGCCTCTGTGCTCTTCCCGAGGGAGACAATTTAACTCTTCACTCTGCAGCGTGGCAGGAGTGAAAAAGATGCTGGGCTTCTGCAGGCACCTCCCAATGTCTCCTGTGGCCATGGGGGGCCTATGACTATACCAGCCTTGGCTCCTGTTGGAAACTATGGCCATGGTCCCAGAAGGAAGACATGCAACTCCCCTGTGCATCTGAGAACAAGCCTTGGTGTTGGCTACTGGATCTCAGAGCACCATCATTTCTGCCTTGTCTTGTGTATTGCATCCTTTCCTTCTATTTGGTCGTTTATTGGTTGCATCTGATCATCCTGGGCAGCAAGCAGGACACTGTTGTCTGTTTCCCATTGGGGATCCAAACCTTTCCATGGTGAAATACAATGCCCGCGGTGCCCCTGTTGCAGCTTTCTGGTCCCCTTGGGCTGAGTTTGCCATGGCGATGTGAGTTTTGCCACTGTTTGTCCATCTCCACAGGCTCTCCAACTGGAGGAGTCTCATGTTTGGTCCTCATGAATGTTCTTACTAAATAGCAAAAACCGGAGAAAATTACACCAACACTTGTAGAAATCAGGACGACAAATGAAGGCAACTGTGGCAATGCAGGCAAAGGCAGACCATGGCCACCCTGCATCCTGGCAGCGAAAGCTGAGCGCGGGTCACCCAGGGCATGAGGTTCATTCGGCAAAGAGAGGCTCTGAGTTTCTGTGAGCCTCCCCACACTGACTTTCATCAACAGGGAGTCCAGGGCACAGTCCATCTCTTACTAGCCAGCTACCTCTTTTTAGTCTGCCCAACAGTGCATAAACCTCATACTGTCTTGTAGGACTTTAAGTGACACCTGAGATGCAGACATCAGTCTTGGAGACTCTTGCACTTATTAGATGACCTCCGTGCCCATCCTCTCTTGGCTGTGTTTTGGTGGTTTGTTTGGGTGACTCAGCCCTTCCTGTCTTTTTCCTCTGGGATGGGACTTCCACAACTTGGAATAGCAGATAGGGGAACCTTTAAACCATAAACCACCTCGACGTTAGAGGGGTTTTGAAAAGAAACATAACCAAAAGGGAAGATAATGTGAACAGTTACTGGGACACATATTTTTGCACCCCTCTGTGCTTGTTGGTTGGAAACTGGATGCTCATAAAAGAGAGCCATAAAAGACCTCTGGATCCTTTGAGCACAGATTTGGGCTTTTTTCTGGGTCAAGCCCCTAGGGTTTGCCAGGGACACTCTGTCTTTTGACTCTGGACAAGGCTTGGCCCAGGAGGCTGCGATTAAATGCTCAGATCACCGCCACAGCTGACCACAGCCAACCGCAGGTTCATCACTCTTTCCCCAAGGCTCTGCTCCTCTTCTGGATGAATTTAGCCCCACACAAGGCAAACGCTGCAGAGCACCAGCACTAAAGTCTGTTATCAGCCAAACTGAGAAGTAGTTTACAATGGTACAGTGACCTCAGAGAGGATCTGCTGAGGAAAAATAAATGGGCTGTGCCCTTTTTTTGCTTCCTTATAAAGCCTGCCCAGTGTGGCTTCCTTGTTTTTCACATTTGATTTGCCAGGAAGGTCATGTCTGACATTTCTTGGTTTTCCTGTAGGACTTGTTGGAAGTCCCACGTGCAGAAAATGAGCTTCATCTGACCCTCACTGATGAGCACTGGAACTTAAAGGACTAACCTTTTCTCCCTGCTGTTTATTTAGTCATTGAGTGAAACAAACAAGAGTGACTGACATATTTAACCATTTTGTCACAGCTCAAGCAATGGGACTATGTTTTCCTGGTGCATCTGATGCTACAAAACCACCTGCTCTTTTCCATCCAAAAATTCAGCGAGTGACACATACAAGATCTGACTTTCTGATGTTGAAAGAAAACAAACAAGCCTCCAGTTTCCCCCTCAGAAAAACAAATGGTCTTTTGTTATTTCAGCGAGGCCCTCTGGCCAGCTTAAGATTGGAAAGCCAGAATTAGCATTTTTAAAAAAATCGCAAGCATGGATTTTGCAATCTTGCAATTGCACTGCAATCCCTACCAAGAAGGAAGAGCAATGAGCAGAAAGTCTTTTACCACCACTTGTGCCAACTCCTTCCCTTCTTCCCTGGCCAGTCTTTGCTTGGCTTCTTGTCACTCTCCCTAGGAAGAGATTTTGGGGAAGATGGGAGAGCTATCTGTATCCACAACATGAGGCAGCTCTGTTCTACTTCCTCTCCTCATCCAGAGAAATGGGGTCAGGCTGCCGTGGCTTCTTTCTCCATCTCTGCAGGTTCTGGCTGGTGGTGCCCCAGGCTGGGTGAAGAGGACTGGGCTGTGCCCGTGGTGGGTAGATGAGGTCAAGGTGGGGAACAGGGCAAGGAGAAGGGACGGTTCATAGTTAAGATGTAGAAGGTAGGGGCAGGAGCGGTGGCTTTATGGGCAGTCATAAGGTCCTCGTCCCTGGCAGGGGCAGGGAGCAGAGCATGGAAAACCCTTCCCCCGGGCCAGGCGTCCCTGCCCTCCCCTCGGTGCTGGTATAAATAGTGCAGTAGTGACTCACCCGGGGAGCAGGGCTGTGAGCTGCAGCCGCGCTGGCTCGTCCTGTGTCTCCTGACCCTCTGTTCCCGCGAGTGATGCATGTTTTCCCTGCAAGTCCCACACAGTGGCCGTGAGCAGCCCAGGGGGGATTTCTGAATGGACGTTGACAAAGGGCTGTGGCCTGGGAGCAGGTCAAAGCAACCCAGGAGGGAGAGAAACACTCCATTTCTAAAATACCGTGGGCTGCCCAGAGGACTTGGGGCACAGCAAGCCCTGGGATCTTCCCTGCAATACAAGAGAGGGGCTGTGACTGATGGCCTCTGAACAGCCACAGGCATGGGGCATCTATACCTCTTTAAAGAGCGTGAGGAGCAATGTGGTCCCTCCTGGGGCTCTGTGGCAATTTAGAAATGCTGCAGATCCCTGAAGGCATCTGCACCTAAGGACAAGGCATCCCATGCTCCAAACAGAGAAACAGAGAAGGGGTTTGCATTCCCCTGGCAGATGAAGATCTGTCTGATGTAACCCGGAACCAGGCTGGGGTCCCTGGGGCAGAAAGTTCCTGTGTACACCCCTCTCTGCCTCCCAGGCTGTTAATTTGGGCTCGTGCACAACACGTGGGGCTCATGCAGCTACGACCAGCATCCCGCTGAGTCCTGAGCCTCCTGCTCTGACCACCCTGGTGCCTTTCACTGCAAGGTGTGGGATTTTCTTGCAGAAAGTTCCTGGAGGGGAGAAAAGCTTCAGCATAACGTTGTTCCCTGCTTATTGGCTCGACGAAGGACTCTGCAAGTGCCCAGATTGTGCTGCAAGTGCACTGATTACTGTACTCTGTGCCCTTGCACTCAGGGGCACGTCCCTGGAGCCTGCTGGCTGGATCGTCCCTGCACCCACAGCCCAAAGGGAAGTACAAGGTGATGCCACCTGGTTTCTGGGTAGATGCTACCGTGCCCTCCCCTTGGGCTGCCTGGTAAATCCCAGAGAGGGGAGTTACCGAAGCAGGACAGTTCCTAGCAGACTCTGGACCATGCCTGTGCTCAATCAGTGCATTCACCCGTGTCCCTGTTTTTGCCTGACACCTGAGCCCTGCCACTGCCCAATCCCCACATCCTGCGCCCTTTGAATTAAGTAAATAGTTGGTCAGGAATGTGCCCAAGCTGTGTGTACCTGTGTGTTTGTGCAAAGGTTATTTCCCCTCTGGCGGGTATTGATTCTCTTCCCATGGTAGTTTTGCACTGCCACAGTCCTTCCATGAGAAGCTGCCCAAGTACTTTCCATAGGTGTCATGGTGCCATTTCCAAAATGTCTTTGGGACAGATTTGCAAAGCATAAAGTGCGGCTGTCAGCGAGGTGTCCCTGTGCCTTTAATGCTCCCAGTAGCACAACACTGGAGCTGGGTCACAGCCACCTCCCAAGGAATAGATGACCTGAAAGGTGTCCTCAATCCATCAGATCCCCTGAATTAAGCCCTGCAAAACGAGACCGGTAACAAGGCCAATGAAGGGACACGGTGTTGTGCAAATATTGCAGGCTTATCTACTTATCTGGATTATGCAACAGGCCTAGAAGAAGTGCTTCCATCCTGTGAACTTCTCTAATGCGTCTTCTGAGCTTGTAGGAGGTGTTGCAACACTGCGACTCGCTCCACTCCAAGGCGTGAGGCATGTACTGGGGGAATTCTTGACTTACCTGCTGGCTCCCAGACAGACGCCGTCAGCGCCTCTTGCTCAACCCTCACACAGCACTTGCTCATAGGTCAGCGTGTGACTTTCCTGCTTCCCGAGAAGCAAGGGAGGAAGCAGAGCCAGTGCTTTCAAGAGAGGGTAGGGGCACACACTCGCCCCGCTCCACCCTGGTCATGGAGGGAGGACAGGACCACATTCTGCTCTCTGAGCTCCCAAGTTGCATTTCTAAATTAATTTTGCCGGCAGGAAGCCGAGCAGGACGGCTGTCCTGGGACTACCTGGATCAGGAGCCGTAAGCTCCAAAGCATTAGGGTCGGCAAAGCCATTTATGTCACACGGCACAGGCAGCAGAGGTGGTGGCCTACGTCCAGCTCTGCCTGGTTGCATCAGTGGAGGCAGCTGGTGGAGGGGCACTCCTTGAAAGGCAGAGAAAAAGGCTGCACTATAAGAAATCACCATCCCTCCCCTTTCTCCAGCCACCATTGAGGGGAGGGGATGATTGCAGTGTGGGCACACATGGCCTGGTGCAGAGCATGGGGGGGCACTGATGCAGCAACTGGACACAGATTTCCCTTCCTGGATGTCCTGTCCCTTTCCCTGAGGGGGCAGAGCCACTTTCAGAGCTCTTAATACGAAAGGCCTTGCCTCCCTCCTACCCTGCACGTTGTGGTGCATTTACGCCAATGCTGAAAGCCCTGTTCTTGTTTTCCCTTGTGCTGGCTGTGAAGAAAGGCACCGGATGGTCCTGTGATCTGTCCCCCCCCCATCCCCTGGGAACCATGTAACCCATTGATCCATCCTGCACCCGCTGCTGCTGCGGTGCCTCATTCCATCGGTGGTGATACGAAGCTGGACCATTGCCTCCTGCTGCAGGGAGCAAATTAACAGCATGCACATGCTCTTTGCTTCCCATTACAGAGAAAGGCAGGGGTAGGGCCCAGCCAGAGGCCAGTGTTGTGTTTTGAGCCCAAGGGTGCACTCCACTCTCCATGTCCAGATCAGGGGCAGCCTGGTTTAGCCTCCAGCAAAGGGATCTCCTGTAGCACCAGTCTGGGGAGCAGTGTGCTCATTGCCTGAGAAGAGTGCCCCAGTTTACCTGAGCTGGAGAGTTTGGCTTCCTCACTTGCCCTATGGTTTCTCTAAGGTATTTGAGTTGTGGTGAACCACCACTGACCCATATTCATCTCCACCGCATCGTACTGGTGATTTGAGGTGTCTCTAAAATATTGTCAGTAGTTCACCAAAAATCTACAGGCATGACCAGGAATTACCAGGTCAAATGCTCCAACTTGGGATGGAATGGCCAGGAGAGGTCTTCATCTCTCTGTCTAGGTGATGATCCAGCCCTCTTTGACTAGACTGTGATACTGAATCAGAGAGGGTCAGCACCTGCCCTGCAGGTATGGGAGCCCTCAGACTCGGGGCAGAGCCTGTACCCATTGCTTTGCAGGGAGCAGGCTTCTCTGCCAGGCTTTCCCGAGAGCAAGACTCACCAGCAAAGCATGCTCAACACTGCTGGGGCAGCAAGCAGCCAGCACTGCCACTGGTTTCCTTGTTATTTCTAATAAATCCTCAGGCTTGGTGCTTGCTGCACGTTTGCAAGGCTCAGCTGCTGGTGCAGAAGCCCTGGTTATTCTTGTTGTCCTAGTTTTCTCCCATCCCCTGTTCTAGTTTCTCTTCCCTGGAGTAGACTTTCCTCTCCTGACCCCTCTTGCCAGAGTTCTTCATGTTCCTTCCAGCCTCCTTCTCCCCAGAGGAGTTTGGGACACATGAACTCCCGCAGGAGCAGGGTCTGCGTGTCCCATGCACATACTGGAGTGTCTCCCAGCAGATGCATGGGGGCAGGAATCGGGATGTACAGCTGTTTCCCTGTTTGTCCGACTCTAATTGACATATTTCTGGTGGCTCAAATTGAACTCCGATCTGTGTCAAACTGCACAAATCCCCCTGAAATAAGCCCTTGGCATGAGAAGCTCTGATTGTCCCCGAGCATAAGCTAAATAGGATTTTGTTCAAGTTTACCTTAATACAAAGACCAACTGCATCCTGTCAGGCTGAACAGTCTTGGCTTTGCAAGCAGAGAAGAAAAGAGCGAGAAAGAACAAAAGTAAAATATTCCTGAGGGTGGAGAGGATGTGTGAATCCCTCATGTGAATTGACTTTTAATTAAATCACTGCAACAAGCACAGTCTTCACAAACCACTTGTAAACCTGTGTTGTTTCCTCTTGTCAAATATTTTATTTAACCAAAGACAAAAATAGAGATTTGAATGGACAGGAATTTTTTGCAAGACTGTCACAATTCTGCAGTTAGAAGAAAAAGAAATGAAAGACGATAATGTTTTGGGGATGCTGCAAGATTTTGGTTATAGCATTTTGATTTATTTTGCTCAGTTTAATGGGTTGTTTTCTTTTGAATTTGACGCCCATGAATTTTGTTATTGTTTGACGGGAGATGTCTGCTCAGACCAGAAAGTTAATTCAGGAAATAATTCTTATAGAGAAAGCTCCAACATTATGATTTCCAGAGAATCTGAGTGCCCATTTTTTGTTGTGTTTTAGTTTTTGTTGGTTTCCTGTCTTTTGAGTGATTACCCCTGTTCTAAGGGTAGTTTCAACCTTCTTTACTTTAAATGGGGCGGCCAGAATGTGCAAAGCCAGCCCAGCTGGTGCTATCTGGATTTTGGAAATTCATTGAAATCAGTAGCACAAACCCTGCATGAATTCTGGTGCACAAACCCCCAGGATTTGGTGGGGCTGTCCCTGCTGCCACTGTGATCTATTGCAGGGCTGTGACAAGGGCTCTTGGATCCACACCAGATCCACAGAAGGCTGTGCTGCCATTCAGCAAGACCTGGACATGCTGGAGAGTTGGGTGGAGAGGAACCCAATGAAGATCAACAAGGGCAAACGTAGGGTCCTGCATCTGGGGAGAAAGAACCCCCTGCACCAGTACAGGTTAGGGGCTGACCTGCTGGAAAGCAGCTCTGCAGAGAGGGATCTGGGAGTCCTGGGGGACAACAGGATGCCCATGAGCCAGCAATGTGCCCTGGTGGCCAAGAAGGCCAATGGCATCCTGGGGTGCATTAAAAAAAGTGTGGCCAGCAGGTCGAGGGAGGTCATCCTCCCCCTCTACTCTGCCCTGGGGAGGCCACATCTGGAGCACTGTGTCCAGTTCTGGGCTCCCCGGGTCAAGAAGGACAGGGAACTGCTGGAGAGAATCCAGCGGGGGGCTATGAAGATGCTCAGGGGACTGGAGCATCTCTCTGGTGAGGAGAGGCTGAGAGCCCTGGGGCTGTTCAGCCTGGAGAAGAGAAGGCTGAGAGGGGATCTCATCAATGCTTATCAATATCTAAAGGGCGGGTGGCAAGGGGATGGGGCCAAACTCTTTCCAGTGGTGCCCAGTGACAGGACAAGGGGCAATGGGTACAAACTGGAACACGGGAAATTCCATCTGAACATGAGGAAAAACTTCTTTCCTGTGCGGGTGGCAGAGCACTGGCACAGGCTGCCCAGAGAGGTGGGGGAGTCTCCTCTGGAGATATTCCAAACCCGCCTGGACACCATCCTGTGCAACTGCTGTAGGTGACCCTGCTCTGGCAGGGGGGTTGGACTAGATGATTTCTGAGGGTCCCTTCCAACCCCTGCCGGTCTGTGACTCTGTGATCCCAGTGCAGTGCCTTTCTCATTGCTCTGCAGCAATGGGAGGTTTGCAGGATGGGGTGGACACCCATAGGGCTGTGCAGTGCGGAGCTGCTCTGTGTTTGCTTCCCCTGACCAATCCAGGGGAAGTGACACTATGGGATGTTTTTTTTAGGCAAATTAAGATGTGAGCCTTGAGCATACTCTCTCAGCCCCATTGGAGGGGCAAGCTGAAAAACGGCAAGCCCAAGTGGGTACAGGGCACGTGCAAAGGAGAGGGATCAATATTTAACACACCTGGGAAGATGAAATTTATTTCCTAAAATACCATCCTGACAGCGTGGAGAGCTGGGATTTCTCCTCTTTTTCCTCCAACAGAAAACCTTGTTTGTGTTGATTCCTTACCCCTACGAGTGAAAGTGACCCAGTTCCCATTCCCCTGTGCTCTGCATCTCATTTCATCTCCAGTCTGCTCCAAGACTGTCCTAAATGCCAAGTCCAGCTTGGTCATGGTTGCATGTGAGACCACCCAGCCTGGCTCAAACCAGACCGGTGCCAGGGGTGCAGAGGAGACTGTGGTCTCTCCCTGCATGACCGGGCACACGGGGCTGCTCGCTGCCCCCCAGCACGTCCACGTACCCCGATGATGCCAGGCCCGGCACAGCAGCTGAGCTGCCTTTGCGGTGCTCCCTGCACGTCTCCCCTGCCCTCCCACCCCCTTGGTGCGTGCTCACCACCACCGGTGGTTGCAGGTGGCCAGGGGCCAGGTTATATATAGACAGACAGGATAAAGAAACTGCGCACGGATTAACCGGACAGGCCTGGGACCAGGTAATCTGCCTGTGCCCCGCAGCTTGCACGGCTCTGGCCAAATGGGGGATAATGCTCCAATGCTTCTTATAGCCAAGACGTGCCAACGGCTTTGGGGTGCCTCGGCCACCCAGCGTATCCCCATGGTGGGTCTGGGTTTTGCCTTTATCTTCACGTGGCGTTTGGTCCCTGTGAGTGGACAGTTCAAGAGGGACAGGGAACTGCTGGAGAGAGTCCAGCGTAGGGCAACTAAGATGACTGAGGGATTGGAGCATCTCCTTTATGAGGAAAGGCTGAGAGCACTGCAACTCTTTAGCCTGGAGAAGAGAAGGCTGAGGGGAGACCTTATTATGGCGTACAAGTATCTAACGGGTGGGTTGAAGGAGGATGGAGCCAGACTCTTTTCGGTGGTTCCCAGTGACAGGACGAGGGGCAATGGGCACAAGTTGGAACATAGGAGGTTCCGTTCAAATATACGGAAAAACTCCTTTCCGGTTGGGGTGGCAGAGCAGTGGCACAGGCTGCCCAGGGAGGTGGGGGAGTCCCCTTCTCTGGAGATTTTCAAGCCCCGCCTGGATGCAGTCCTGAGTGCTGTGCTCTGGGCAATCCTGCTTTGACAGGGGAGTGACCCAACTCTCCAGCATGTCCATTTGACTGGATGATCTCTAGAGGTCCCTTCCAACTCTGAAAATTCCGTGATTCCGTGACAGTGCTGTGTGACTCTTGGTAGAAAGTCCTTCTGGCAGAGGGGGTGATGGGGGATGCCCCGCCTGCACGGGGATAGCCTGGGGCGCGTGGGGCTCGAGCTGAGCATCCTTGCTGCTGTCCGGGGATGCTGGCCAAATAAAAGGTGTCAAAGGGCCAAAAGGCTTGGGGGAAGGCAGCAGTGGGCTTGTACGTCTGCTCTGAGCTTGTGCCCTGTGGTGTGAACAGGAGCTTTGCTGTCAACAATATATCTTAGAGTCTGCACCAGATGGAAGGCACGGGTTGGGAAGGTGGGGAAGGGGGGGCACGCAGGCACTTTCCTCTCCTGTAAGGTCTGGGATCAGATTCGGTTTGTGATCAAGACACCTACATCCAGGGGTCAGGGTGGGTGTCTCCCACCCATCAGCCCGTGTCCAGGCTTCAGAGATTGCTGTAGGAGAGCTCTTTAATGCAGAGCCAGCAGAAACACAAGAGGTCAGCTCACCTGCAGCTGGCACCTCCAGTCTCCCCCTAAACTCCACTGACTGGTGAAGACACCTCACAAGTGTCTTCACATCAGACTGAACCCTGGTCTTAACAGGTCCAACAGATGAGTTGGACTCTTCTATGGTTTGTAAAGGGACCCTTAGCTGATATGGTCCTCCCATGGTGAGATGGATCTCACAACAGGGGTCTCCAGGGGATGTCTGGATCAAATCAGAGTCCAAATCAGTTTAATCCTTGGTACAGGAATTAGGTGTGTTCTGGCTAGCATGGCATGGACTGCGCGCCCCTGCACATGGCACTTGGTCCTGGAGAGAGGGTTGAATGAGTCCCAGAGCTCCTGAGCCCCAGAGGGGAGTGGGCTTGCAGGATACCAGCACAGCCACCCATGCAGCCCTTCGTCTTCCCCACAGCATCTTCCCTGGTGCTTTGACAGGGCCTTTGCTGGACCTGTCTGGTGGATTAATAACTCCTTTCTCTGTAATCAGCAGATTGCATAATTACCCCATTTCTTAATCAATTACAGTCGGTTGCAAATTCTTTCAACAAACAACTCCACAGGCACACCCCCCACTCCCCCCCTCACCCCATCCAACCCCAGGTTCTTCCTCCAACTTTTCTCAGCCTGAGTTGCTGGGTTGCCTGGTGTCAGCGTTAAAGCAGAGCGTTAAAACAGAGCTGAAAACACGTTGCATGCCTTTTGAAGAGTTTGCTGTTTGTGAGCTGTTGCTTCCAGGCCTGCTTTGCCTTGGCGCTGGTTCTTGGATTTCCTTTCACTCCCATACAAACAGGCACGTTTTCACACCGGATGGCAACAACAGCAACCCATGGGGAGCTGTGGCCCCTGATGGCTTCTCTCTGCTGTTGGTGCTGGGCTGCCTTGAGCCTGGGAGTCCTGCGAAGCCAGTGCCTGGCTTAATTGCTCAAGATTCCTGGGCACGTCCCCAGCTCCTCAGTTTTGAACCTGCTAGGTAGTGATGTGTTAGCGCTCAGGGTGATGGTGCAGCCCCTAGACTGACGGAAGGAGGGGGGAAGATGTTTGAAGAAAGGCTCTTAGCTGGCGTGGCTGCCCTTGATATTGTCGTGTGGGTGCACAAAAGGGCTGTGAAGAAAACTGCAGGTGTGTTGGGAGCGATGCAGGCTCCTTGGGAGTTGCTAAATAGTGTGACTGTCCTGCAGGCAAGAAGAAGGTGTTTTAAGCTCGAAGGAGTGAACTCAACAGAGAAGTCAGGAGGTCTGCAAGGGCAGGGAAACTTGAGTGGGGAAGAAGAAGTCCCTTGCACACTTGCATCAAATGCCAACACGAGCCAAACAGAGAAATAAAATGGATGAAAGAGAAGTGATGGGAAAAGGGAGGAGATGTTCAAGGATCCTGCTCCTGCAGGCAGTGTTGAGGAGGTGTGTGGCTGGTGGAGCTCCTGCCTGGGATATCCCCTGGAAAGCAGTCTGGGCAGTAACCAGGAACGATCTTGGCTCTACAGCTGCACTGTGTCATTGTACTTGCATTTTCCCCTTTTTTTAACTTTGTTTTCGACTCTGTAATCAAAGGCTTAGCTTAGTACAACACTGTGATCAACTTGCACGCTCGCAGATTCGGTGTGCGGTGGGAGAAGGGGACGTAGATGAGGCTGAAAATATGAAGTCTCATCTTTCTTCAAAAGGAGTGGATCAGCGCAGAGGGAAATGTGCAGGCAGCACCCAGGGCATGCAGTTTAGGGTGGATCTGGGGATCTGAGTTTGGACATGGTGTCTTGCCAAGCTGTAAAGACCAGATATTTTGAGTGCTGGGGTACTGGGGAAAGTTTGCTCCTGGCTGGGCCCTGTGGCAAGAGTGGGCAGCGTTTGTCTTCTCTCTGGGAGCTGGCAGCACGGTCCTCTCTGCAAGCAAAAGGCCCTTCTGCCGTCACCCATGGTTTGTATCAGACTTGCTTAGGATTGCTAAATAACATTTCTGGTGGCTGCCAGCTGAAGGTGCGCGGGAAGCACGAGGGCTGCGCACCCTGCTCCAGGTCTCCAAGCTGGCTCTGAGCGTGCACTGCCTGCTCCGTTAATTAGACTGCTGGAGGGAGATCCTTGTCTTCTCAGACAGGTGGTTTCTTTTATGATCACTGCTTACCTGATGAATTACTATCAGATGATAAAATCAAAAAGTATATTCAAAGTGAAGAACTCTGGCATGCCATGAGCTGGGAACTTCCGACCTGAGGTTTAAAACACATTGCAATAATCAAACTGCAACTTTATTCTGAGAAATCCTAGTCTGTGACTTTGCAGGTTTGCTCTGCCGTGACAGATATTCAGAAACAGTTGCTAAACGCAGTGACAAAAATAAGATTTTAGCTATTTTTGTCTCTTGTTTGCGTTGCTGACTCAACACAGCTACCACTGTGGGTGCCAGATTATATTCCTGCACATACAATGGCAATGCAGTTATGACCTAAATTCTGATTGCAGAGCCTCTGTCATTGACTGAGGATGACTCAGAACCCACTCCTTGTGATTTTTTATTTATAATTTGCCTTTTACTCCTTAGTTTAAACAGTGCACTCACCTAATACGGGCTTGGAAAATGCACTTTGGCAAAGACTTTTCAGAGGGACGGTGAAACATGGTTGCCTTGTTTGTTTTTAAGATGGGTGTGAAAAGTCATGTATCCAGTCACTTTTGAAACTCCTGGTCCACATGACTAATTGCATCGCAGCTAAAAAGAAGGCAGGATAGGTAAATCCATCTGCAGCTCAGTCATAAACAGCCCTTGTCAAGAAATTGCTTGTCCAGACCCTGTGGGGAAAAAACTATTGAGTCATCAACCTGCCTAGACATTGGGAATAGATTAGTAAGGCTTTGAAAAAACAGAAGAAAGGCCAAATTGATCACATTTTGGAGGTGGGATGTGAAACATCCAGGCCAACTCCCTTCTTGAACATTTGAAGTAAAGGTCTGGGTGTTTTGTGTACCTGGGAGCAAGGGAAGAGCTGAGCACAGAGCAGGTCCTGCAGACAGTGGGGAAGGTATCACTTGCAAGCGCTCCCAAAAAATATTTTGCAAATTTTTCTTGACCTCTCTTCTGGAAGCGGAGAAGCCACAGAGGCATTGGCTGCATGCACAGCCTAGGACAGCTGAGCGGGCAGATGATGTCTCCAAGTGTGCACAGCTCCTCGGCGAGGTGTCCTGACTGCCTCCGTGGGTGTGAGCCGCAGCAGACGGTCCTGGGGCACAACCAGGCTTTGTGACCCTGCAGACTGGTGAACCCAGACACCGGCAGTGCTGGGCAGGGCTCCTCTCCACCACCACTCTCCCCAGAAGCAGTGAGCCCAAACTGAATCATGTCTGCCCTGCACGCAGCAGCTGCACTGGCTTTTGCAGATTAAGGGCAAGACGTTAGGTACAGAGGTGATAAGACAAGAGCTGGGTCCAGCTCTTTAAGCGACACAGTCACCACCCACAAAGCCTTCAGGGTAGACATCCATGCCCTGGACCTCTAGTCAATGGAAGTTCACGAACATCTCAGGTGCCACATTTGTGCCCTGAGTGGGGTTGCAAAAACTGTGTGACAGTGGAAAGCTGCATTTGGCTGTGAAAAGCTTGTCACCAGCCATAACTGCCTGGGTTGGCAGAGCAGGGGCGGATGCTAGAGCCTGTATTTCTTTCCACTGCCTGTTCCAGCCTGCAGACCACATCTCCTGGGTATGTCTCTGCTCCTGATCTGTAGCTATAGATGATATTGGGTCACCTTGGGCTGGCAGAGCAGCCCTGGGAGGAGGCTTAGCAGGCGATCACAGGGCTTTACTGCATTGTTATGGCAATACAAGTGCCAGTGTGCGGGAAGAGTGGTGAAAGTGGCTCCTGGGGACATGCTGTGTGTGTGTGCTGCTGTTGGGAGATGGACACAATTTGTTCTGCTTTTTTTTCCATTGTGCATGGGTACATAACCCGGCTCTCAGCCTCCTCTGACAATAACGCTTTGTTTCCCTTCACCAACATCACTTTTTAAATGATGCAAATAATTTTAGTGCATCCAAACAGGAAGTGGCTGAGTGTCTGGGTGTCTGAATCAACATCCTGGAGGCCGGGCCTTTGCTACCAGCACAATTACTAAATATAGGAGTCGCCTATGGATGGAAGCGTAGGTCTTGGAAATGGCAGAGTCGGTGAGACTCTGTGCCAGAATGTGGCCATTGCCAAATACTGCTGTTGCTTGGCCAGTTCCATCCTGCTTGCGTGGCCACAAGCTGCACCACCACAGCTCCTCTGTGCTGATGCAATCACATTTCCTCTCTGGTTACGGCGTTGGGATGGAAAGAGCAGAACATAGGGACCAGCACTACCGCTTCGATGCTGGATGAGCAGCACTCAAAGGATCCCAAAATTAATCCTTTCCCAGGGCTGTAAGCTGAGTGGGCTAGCAGGGCAACCACACACAGAAGGGACTTGGGAGCTATCCATCCTTCCCGGCCCACGTGGGACTGGAGTCACTTGCAGATCTGGAGAAGAGCCACAAGAAGAAGACAGGTCATCTGCTGCTCGGTGGGAGTTAGAGGTTATCACCTCAAATTGTGTTTTCTTCTTCTGGGTAAAGAATGTAGGATTATTTTTTTTCACACTTCTGCTGCAAGTTTTCCAAGAAATCTAACAATCCCAGACAAGTTCTAATTTGTCCACGTTTGTTGTGAAGCGCGGGAGCCGTAACTGGCAGCACAGTCCATGAATGCTGCATGCAAAACTAAAATACCTCCCTAAATACACTTGATTGTTGTTGATAAAAATATCTATGGCTCCTAAACTAATCCCTGAATATCTTCTATAGGTGTTAGTCATTGTTCTCCTCTTTTATCTCCCATGAGGCAGCTGAGGAAGGAGACAAACAGTGGCCTGAGGTAATGAATGCCCAGAGAGACTCCCTTGGCTTTTCCTGTGATGGATCTATAGTCATGTTTGACTGAATCCAAGGTCTGTCCTGATGCACAGTGCTGGGGATTTGCAAAAGACTGAGCTGGGCTTTGGTTTGACAGGCAAGCCAGGTAGCAAGAGGGTACCCAGAGTGCTGCTGAGGCAGCACTGACCCGTGCTGGAGGCAGGAAGGTGTCCCCTGAGAGTGCAAGACAAGGAGCCCCAAAGCCAGTCCCCTGGGCACTGATGTAGACCACTGTCCTGTTTTGAGCAACACAGGATTAATTTTGCTTTCAGTAATTTTACTTTTTGGTAAGGTCTTTTCTAATACCTGGGAAAACTGCACTTTTAGAAGACTCCAGTGTCTGAATTTGTGAAAATATTTACTTTATAGCCAGCTATGGTGTGTGGTTTTCAAGGTCTCAGTGTTTTCGAGCTTACCAGGTGCAGGGATGAGGAGGAGCGAGACCCGGGCACTTGACCCAAGCTGGCCAACAAGATTATTTCATACCATGAATGTCACATTCACTATAAAGTAGAAAGTTTGCTGAGGAGTTCTCTCTCTCCCTTGATGGCTGCCATTCCGAGAACTCCTTGTCCCGGTGCTGGACCCCTGAGCCCTTCCCTTCCTCCCGAAGCCACAGCGCTTGCAGTGTCTGACACTTGCTGTCCCCTACTGGGAGTGCACAGCTTCCTCCGGATAGAATGGGCTGAGTATAATCCTTGTGTATTTTATATTGGTATCGGGATCAATATTGGTTCTTTACCATTATTAATGTTAATGTTAATTATCTAGGCTTTTTCTATTAAATTTGTTTATATTTCAACTCATAGGTTTCCTTGTTTTTTCCCAATTCCCCTTCCTGGGTGGGGAGGGGTCATTGGGTGATAGAATAATTGTCTAAACAACCATAATTGTTATGTGTTTCTCAAACCATAACAATCACTAACATGGGTGAGCAGCTAACCTAATCTTGAGCCCACCTTTCTGACCACTGTAGATGGAGCTAAACCTATAAAGCTATTCTTGGCAGTGGTATGGCCACATGCACCACCGTGAGGAAGACTTAAGTTGTGAAACGCAGGGCACCCACCTTCCCAAAACGCTGCAGCATCTCTTCAGAATTGAGTGTTTCTACAGTAATCCCAAATTCTGGATGTCCCATCTTGACCTCTCAACCACATAGCTTAGATGGAGGAGAGTTCTCCTCACGCTGTGGTAGAAAGGTGAGAGGCTGACAAACCCTTCAGAGGCACATCACTGACCCCAGGGGGGTCTGGTCCTGCCCTCAGAATGTGGAGAAGGTGGGAGAGGCAGAACAGCCTTATCAGTGGCCTCATCAGTGGGAGAGAAGGACTTCTTGCTTTGATGCTACTCTTCAGCAGAATCTTTGATTCCTTTTCCTACAGTCAGGAAATTTGGATCAGTTCCTACTAAAAATAAGCAGATTTTTCCATTCTTTGAGCTTTCACACTGTGCACTGCTCAGAGCTGGGAATCACCATTTCTTGATGGGAATTTGGATAAACAGTGGTGGCAGAATTAAATCCGTTGAGTACTACCAAAGGGCAGAGCATTAGCCATCACATAGCAGAGCTCTGCTGCAGTTTTAAAGGACTGAATTAGAAGGGTTATTTTAAGGTCCGGGAAGAATACATTTCTGAGCAAGTGCCCAGAAACTCCTTTGAGTTAGTTATGATTTAAAAAAAAAAAAAAAAACAAAAAAAAAAAAGGGAAAAAAAAAAT
>VUYV01000469.1:178913-301061 GCA_008711295.1 Anarhynchus alexandrinus
TAGTTATGATTTAAAAAAAAAAAAAAAGGCAAACTAAAGAGTGTATAATCTCATTTTAACAATGTTATCATTAATAAAACACACGGAGAGGCAGCGGGAACATTGTACTGTGCTAGTATTGTGTTCTCACCTTTCACAAACATGTTTTAGACAGAGATGCTAATCTCACAGGAACACTTCTGCTTCCTGCACGAATCTGACACTTTAAGGCAGATGTGGATAGAGTTTTTTGTGCTGTACTGAAAGCATCAACTATTTTTTTGTCATTTCACTAAAGAAAGTGGAAGTATTTAATGATGGGCTGGTGTGTAGGAGCAGTGACATTTCTGTGCTGCTATTCATCATGAGCATTTTGGGCGCGCTATGCTTCTCTCTTTGTCCCAGTGGCCTATTTCAGAGCAGACTCTCACACATCTATTCTGGTTATTTGCAACATAGCAAAAATGCTGCATTTCAAGTGCAGCTGGCAATTTCACGGGGATCCAAATCCTGCCTTGTATTGACAATTTTCAGAAACCTAACCAGGACACTCTGGGGGTTGGCAGATTCAGAGGAAAAAACAGATAAGAAGTTGGGAGGGGAAAGGAAAAAAGCCATCAATTCCAGAATTTTGCA
The DNA here is from genome assembly GCA_008711295.1 of Anarhynchus alexandrinus. NCBI lineage: Eukaryota > Metazoa > Chordata > Aves > Charadriiformes > Charadriidae > Anarhynchus > Anarhynchus alexandrinus. Next base: position 179,529 of record VUYV01000469.1, read on the forward strand.
GACTAAAATTAAAAGAAAATCTTGATTCAGAACAAAACAAAATGCTGTTTCATCTCATGGGGGAAAAACTCCCAGTGTTTTCCACCAACTCAAGTATCACTATTAACAGAGTGACTTTTCTCACAGTGAATATGGCATTCGTGGAAATGCCAGTGATGGTCATAGCAAACTGGACATGACTTTTTGGTTTGAATAAGATGTTTGGGGCTGGACTCCCACAGCTGCTGAGATGTGGAGCGCCTTTGTCCGGCTGTGGGTGTGCAGAGCCAGGGGGTGGAAGACTGTCCTAGTCCTCTCTGCTTTGTGAAGAATAATGAAATATTCATTGGTCCATGGAGAGCGAGAACATCTTGCTAGCCTGGGGGTTATGGTCCTTCCCATGGGGGCAGGCGTCTTGCTCCCGCGTGTCGCAGTCGGTCCCTGGGCATTCTCCAGAAGAGAGGTATGCGGGGCCCAGAGAGATCTCCTAAGCTGCTGGTGCGAGAGACATCCGCAGGTGGAGGCAGGACTCAGACCCAACACCCAATGTCTTAGATGAGCCTCAGCCCTGGGGTCTCAGGTGGGACGACCCTCCCAAGGGCCAGGGAACTGATTTTGTTACAAAGGCCTATAATGAAAGCAGATGTTTTGTTTCAGCTGGAACAAAGTCTTCCAGGCTAATCCCAAACATAACACTTTGCTGGTGAGAAAGAGAGAAAATAAAAGTGGCTTGATCTGAATCGATTATAAAATCATTTTCTGGTTCAATGATTTAATTGAAAATTCAGTTGTTCTTGCAGCAGAAATCATTATCTGGGTTTCTCAGAGTCAGAAACTGATAAGAGCACGGGATGGACCCTGTTCTGACCAGAGACTAGCTGCAAGGCATTGGCACAAGTGGGCTGAAAGGTGGGCATAGGTTCTGCACCCACTCCTCAGCCAGCAGCCACCCCTGTGAGCAGGGGCCACCACACGCCATTTCTTCACATGCCCCATTTGGCAGATGCTTGTGGCAGTGTCCCCTCCAGGGTGAGGTCAGGACAGGCCGACTCATTCCTGATGGACTTGCTGAAGCTCAAGCTGGTGTTCAGCAGGACACGACAAAGCCCATGCCAAGGTCGTGGGAGCAGCGACCGCTGGCACGCAGGGGACACTTGTAACCCACGTGTGGTGACAAGGGGCAACATGCTGTCTACGTGACCTTCCCTCGGACACAAGCAATGGGTGGGTAAAGTGATGGTGGGTTTCTGGAGAGGGAACAGCCCAGACGGGAACGCACGGGGCGGGTGGGATCTCGGCTCTTAGTGCTGAGCGTGGGAGCTCGGGGTGGAGCTGGAGGAGCTATTTCCACCTGCAGCCCTTGCTGCCAGGCGGCTCTGCCCTGGCGGGGTCACAGGCCGGGGCAGCAGGCAGATGGTCTATTAGTTTAGGTAGGGCTGATCCTGACAGGGAAGGGGGGGGTGGCTTCCTGAGGTCTTTCTCATCCCAGCTGTCTGTGGGAATTACTGGCATCCCGTCGCTATCAGTTGATCCCATTTTCACTGTCTCCCCTTGCCCTGTATCGCAGGGAGCCGAGGCACAGAGGTGTGCCAGTGTTCCCGTGGGAGCTGGGAACGTGCTCCAGCTGTGGGTCCAGCTGTACGTCCCACCAGGGCAGCCCCACGCTGAGACACCAGGGCTGCCCTGAGGTCCTCTTCAGCCACAGGGTCAGATGGGCTCTGGTGCAGTCTCTGGGCTGCGTCCCCACAGAGGGCTAAGACAGGGACCAAGCCGGGCTCCTGCTGTGTTCACCCTTAGGGCTCAGCCCTTTCCTCAGCCCTTTGATGCTACAGGGATCTAATGCAGCGTTTGAAGGCCTTTCGTAGGTGTGTCTGCTCACGTCCTCCCGCTCCGGGGCTGGGCTCGCTGTCTGTGCTGGAGCTTGGGCATGAAGCTACAACAGAGCAGAGAAGAGGCAGCAAGGATGCTCTCAGGGTATGTTAAGTGCAGGATGAGACACCCATGACAGAGCTCTTCCACCAGTGCATGCTTGACTGCTAACACAGAATGAACCAACTTCAGCAGCAGTTTTGTTTTCTCTCAGCTGAAGCCTGGCGTTCTCACCGCTCAGCATCCCAACCGTCACCTCCACAGCCCTGTGCATGCAATGAGGAAGCACTTGTAGAGCCGCAGCCCAACACAGGCACCACCACAGAGCTAGCCCGGTCTGTCCCGTCTCTGGGGACTGTAGGGAAATGAAGACCCTGGCTTGGCGCCCAGGTCCTCTGCGGAGGTGGAGCTGGCAGCACGGATGCGGGGCTCTCCTCGTGAACAAGGTGCTTTTGTCCTGAAGCCTGACTCCCGCCTAGAGTGTCCCAGTGCTGCCGCTCCTCCCCTCACTGTCAAATGGGGAAGGACAAAAAGAGTCCAGCTGGGGCTCGAGTGGAAGCAGAGGAGGCTTGGAGAGCAGGCTGGGTTGGTGGCTGGCTGCCATGGCCTGCTCTGCTCCTCTGCTGAGGGACTTCTCACTGCTATCAAGAGTTCAGGCATTGCCTGCCCAACTCCACTGGGCATGAGAGCCTGAGAGCTAGAAACACTAGAAACCTGGAAAAATTAAGGCTGGAAGGATCCCTGGAGGTCTCTAGTCCAAACTCCTCACGTCAAAGCTGGGACAGGTCCAGTCATTTTGAAAATCTCCAGGGATGGAGACTCCAGCACCTATGGGAACCTGCCCCAGTGCTCGACCAATCTTAAAATGACCTCTAACCGTGGGGCAGATAAACAGAGGGCCAAGGAGGAAGGACCTGCTCTCCTCATTGGCGAGGTAGCGCTGAAGCAGCAATGCACCTTCCCATGGGATCCCGGTTGATTCTCTTCAGCTTCCCCATCAGGACCCTCAGCCTCCAGACCACCATCACCCATGGCATGGCAAAAACCTGAGCAGCTCTGGTTGGTGCTCCTGATGCAGAGCCCAAACATAGGGAGTTAAAGGACTAAAGGATCACCTCCCTGTGGGGGTTTAACAAGGCCAGCTGGTGGATATGTCTTCTTCCTGAGCTGGAATTAGAACTGTCTGGAAAGTGTACTGTATTTCTCATGAAAGTTTCAGAGGACTTGCACACCTTTCACTTGCATTACCATCTCACATCCTCTCACAGGTCTCCAATAAAATGCTTAGCAGGGGGCTTGCCAATTAGAATTAAAAAAAAATACAAAATGTCACACCTTTCTGGCCAAGACCTCTTCCAAACTTAGACAAAATGAGAAGGTTTCATAGCAGCTATGGTGGTGAGAGATGAGGTTTGAGTTTTGGTTTGGGTTTTTTTTTTGGTTAGTTTGTTTTTCAAAGAGCCGTTTTGTGTCAAAACAAAGTTTTAGATGAAAACTTTTCAGTCGGCTCAGGGGACAGCCAAGCACGGAGCCTGCGGGTTTCCCTTCTGCATCTCTGAGTCATTGTGAGAGTGGAGGGTCCCTATTTTTAGCCTCTGCACACACTAACTGATACCAGCTACAGACCCGAGCTGCTCTTCAGCACCGGGTTACCGGTTACTGTTGCGAAACCTTGGCGCCAGCACAGAGTTGATCCTTGGGTTTGGGCTTGGGTCCACAGAGTGGCACCTTTGTGGAGAGCAGCAGCAGGAGGAGGGGACAGAGCTGTGACCCTCCTGCCCAGCCTGGGACCGCGGCAGCAGAGCTGCTGTGGCAGATGGCAGCCACTGTGGCTGTGCAAGGGAGTCATCCCTCCCCGCCGTGCCCTCTGCGCTGGAGCGGGAGGGCGGAGGGTGAGGAGGGCCAGTTCTGAACACGGATTATCTGCCATGTTCGGCTCACGTAATTTTTCCTTGGAAGTGTAGGAGTTTGATTTTTACTATATTTTTTATGGTAACTGTAGCAGAAAGTTTCGAGTTTTATTTATTATGTCCAACCACCCAAACCTGACAATTTGAGAACTATTAGGATTTGAGCGTGGCACAATGATGCTTTCTGGGATTGAAATGCCTCATGCCCTCTCCTGCCTGGACTGGTTTCACTGGTGGGACTGCAGCTGGGGTCAGAATTTTTGCTTGCTTTTTTTTTGAAGAATTAGCTTTGAAATACAGAAGAAACACTTTTTCCTTTGCCTTTGTTCTAGCAACTGAGTGGAAAGAGCCCCTGTTTTTTAAGTAGCTCCATTGGGCGTAGACGAGCACAGGGACAGGCGATGGAGAGTGTCCTGCCTTGGGCCAGACGTGGCCTTGCAGACCAAAGGAGTGGCCCTTTTTGAGAATATGAGTTAACTGTGGGTGGAAAAAAATGCCTTGCTCAGTAAAGCTGTCAAACAAGCAAGAGAGAGACTTCTACAACCCACCAGGGTGGTTCTGTATGGGGGAACAGGATGCTGTGTAGAAGCACGTCTGTGGGCTGTGTGATGCGTGGGTTAGCACAGAGAGGAAGGTGGCAGGTACATGGTCAACCCAAATGGTTAAAGAAGAGATGTTGTGAAAATAACTCACCACTGACGAGACCTGAGGTGTAGGTAACCTGCTCGAGACATACAGCTTTTGTTGTAAGATGAGCTTAGTTGCAGTCTGCTTGAGAGATGCACATCTCAGTTATTACATGGAAGACACTGCACACACATCAGCTTCATGGTAGTGCACCCATTGACCACAGCTGAAAACACCACAAGACCAAGTCCAGCCTTGGAAGAATATTTGTGAGATGGAAAAAAACTCCTAAACAAGCCCTTCAGGCCACTTTCTGACCCAAGAGATGCTGTTCCTGTAGTCTGACAAAAAGCTCTGAAGTAGAAAGAGAAAGCAGGGACTGGAGGAACTCAATTCCTCTGTAACTCATATACATTCACTTTCTTCCCTGAACCATTTTAAGAAGTGTAGAAACAGCAGACTTTGTTCATCTTACGTGACTCAGGGATTACTCTGTGCAAGGACTTTATTCCTGAGGTGCTCCAGCACAAGCAGGAGATGGAGTGTAAAATCACAGCATAGTTCAGAAAGACCTCACTGCAATGCTAGCACAGGTTGCTCAGTGTCTTGTCCAGGTAAGTTTTCCAAATCTTAAAGGACAGAGACTCCATGGTCCCCCCGGGCCCCTGTCCCAGTGCTTGACCACTGGAACAAGCTCTTGCTGGCTCATCCAAGCCTTGTGAGGAGTTGTCTGGTGAGTCAGGTCTTTACAGGTAATCTGTGTGAACTGCAGCTGGACTCTAATGGTTTTTAAACCTTCCTCAGTTTTTCTTAGACAGAGGGTTCAGGCAGTCAGAAGCTCCCACCTGGAGTGGTCTAGCCAAGCGTTGCATTTGGTTGAAGATGGCCTGTGTTATCCACGGGTCATATCTCCCTTCCCCATCTCTCTGGGGCTGATCTGATCACCCCCATTTCCCTGCTCAGGACGGCTGCGGTGGGCCCCACCACCAGGGTCTGTCTTACTCCTCGAAGGGTAAGGCCACCTGGAAGACCTTCCTTCTGCTTCCTCCAGGACCCCAGCACACAGGGACCTCTACAGCATTTTCCAGAGAGGTCTCCACCCTCACTGGTTGCTGGTTGGTGCCGTCATTTACACCCATGTGCAGAGCCCTGGCTTTACCTCCGTGTCTCAAGCACATAACACGCCTTTGCCTTACCTACAGCAGAAGAAAAATTCAATAGTGATGGCAGCATATTTGCTTTCCAAACAAATGCTAACCAGCATTTTTCAAAGCACGTTAGCTGCCACGACTCAGCCTCCAGGAGTCCACATTACCATGCAGCTGCAGGGAGATGCCTGGCAGAGCCCACGGTGGATCCCAGGCAGGTGACCTGGCACGGGGTTTAGCACCATTCTGCCTTACAAGGGGGACATCGCCTAACCCTGGGCAGAGCCTGCTGAGATGTGCATCAATGTGAATGACTTCCCACTGGACTAGGTGTCCGTTTCCAGCTTCCTGGGGAAATTTTAATATGAAAAATATTTCCACACAAGTGCAGAATCTTCCCTTCCTCTTGCTCCTCTGCTCTCTCCTGTTGCTCACTAAAAATCAGAAAAAATGTGAAATTTAGAAGGGAGTTGGAAAAAAAGGGAAAAAAATATTTGCGAAATTTCTAGAATCATAGAATCATAGAATGGTTTAGGTTGGAAAGGACCTTGAAGATCATCGAGTTCCAACCCCCCTGCTATAGGCAGGGACACCTCCCACTAGACCAGGTAATAAACTAAGTTTTTTTTTTCCAAGTGCAGAAACAATATTTTTATTTAGACATTTTTATTTCGACATTTTTATTTCAAACAGAACAAAATGTCATTTTTGCACACAAGAGGAAATTCCTCATGTGAGCTCACACCTAGGCAAATGTGTTTTCCTACTCCTGGTGACATATTGTGGTATGACAAGGGCCAGCTTCTGGTCTGTGTTTGGCTTAGGGGATGGTGCACCAGAGCACAGAGTAACTGAAAACCAAATGAAGTAGATGGATTACAACTCTTCTCAAATAGAAGACCCCTCCATCCTGCAGCTCATTTTGAGTAAGACATAGCATTCTTTCATGGTGCTGAAAATGATTGCAATTTAGCAGAAACTACCTCAAAGAAGCTGCCTCTCAGGTCCCGATGAGCGCGTACATGGCAGCCGCACCGTGGTGACAAATCTCATGAGGAAGTTTGCAAACAGACAATCCCTCAGACGGTCTGCTTGGAAACCGTGGGTGTCTCGTCTTCTCTGGGGACACACTTGCATTTCCCATGTAGTCTTCACTGTCACCTGTGACTCTCTTGTGAGGATCTTGTACAAAGTCCGTTTCCAGAGGTCAGAACCTCTTTTCTGGCAGCTCTGGCCCATGTTCTTTCCCATTACAAAAGTGGTGTGGGCACCTGGGCAGTAAGCATGTCCTCCAGGGATGCAAAGACCTCCATTGAAGGAATGTAGAATCCTTTTCGCATGTGCTGCTCAGACTGCTGGACTGTCCACGCAGCTCCTACAGAAAAGCTGTCCAGACAGCTGACAGGGTGCAGACCATATCTAGAGTCTGTGGAAGCAACAGGAGGACCTGAAGCATTTGTTGTGCTCTTGATGTGGCTGCTGCCTCAACTGAGATGGTTTGGTGGCACAGGAGAGGCCCATTTTTCCATACAGCTGTTTCTCAGTGGGTCCATTTGTTCTGTCCCATCTCAAGGCTCAGCTGGCTCTTTCCTGGCCCTAGAGGTGCCAAACTAAGTAGCCATCCTACCGAAACAAAAGCAAACTTCTCTTGGCTTCCCTGATGTCCTCTTACGCTGGGCCCTGCCTCAGGGGAGTCGCACCAAGCGTGTCCCTAAGATCTCCCAGTTCCTTTCACATGGTTTGCAATGATGTAGAGCCTGGGTGAGAGGATCAAGAAGAACTTTCTCTGAAGGTCCTTTCTCTGAAGGAAAGCAGAGCACTGCACACAGCTCTATGAATGCCTGAGGGTTGTGAAACACTTGATATCAGAAGCAGCTCCCCATCTCCAAAGCCCCAAGCCACAGAGACCAGCACAACAAATGAAAGACCACTGAGGACACAGATAAGTTATTTTTGTGTTTCTAGGGATAATTTCTGTTTCCCAGGACCAGAAATGTACTTTTCTGCTGTTGTGAGAGCCCCCAAGCTTTGACACTTTCACACAGTCCCACTACCACATTTGTGAACCCACAAAAGAAGACAAACCTAAGTTTGGTTTTCAGTTGTAGGTGATGCAGCTGGGACAGGGGTAGTCCCCAAACTTGTCTGTCACTATCCTTTGCTGCTCTCTAGTTAAAACACAAAAAGATGTGAGGCTGCCCAGCATCCAGGCTCGAATTGCAGAAGGCATTCCCCAGCTGTGGTACTCCAATAATTATCAACCGGGAACGTGCCGCTCTTTGAGGAGGCTGCACTGATGCCATCTTTATCAGATATTTGGGAGCTAAAATTAATTTCCTCTTGCCACATGTGTGCACAATGTTATCTTTTGGGGTATTTGCATAGATCAATGCCAATTATTTATATCTGTCTCAGAGGGTGCTTTGCCCGGTGCTGGCTCAGACCTGCTCAGGCTGCTGACCTGCAGCAGGGAATGGTTGTTGTGTTGAGTGTGCCAGGTGTGTTTCTCACACCGCTTTCTGGAGAAGCAGTCCCATGGGCTCAGGCCGCTGGCTTGCAGCAAGAGAAAATTTTCTTGTTCTTTACTCATCCATTTTTGCTGGTTGCATTCTCACTTTGGAGTAAGCCATTCGTCTCTCTCTCGCCACTCTCATGTCTGTTAGTCTCCAGATTAGCCCAAAAAGTATTTTTTTTTTAATCTTACCCCTTAAACTCAACATGAATTTTTAACTTCTCTTTTTAGCTTGCTTGTGAGAGCCATTGGCCCTCCTGCTGTATTAATGACAGAAATTTCTGCACTAGTGGCACATTTGTTAAGGCTGTTGTAACCCTGGAGCCCCATAGGCGGTGCAAACTTCTGCTTTTTACAAAAGCTGATTGCTGAGCACTGCGTGCCCATGAGATAGTGGGCAGTCCCAGCGTTACTTTCTTTTGCATGTGGAGTCATGGAGGTGCACTGGAGAGAGATGAGATCTAGCGTTGAGAGACACAATGGTGTGGGTCCCTGGCGGGAGGATCTTCACCAAACCTGCAGCAGCCATATGTAGGGAGAGCTTTTGCTCTAGAAGACTTCCCTTCCCCTGGCTGTGCTCAGGAAGTGTGATTCCTTGTTTCTTCATGATGCAAGGAGGGTTTCCACTCTGGATAGCTATAGCTTATGGAAAGCCTCAGTACAGCTCCTGCCAAAACCCACGGGACCTTCCTGTTGGCAACAGAGAGGACCTGTGCTCACCCATGGTTGCTTCCTCTTTCTCCTGTGTCACGTCTGGGGTGCCTCATACTGGAACCATTAGATAATGCCTTTTTCTTGTGGGCAGAAAGCACTGGCTGCAGACCTACTGCCTCTGAGGGTCAGGAGATGAGTGGGTGAATAAACTCCTGTTTGTAAGCCCCGTGTATACAGGGGTGTCCTTTGTTCACTCCATCCTTGTTGGAAGAGCGTGTCTGCCCTTCACCAGCACTCAGCGGTGGTTACACCACTTGGATCGCGCTTCATTTGTGAATGTATTAACAAAACTCTTTAACAATAATAAGCTTTAAATAACGAGTGGCAACTGGTGAATGGAGCCTCCATCTGTTCTCACCCGCAATGTGCAAAGTCTACCAAAGTCAATGGGCTTCTCTCTGCTGAATTCAATGGGCCTTTTGCCAAAATCTGTGTGAATAAAATTACGCTTGTGCATATATTTATGAATGGTGAGGAGGGGGATATGTGCAAAACCAGCATCCACTAAGCGCCCGTGAATCTGCTCCTAACAGTTTTTAGCAGATCCCAGCAATGGCCTGTCTGAAAACTTCATGTCTTATTGTCAGAGGAAGAGGACCTCCACAGCCCTGGGGCAACACCTGGGCTGCATCAGGAGAGGGCCACGTCAGAAAGCAATGGCGTTGCAAAGGACACAGCTTCCCCGGTGCAGAAGTGGATTTTGAAGACTTCAGCACTGTACCTGTGACTAATCTAATTTGCCCTGGGATTTCTCTACTGCAGACAATTGCTGCTGTCACAGTGTTGGTCTAGTTATAAAAAACCCAGTGTTGTTGTGACTCCTACAAAGGAAAATAAGGCTTGGGGAAGAATTCTGGGTAACTGTTTAATGTACATTGCTCTGAAGTCATTAGTTTCTCATAAGGGGCCCTTGAGCTGTTGAAATGACACATAGGGAGTCAGCACATAATGAGCCCAATTAGGGATGACTTTAACGTCCCTCTGGAAGGGCATGCATTCTCCGTTATCCTTCCAGATACCCACTTGGACAAGCTGAGTTGCCACAGCCAGTTGGAGAGAAAAAGCTAAGAGTTAGTCTGGCTTTGTTCTGATATGACCATCCAGTATTAGTCCTCAAATGATCTTCTGACAGTCTGGGTAAAACATAAGCCCAGGTGCAGTATCTCCAACCTGAGCACGAGCAACCCTCCTTTTTTTCTTTTTTTTTTCCCTCCAGGAACTGGAGTCCAGGGTGAGAAAACGAAACAGTAGGAGACAGAGAAGGAGGAAGGTCAAGTGTCCTGGAGCAAGTGGACAGAATTCCTGATGGCATCACAGGATCTCCCACAGTGGAGCTGAGAGCTGAGTAGGAACAAGGGACCTTGTATCACATTGCCTGAAGGTGTCTGACTTCTGGCCTCTTCACAGAAGCTATCAGTGCAAACCAGCTTTTTTAAATTTGCTTGCAGTCCTGATCCCTTCTGCCTTCCCTTTGCATTTGTCCCCGAGGCTGAGTCATAGAATTATGAATGACAAAGATAAAATGCTCCTTTACATCTGCTGCTCCTAAGATCTTTGTGATTGTCTCAGCTTCCCTTTCCAAGGTGTGTGTGGTGAGAAGGGACATACCCAAAAGGAGCCTGTTGCCTCCTTCAAGAACCTCAGAGTTCACAGTGGTCAGCACTTAGTCTTCCTGCAATGGTCCTCCCCATTCTCCAGGCATTGGGCTACCCAGTCACTCCTGGGGAGAAGGGTGCATTTCACTCAGCAATAAAGGGGAAAAAAAGTTTCCTTAATGTTGTAAAATATGGCTAGAAGCTACAAGAATGGAGAAGGATAGGAAGAGGTTTTTAACTTCACCTTATAATTTCAGGTTGATGACATTTCCCAAAATAAACACCGGTGAGGTACACCTGCTGTCTCAACCCTTCTTCCCACAGCTTTTTGGAGTGATGCAGATGTGGTTACTATGGGATTTAACTTGCTAATTATTTGCTTGTGTGTGGAATCGCTGAATTGTGTGTTGCAGCTTTTCCAGATCTTGGGCAGAAAGCAATCAAGTGGGTGCACTGGGAAAAGACTCGATCCTACCAACTCACCCCCACAGGCGGGTGCTGGGGAGATCGCGATGGACGCAGGCATGCCTCACAGCACCTTGCGTGAGCAGCACTGGCTCATTTATTTTTCTCTGGCCCTTGGTAGTGGTTGTCTCATCAAATGCAAACATCTTAATGACTTGAGCTATTCAGTGGATTTCCTCTCTATTATCCTGGCTAAGCTATTTGCTCTACTCACAAGCTGGCAAGCATTCCAGGTCATCTGAAAATGCTTTGTAAACTTTTGCACATCATTAGATCTAAGTAGGACGGTTACAAAGCAATGGAGAGGAGTTAAAAGGCAATTTACCTTTTATGAGAAATGCAGGTACCCTGGTGATAAGCTCTCGTCTCCAATAGAGGATTTGTGAAGCAGTGAGCCAAGAATTCTAACAGTGGGAGAAATCACAGGCGCTTTTTTTTTTTTTTTCCCCGGGGAAATTTTGCTCTTTTCCTGCTTGGGGTTGATANTTTGCTATTTTCCTGCTTGCGGGTGATATCATATACCTTAATAACACCCACCCCCCTCCCCACAGTGTCATTCGAGCTGACACTCTGCAAACTGTCACCTAAAGGTCAATTGCTCTGTGTTTCACCCTCGCAAGCAGAGCTTCGCTGCTGACACCGGAGTCACCGTTTCAAGGCGGAGTGGCTCAGGGTCAGCTCCCTGGCAGATGGCATCTGTCTGCTGCTGCCCTTTCTCCCTTCCCATCAGGTTACCACTTCTTTGTGTGCAGCACTAATGCGGCAGTAGCGGTGCTGAGCGCGGACTGGGAAAGACTCGCCGAGACGCTCTCCTGGGGCTCTGTGCAGACCCAGTACCACGGTTTTATTTGTATAATATGAGATCGCCTTTCGTACTGGGAAATGAAGTTTTCTGTGGCATTTGAACTTAGGAGTCCGTCCATTACCGTTCATTCATCACAGAGAAGAGCAATACAACTCTTCTGTTCGCTTTCCGTGTTTGGACGTGCTGAATCTGTGCCCTTGCCAGAGCAGCTTATTGTGCATTAAGCTTGTCCACAGGGCAAGTGATTTTTCTAGTGCTGACAACAATTTTGTACCTAGCTGACATGTTCAATGCTGTGCTAATCCCGACCAGACAAAACTAACAGCTGAAAAGGGGGAAGAAGACAGCCACAGCTTTCACGTTCAGCCACCTTTTGCCGTGCCTCCAGGATTATGGTCTGAGGATTTTCTGGCAATATTTGCATAGAGGAAGTCTTCTTCCTTGTGCTACAGGCTTAAAATTGTTTGGGTTTGGGTTTTTTTTATATTGAGCTGTATGAGATCACTAATGATATATAAGTACAGAAGACCACTGTGCCTCAGGCAAGCACTCCAGAAGGTTTCTGAAGGCAGCAGGCTCTAGTATTCCTGGCTGCTGCAGCAGACTTCTGTGGAGTAAAATCAGAGCAAATGATGAGCTGCTGTTAATGATCAAGAACCTTTTCTGCACCATTACAGTAGTTGAGTAAACAATGCCAAGAAACAGCCCATGCCACTGTGGGCATGGCTTGCCTGGGCCAACTGTTGCTCTTCCAAACTTTTCCTGGGCACGGTTCAGGATGCCTTGCAGAGCAGATTCCAGTCCTGTTAGACAGGCTGGAGATACCGTGTTGTTCTGGAGGCTCAGAGAGTTTAATAGTAAGGTTGTGGGAGGGTCTGAGCTGCTTGATCTCGTGCCAATGGTATGGGAAATGTTTCATTCACTCATGCAGACCTGAAAAGATTGTGGATGTGGTTACCTTTTGCACTGACAGATTTCAAGGATAGTATTGTTGTCGATAAAAAGCTAAAGATAAGCTGCTTGAAAAGAACTAGCAGAGCTGAAAAACTCCACAAGCAAAGGTAAGAATGTGGCTCATTAATAAGTTGGAGCAAGACAGATGGCTCAACTGGCAGGACAGTGTTTTACTAAAGCTTGGCTTTTGGGACAGGTTTTCACAGGAACACTGGACAGCCGAGCCAGGTTCCTGTTCACGTCAGTCCTGGTTAGTTTTTTCTGCCCTTGTGGAAGAGCAGGAGGTTGTGCTGGGCATAGACTTGGCAAAGGGCACTCTGTGCCTCCAGTTTTGGCAGCGTGGCTGAGTTCTGATAGCATCAATAAATGATGCAGATGTCCAGAAGGCAGCAGTGTCCATCTGGCTGTGTTTGTTGACCTGTAATTTAGACTCTCGGGCTATTCACAAAGTCTGCTCTTTAAATGCTCATTCTGGGGTGCTGCTCTGCAAGGCTCAGAAGCAATCCTGGCTGTCCAGTGATCCCGCTCACCTCCTTGGCAGATCTTATGCACTCTCTTCCCATGGCTTGCAGATTACGCTCCAGGTTTGATTCCCGTCTATCTCTCAGCCCAAACACCAGCTGCACATCTGCACCTGCTAATCCACCATCCAGAACCTCCTGAGTTCTTACAGAAGATAACTCCTGCATGGCCAGGAGCTTGTCTGGCTGCAGCCTTCCATGCTGCTCCTCAACCTGCACCTACAGCCCCATCTGGAGCATGCAGGGCAAACACGCTCTTTCCTTGAAGAATTGCCCCGAGTCCCCTGAGTGAGGGAAGGGACCCTTGGGGGATTGGGCTAGATGACCTCCGAAGGTCCCTTCCAGCCCCTGCAATTCTGTGATTCTGTGACCACCAGCACATCACTGGCCAGTGCATCCTGCTGGATTTTGGGCAGCGAGAGTATCTCCTGAAAGAGGTCTTGCTGAAATTGTGCTGCAGGATCTCCCTTTCCCAAAGGCACAACCCTGCCTGGCTGGAGTCCAGAACGTGCTTCCGAAGACGGTTCACTTAAGTCACATTTGTAAGCTTTTCTTGCCAATCAGGGTGGCGGTTAAGCCAGCTCATTAGAAATAGGGGGCAGATCTCACTAGTTCAGGGCATGGCTTTGCCACTCTTGTTGGGACCTGGCTTGAGAGCAGCTTTGGTGTTTGCTGACCACTGTGTAGTTCTGCCCCGCACTCCTGGTTTGATCATCTGTTCTGATGAAAACACCCAGACCCATGGGCTGTTGATTAAACACTAGACATTGGGTGGCCAAGGAGTTGGGGCACAGAGCCAGGGGATATTCCAGATGGATCATGGTCTCAGCTTGGACCTGGAGATGATTCCTCACGAGGCAAATTCCTGGAGAGTTGTCTCACTGCTGTGGGAGCTGCATTTCGGTCATCTCCCGCTCAATGTCATCATAAGGAGACAAGGACATTACTGCAGTCTACTCACTTTTACACCCATAACAGCTTAATTCTTGGTGCCTGGATCTTGTCTGGGATGAAGGGGAAATCCTAATTGTAACTGCTCAGCAGTGGTAATTTGTCACCATGGAATGATCTGTCACGGAGGGCAAAAAGGCCCAACTACAGGAAGGGGTTAAACTGGAAGCAGGAATGCCAGAGACAGAATGACTCGTGTCAAGGGAATAGCGCTGGTGCAAGGGTATATAAGGAATCTGCTTGTAATACGTCTTTGCAGACCCCACGTAGAACAGTATATCACAGTAGGACTCTGCCCAATGCCTTGTTCATCACATTTTTCTTTTATATTTAAGCACAAACGTGTGTTTAACTCGCCTCAAGGGGTATCATAAAAATTCTCCATCAGGGACATTTGCCTTCTTAAAGAGTAGTCAGTCTGGATTTGTGCTGGCACCAGTTCCAGTGCCCAAGAGCTTGGTTGGCACATAAGTGAGGGCAAGAGCTTGCCAGCTAAGGAGCCATCCCACTTCCACATGCAGCATACCTTAAAAACGAATGGCTCACATATGCGTGCCTCACCAACTTTCCTCCCTTGAGGCATGTCTGGAAACACCAGCTATCCTCCTCAGTTGCTCAGAAGTGAGGCTTTCCTCTGCCTACCCCTCATCACAGCAGAGCCGGTCAAGAACGAGTCTTGCGCAGGGTATTGGTATAGACATGGTTTCAGTACGCGTGGAAGGTTCAGACTGGACATTAGGAAGCATTTCTGGTCACGCACTGGAGCAGGCTTCCTAGAGAGGTGGTCAATGCCCTAAGCCTGTCAGTGTTAAACCAGCATTTGGACAATGCCCTTAATAACATACTTTAACAGTTGGTCAGCCCTGAAGTGGTCAGGCAGGTGGACTAGGTGATCATTGTAGGTCCCCTCCAACTGAAATATTCTATTCTAGTCTAGTCTATTTATTCTTTTCTATTCTAGCACATGTTATGAAGTTTAAGGAGAGAGAGCCGGTGGTTGGACCCCATATAAAGAGGTTACACTAAAAGAGAAAACAAGGAGCAAAAATTAGGGACAGAGGAATGTTTTCCAAGTTGCAAGATTAAAAGACCCTGATCCTTTTATTGCCCAGACTGAGGCTCTGGCACTGGAGGTTCCCAGCTTAGCTTCATACTCCTTTTCCCCTGTATCCAGGGGTGTGGGAGACTCTGTCATTGTCTCCCGCTGAACAAGCTGTCTAGACCGGCTGCGGGGTCAATCCAGAGTGAGGCACTTTTGGGGCACGATTCACCTGCCTGACGGGTAAGTCAGAACCAGATGAATCACTTGTACTTTTTTCTCCCCAGTGCTTATAAAGGGAGCTGGGGATGACTAGCTCACAGGGGATTCCCTGCCTTTCAGCCATTTTACACGGGAGGTGAGATGCATCCCAAGTCAGTTTTTGGACTCTGGCGTATTATTTCCACTTCATATCTCACTTCACTTTGGGGAGAACTGGTCCCAATGCCTGGGGCAGCAGATCTCTTTTTCTCCTTCCATGGTGGAACAAGAAGTGAAAAATGTATACAAAGCTGAAGGCAACAAACTGTTCATGGGCAAAGAGAAGAGTAATAGTGAAAATAAACTATAACCAGGAATGTTTTGGTTCAACAGGAGTGGAAATGTTTTGACCGTCAGGAAGGACAAATGCTGGGGAAATTGTCTGGGGAATATCTTGCAACCCCAGCATGAGAGGATTTTAAAACCAGGTCATACACATTCCTGTCATAAGCGACAGAAGCACCACTGTGCTGGGAAGGGGATTAGCTGACATTTTGCGGTGTCTCCCAGCCCTGTTTTTTATCATTCCCCTTTTTATCCCCATTTTTATCATGCCCCTTTTTATGGGCACACTGTGTAAGCAGCTTGTAATCATTTTGTAACTAATACAGCCCGGTCGCCTTCCTCCTCCATCACTCACAGCCAGTGAGCTCCTATAATGGATCCTGATGAGTAACTCCTCTGTGAGTTACTGTGGGGCATAACTCCTAGAACAAAGACGTCACCAATGCAACTCAAAGTATGTTGAAGTAAGAACTGAGCATCTGTCATTTGCCTGTGGCATTCACGAGGTTGGGGCTAGCGATTTAGGGAGCTTTGAAATCTTATCAGCTATTTCTACAACAACAGGAATATCCACAGCCCCAATAGTTAATGAGGAAAATTTTGGACACCCATTAAATTTTGTGTTCCCTTGCTCAACAGTGCAAGTTGAGCACTTGGGCACAAGAAGAGGCTGATGGTGGGTGCTGAGCATCAGCATATGCATCAGCATATGTGCAGGAGCATATATCAGCATATATGAAGACAGAACTGGACCTGCAATGTCTTGTGCTCCTTCAAAACAGACAAGACAGTGGTGAAAACCAGGCATGCCAACATCACAGGTCATTTAGGAAACAATTTATATGCAGTGTGCACCCTGGTATGCAGGCTCAACCTGGCTGTGAGGTCATGTGCACCGGACACAGCATGCGAATATTTCTCATTCTCGACCACAGCGCACTAAGCCCTGTGCCATGTAGATCTTCTTGGGCTGCAGTTCCTGACTGGATTGCTGAGATGCTCTGCATAGGCAAGGTTAGGGGAGTTCCTCTCACTAACAGGTCTTGAATTTTTCCATTTCCTGCCTTTTATGCATTCGCATCGGCAAATTCCCTTGGAGAAAAACAAGGTCTAGAAGAGGCAAGTGTGGCCCAACAGCCTGTGTCTGCTGACCTGAAGGGAGCAAGTCATACCATTAAAGACTCTGAGGGTGGAACCAGTTGCTTCCTTCCCACCTTGCGCTGCTCACAGGCAGCACATAGATCAGGGGGATAGGGTGGAGGGGGGTGGTGGGGTGATGGGAGTTTTACAGTCTAGATGACCTGGAGTTAATATTGGTAAGATTGGCAAGATTTGTCATGGGAACATCACAACAGAACTCATGTCAGAAGTGTGGTTTTCAGGACCCATGGACACTGGTAGAGGGATCTAACTGGCTCATGGATATAATCTTTGCTACACAGGTAATAGCAGTTGTCTGTGAGAGTGCCATAACACATCTTGACCTCAGAGCCTTCCTGCTCACTACAGGGACACAGTACCTGATGTAGGGCTTGGCCAGGTGACTCAACCACAACACTAACCTTGAGAGCTTCCAGATCCTCCAACGGTGCTTTACTGGGCAAGAGCACTACTACACCTGCAGCCCCGCTCCTCCCTGGCACACCACAGTGGCCACACACTGACCGTTTGGGGGCCACGCAGCAGCTTTCCTTCATCTGGGCTCTGGTTGGAGAAATCAGGTACCAGGTAATTTTCAGTGGAAAGGCCACTCAGTTCTAGAGTTATTCTGGGTTCACTGGCTGCCTCATGTCTTCTCTGTCTGCTTCCATTAATACCGTCTGGAGCACCCATACAGACGCTCATGGGGAAAGTTTCTGACTCTCAGGGTGAAACATGAGGATGACCAAGGCATTTCAACCACATGTGTGTATTTCTCACCGGAGAGGCTGTACTTCTGCCCTGGCAAGAGAAAGAAGCACCTGCAGCTGCAAGCAGTCTCTGGCTCTGAAGAGGTGCGTTCCCACTGCTGTTGCTGAAATTCCCAAAGGAAATGGGAATTCAGCTTCTGCTACACCTGCCTCAATCTCTGGATTTTGTTCTTTGCCATCATGGTTATACCAGGCATAGCACTAGCCCATAACAGAGCATGTCTGTAGACCCCTGGTAGCAACAACGTTAATTGAGCATTGGTGGGAAATGCCTGGAGACACTCTTTGGGACATTTATGGAAGGAGCAAACAGGTTAAGCTCTGCTGATCCACGGAGTTAGAGAAGCAAAGACATCCTGCTTGTCTGTAATACGTTGTTGGTGTCCCAGTTCCATAAACATCCTCTCAGCAGGACCTAAATCAGTCTGTCACGTCACCACTCCATCTCCTGTTATAGCCCCATGGAAAATAAGAGTACTAAAGACCACAGAAAATAGCTCCAGTCACTGCTGCCAAGCGGAAACTCAGACAAGGCTGTTGTTGACACCCATGTGAATGGGGAAGAAGTACCATGACACAAGGTGGATGAAAAAGGATGTATCTCCTTGAGTCTGTGCCCTCCTTTGTGCCCATGTGAAGACAGATCAATCCCAGCTGGTTGCCATACCTGGAAGTGTTTAAATGTCTTTTAAGTGAGAAAAACAACAAAAAAAGCATCCTTCTTGATGAGTTTTGCTTCCAAATGAAGAAACTGTCCAGGTTGGACTTGGGGTGATGGGCAGACAGCTGCTGTTTGACAAACCCTGGCTTTCCAACACAACCCAAATACATGAGAGCCGGGCACATAGACAGACTCCCTGTGGGTACCAGCATGGCAGAGATGGATGGCCAAGGCTGTCTGGGCCCGTGGGAGAGCCAGGGCTACGGCTTTCCAGGGAGCAGGGGGATGTTTGAGGGCAGAGGGCTGCATGGCGAACAGAGAGCATGGTGCAGTAGGAAAGGGTAGGACCTACAAGTGCACGCACAGTTTTCCCAGCACAAACCCACTCGTGGAGGCTAATCTGAGCCTCTTCTTTATTTTCAGGTTAGCTGAAGTAGATAAAAGCTTGAAAACACAGAAAAGGTCAGAATGCAGTAGGCAAAATAGGATCCAACATGCATTTTTAATGCTTAAATATCTTTATTGTAATCTGATTTCATACTTTTGAGGCTTGACAGTGGCTGGTAACACTGAAACTCATTGCTAAAGAAACCAGTCATCCTGTGCTCCTGGGAAGGCAGTCCTGAAGGTGCATACTTGCCTGAAAGCCAAGCAAGAGCAACAAAACGATTATAAAAGCAGATTTGGGCCCTACCACTGTTCTGGAAAAACACATCCATTTTCACAGTTACATGCTAGTGGTATAGCTTTTTTTCTTCACTTCTTTATTGTTTAAAAAGCCCACAAAAGTAGCAGCAATTACAGGACTGCTGTATCTGAGAAACCCTCAACTCAGTGCACGTTAATCTGTGGAAATTTACTGTGCAATCGCTGCTACAGAGGGAGAATGCTCTTCCTTCCTAATCCCTTCCAGCTCTTGTACCGTAGGATTACTGCTGCTAACAATAGCATATAAAACATTCAGGAAGAAGCGTAATTTTTCCGACACTGGGTGTTGCGATGTCCCACACTGCAAACACAGCTGCTGATCCTGCTGGTTGAGCTACGTATGTCTTTGCTGGCTCCTTAGGTTGGAGTGTGATGGCCACTTCGGAGTGGCCAAATATCCACCTGATATTTGATGATGTCTCACTGAAAACCCGAAACAGAAATGTGAAGATGTTCTCAGAAGGCTCAAACTTGTGCTCCCTGATTATGGGAAATGAAAGCCTGGTTTTGTGAAAGGGAAAAAAAAAAAAAGACAGAGCTTCCCAAAATATTTGATTTATGAGGCAGAATGAAACCTGGGACATCTGAAATCATGCTTGAGAAGATGTGATTTGGGTCCTCGTCGACTAAGACAGTCCTGGGGTTAGTAAGTCACTCTAGAAAAAGAAACAGCCCAGGTTCCTGAACGGGAGTCTTCTGCACCATGCACACCAGCCTCCTCCTGGCCCAGTGAACATTTAATTACATACTCTGGATGAAGACGGTTGTTTCTGCAGCCTGTGCTGGGGGCACGCATTGGGAGCAAGAGGAGCAGAGCCAAACTTCCGACTCCGCTTACACAAAGACAGTGCCCGAATCTCTGCTCTCCGTGCCTACCCCTGAAAAGGCTCTGTCAAACCAGGCGCTTTCTCTGCCAGAAGTTTTGATAAAATTGTTTCTTGGGAACACGCCTGGCCAATCTGCAGTTTGCGCTTGATTTCCCTGGATATTCAAACAATCCAGCTACTGACAGGATGTTTGCTGGAAAAGAGTTCAGCAGTTCTGCAAAAAGCACTTTGGCACCCTCCCAGCGAAGGAGTAGGAGCGTATCGGGTAGCTCATCTGAGCAATCAGGCCGAGGAACATGGCGCCAGTGCAAAACACTTGTGTTTGGTGCATTGGAGAAAATGGATGCAAATGGTACAGGTGAGGGAGAAGGGGGAGAGAGCTGCTCAGTGCAGTCCTGAGCAAAGGGGAGCCTAGAGACCTGCAAGAGAAACTCAGGCTGTGGGTGCTCCTGCCCCAGATGCTCAGGCATCTCCTCCCAGGGAGAGGTGGAGGGATGCACTAATGGTCCTGCTCCAAATATCCAAAGACTCCTGGTTGGCATGGGAGCTCAGCCATCCTGTGTGGATGCAGGGCACTGGGAAAAGATTTCTTTGGGAAGAGAGAGCTTCTCTCTGTGAAGATTCTCCTCCAAGATGCTTTGCCTTAGGAAGGGGCATGTCTCGAAGGGCAGAGCTCTCTCTGGGACTGTTTCACGCAGGGGTGGGAGCTGGGCATGCTGTCCCATTTGGGCAGCTCTGTCCCGCTGTGCACTGGCAGGCCAAGAGCTTTGCAGTGTGACGGGAGAGAACCTTCAAATGACCTTGCTGGAGACTGTAGCGCCATTGCCATCAGGAGTAAGAAGAACAGTGAAACCAGAGCTCCTTTAAGCTTCCTAAGTCCCACTGCCCTGTATTTGCCACATGGGCACAAAAACTCTGTCTTTCCACCTTATTAGCACTGAAAACCATGGTGGGGATTTTAGGAAACGAGGCAGGAGAATCCCAGTGCTGCTGAGGTGAGCTTCAAACAATAGCAGGGATTTTCAGGGACATGTGCAGCCTTGCCAGTGACTTTCATGCTGCAGGAGTCCTAAGCTCATCCCTCTCCCCATGTGAAATCTGCCGTGACTGCCTCCCAAACAGGCAGAGCCAAGGATGCTGCGGGCCTCTGCTCACACCGGCCTGCGGTGAGGAGCTGCAATGGGAGGCAGTTTGCTGTCCCAACCCTGGTTTAGGGGACGGCACACGCTCCTGCTCTCAGCTCCTTTTTAGCATGTCTCCCAGTGCAGCTTCATCTTGCTCTCACATGTAATTTCAGCAAAAGTGGTGTTTTCTCTCGTATCCTTATTCCCCTCTCACACTGTGCACAGCCCTCGCACAAGCACCGGTGCGTACAGCCAGATGGGGATGCACCAAACCCAAACCCTCTGCAGTAGCTAGACTGTGGCTGGGTGTAGGACAGCATCAGAGGGGAAAACACAGTGTGCTGCCTCATGTCCCTGAGGCAGGCTGGGGCATTAGCAAGGGACTGTGGGTAAGAGCAGTGCAATGAAAGCTGCAGGTCTCTGGTGGTGGGCTGGGAACGCACAACACAATGAGGCACCGATGTGCCCTGGTGGCCAAGAAGGCCAATGCTATCCCGGGGTGCATTAAAAAGAGTGTGGCCAGCAGGCCGAGGGAGGTCATCCTCCCCCTCTACTCTGCCCTGGGGAGGCCACATCTGGAGCACTGTGTCCAGTTCTGGGCTCCCTGGGTCAAGAAAGACAGGGAACTGCTGGAGAGGGTCCAGCGGAGGGCTATGAAGATGCTCAGGGGACTGGAGCATCTCTCTGGTGAGGAGAGGCTGAGAGCCCTGGGGCTGTTCAGCCTGGAGAAGAGAAGGCTGAGGGGGGATCTCATCAATGCTGATCAATATCTAAAGGGTGGGTGGCAAGGGGATGGGGCCAAACTCTTTCCAGTGGTGCCCAGTGACAGGACAAGGGGCAATGGGCACAAACTGGAACATGGGAAATTCCATCTGAACATGAGGAAAAACTTTCCTGTGAGGGTGGCAGAGCCCTGGCACAGGCTGCCCAGAGAGGTGTGGAGTTTCCTCTGGAGACATTAAAAATGCGCCTGGATGCAATCCTGTGCAACTGCTGTAGGTGACCCTGCTTTGGCAGGGGGCTTGGAGATGATCTCTGAAGGTCCCTTCCAACCCCTGCCAGTCTGGGATTCTGTCTAACACCCATTAGCTGAGGACAGCAGGAGCTCAAGGACTGAGCAAACTGGCACAGTGCTTCAGCCAGCGGTGGCTGCCCCGTGCTGTTTGGGTGATAGTGTGTAAGTCACTGCTTACTGCTGGGCTGCTGCTCCCGGCACACCCTGCTCCAGCGGTGGGACATCTGGGGATGACAGAGGGTTGCACGACGGGGACCTGGGCTGGAAGGTCTCCGTGGCCATCAAGAATATTCCCAGGTCTCAATGTGATTGCGAGTCCATGTCATGATTCTGGGTAAAGCCAACTAGTGCTTCCAGAAGCAGTTCCTGGAAAAAGTTTAAGGGCAGCATGGACTTGATATTATTGCCCTGTGCACTTGGATGCATCCATCCTGGCTTGGAGGATAAGAAAGTTTAATAGATTGTTCTGTGTCAGTGGCCCCAGGGCCAGGAAACTGTGCCAGGCATATTTAAATTACTAGTACAGATGCAAGCACTGGTAAATCTCTGACCATCTCCTTCTGGGCAGAGGCAGCCGACAGGTTATGAGTGGGGTGAGGGAGGGTCAGGGCTCCCCAGCGAGGCCCTTCTCTGTCCAGCTGGGCATTTCAAAGGCTGTTTTCTGCCCAGTTTTTCATCACCTGCCAGCAGGAGCACTGCAGCGTGCCAGGGTTACACAATCCTTAAGTAAATCCTTAAGTAAAGGAGCAGGCACTAAGGCATAAGCTTTCCCATCCATTCTCCGGACAAAAGACTCAGCCAGTTCTTAGAATACCTGAATGCACAATTTCTTTCATAACCATCTCTGAAGTGCGTCCCGGGTGCAAGGAGGGAACGTCCTGGGGCAGCGCGGAGCGAGCCAAGAGGGGCCGAAGGGAACAGGCTGGAGCTGCAGCCTGGGATCAGTTTTCATCTTGCCCGTTTTTTTTTCCCCCTCCCTGTTCCCTTTCATCAGATCACACAACCTCCCAATGTGACCTTGAGGGTGCTGTGGGGGAGGAGGCAGACACGGCCAAATTTGTGCAGTGGAGAAAATACCGAACTCAGACAATTTCAGCGAGCCACTGTCCCGGGGCAACCCGGGACCTCGGCGGTTCAGGGGAGTCAGAGCTGAAGGACTGAAACTGGAGAATTCGGGGCCCACAAATGCCCCCCTCTCCGTGCTGAATTATTTTGCAGACTCAGCAAAATCCCCTTGCTGGAAAGGGCTGCCTGGGAAGTCCCACAGGGCTTCAGACAAATTAACTCAGTGTTACCCTGAAACAAAATCGCTTGAGCATGACTCCGCAGGGTGAGAGGCAGCAGCAGCAGAGCCCGGGGATTGTGTTACATTACGGCAATGATCGATCCTAGATAGCGCTGAAGGAAGGAGAAGGGACCTGCTTTTGTTCAGTTCCCCTGGGCTTTCTGAGCAGGGCATTTACCCTCTTCCTCAGGGACTTGCTCACGGTGAGCCACAGCTGATAGCCGCAAGCTGAGACTCACGCTGGCCCTGATCCTGTCGTTCATTTTCATGGGGACAAATGGGGATGGACTCCGCTGAAACCAAGTGCACTGTCCCAGTGGGACAAAGGCCGATGCTGCGGGAGGGATGCTGGCGGTCCCACTGCCACCGCCCCAGGCAGTTGTGAGTCCCATCCCTGGACAGCGATGGGTTCTGTCAGCCCCGACCCAGACAGTTTATGCCCATCCGTGGCCCATCAGCAGCTGGTGGGGGCTCTAAAACACACTCCTGCTCCATCCTCTGCCCGCTCCTGCCTTGCCATAGAAGCAGCAGCAGAACAAAGGAAGGGAGTTGCTGACCTTAGCGCAGGGGCCATGAGTGAATTAGGGGCACATTAAGGATCATGCCCAAGTGAGGAGAACCAGTTTCACTGCAGCAGCGTGAAGGGTGTGGATCAGAGGCTGGAAACCCCCCTGACACAGGAAAATGAAGAAATGAGGCACCAAAGTTTTCTTTCAAACACTTGGTGTGACCCAGAGGCACAGGAAGACTGAGCCTGGGAGAGGAGCAGTGGGTCATGCGCTGTGGAGCATGGTCTGCCCTGGGGAACGGGAGCAACCTGCAGGTGACTGCTTAGGCAAGCCGGTCCACGAGCATCATCCAGGAGATCCATCAGGGACACTGACTAGCAAGCAGGTCCTGGGTAGCTGGACTGTGCCCTTGGCTAGTCACTCAACAGCTCTTGGCTTGAAACTGCAGAGTCAGAGCAAGCCCTAACCCTGTCCCGACAGTGGGCTGCACCGCTCTCCCTGAGGGCGTCTGGACTGCTGGGCCTGGTTCCTCAACGGCTGGGCTGGGAAAGGGCACCACATCAGGGGGTTTTCTCCATATTGAAATGTTGTTCTGAAACATTTCAGCTCCAAGAAATCATTATTTTTCAGAAGAAAGATTTTGTACGAAATTTCCCAGCAAGACTGATGGGACGGCAAAGGTCTTGGCAGGGCAGCCAACCTTTGCAACCGAACAGCTATGCCTGCCCGGACAGCTCAGCCTGTCTCACTTCTTCCAGGACTGGATCGAAAGGCCACTGAGATAACCAAGCACTTGGCCTTCAGCTTCCCCAGGAACTGCATCAGGCTGTGCGGCGACTTGAAGGCTGAGGAGGTACCCGATCGGTTTTGGTCAGGCACGTCTCTGCAATCAAAGTTTACAGAGGCTTCTCAGTAGGACGGGTAGAAGAAACACAGAGACCAGGAAGCAACTGGCGAAACTGCCAGTGATTAAAATGCAATAAAATGTTTGCCTTCTGCTGCTGAGCAAGAAGTGTGGCATGTGTTTTGCTGAGGTAGCAGAAGTGGTTGTGTTCACTGAATGAGCAGCTAATGAAAAGCATTTCAAGCAGGAAGCAACGCTGATGAAGATTATGAGCCTGCTTAGATCTCAGAGAATTAAATGGCCTGGGCTGGATACTCCAGTTTTACACCTGATTTTGCATTGATCAAAGAGGATTTACTCTGCCCTACACCAGTGTGGAAAAAGTGGGAGCACCGCTCTGTGCCAGAAGCTGCTCGGGAACATCCCCCTGCCAGGGCTACCTGTCAGCAGAACAAATCCTTTCCGCCGCCCTGGACAGGGCAGCTCAAGCAGATCACAGCCCGGAGCGAAATTAATCTGGCAGCAGCCATTTGTGCTGAAGCCAGTCCCACGGGAGCAGCCGCCAAGAGCCGAGAGCTTCCGATCGTGCTAATTCCTGCCGGGCATCAGACTTGGGGGCTGCAAACGGCGCTGGGTCAGCTAAAGGGGCGGCTGGATCCACCTCCTCCTTATTCGGGTGCCTTTGTGTCCTCTTCCCCTCCTGTTGTCGTTACTAGCACATGTCCACGGGCAGGCACGGGGCCCCGTTGTGCTCAGGCGTTGCGGCCGTAGGAGCAGGCAGCAGCTCCTGCCCTGGAGAGCGTGCACAGCGAATGGGTCAGGACAGACGCCGGCTGCGGGACGGGGTCGGGGCAGGCGCTGGCGGGGAAACCCCGGGGTGGTAACACCCTCCTGGGCGACAGGGGGGCATGGGGTGCTCACCCTGCTCAGCTCTATTCATCCCTGACATCAATTGTCTTCTCCAGAGGTAGAATCGAGCTACCAGCCTGGGACAACGTGCAATGTGTGTACAGACACTGTTTCTCAAATTGTGTGATATCGGAAGTGCTGATAAAGCTTGGAAAATCCATGAGGCAGTGTTTGGGTTGGGGAGCAAAGCAGGGAAGTATGTTGGAAATGCTTGCGTTTGGTACCTTCATGTGAAGCTCTGAAAATGAGGGGAGAGGAAACCAAGGTGTCCCAACCTGCCAGGTAGAAATCACGACACGGAGCAAGAGTCCTACCTTGAGGAAAAGCCAGGGAGAAGTTGTGGCTGAGGCTGTGGCACATCAGCCCCGGGATGCCTGTGTCTCCCCAGCCACCAGCTGGATGCATGCAGCTCCCCAGGGCTGTCCTGTGGGGTCAGGCAGGGAACTGCTCCAGCATTCAAGGATTTTTTGCAGATTTGTTTCCAGGCAGAGCAAGGCTCTGACCCAATTTCCCAGGTGAGGGAGCATCACTGGGCAACCCCCACATTACTGCCCTGCGACAGCTTTGGCAGAAGGCGGCATCTAGGTGCCTTCAAAGCCTATGTTTTCTTTCATGATTTGTTTCTGATTACACAGTCAACTCATCGCTTAGCTTGAATGCATTTGTCTCCCATTTTAAACATTAGTAACACGACGGGGGTTCCCAGGAGCAGTTTATGGCACATATAAGGCTGGGAGCGCTGGGAGCCAGCGTGCTTCTCATCAGCCAGCAAGTCAGCCGGAAAGACCAAAGGTCTTGAGGAAAGGTGTTGCTGGAGGGTGTGGACCAGGGCCAGTCTGGGGCAGAGCAGGTGATGGAGACGCAACTCATGACAACAAATAAACCCATTTTGTCTTAGGGAACCGTTTGGAAGTGAGTAGCAAGCTTGTCCTCTGAGTGCACCGCGTGCAGGTGTTTCCCTCAGGCTCAGGGTGCAAAAGCAAGGCTGACTCTGAGTGAGGGAGGTGGTGTCAGGGTGGGTGCTGGTGCCCAGCAAGGCTGCTTGCCCACTCTCTCTGTTCCGCAGGGTCATGCCCACCATGAATTTTACTGCCCTGGCGGCTGAACACCACCAGTCAGCTTCTGTGTCTCCCTTCTCCAGGGAGATTTTTCAATGGTAGAATTTGCTTTGGTACCTTATTATTCCCCAACGTATTCTTTTAGAGGCGGTCTCTCTGCTCACACCCCTAGTTGAAGTAGTGTGGCTTGGTCAAGGGAGAGTGAGATGCTCCAGAGAAGTCATGCCCTGAGATGGACTCTGATTTCTGGTCTAACACCGCTAATTTTTCCCCAGAATGATGCAGAATCTAGCAGTGTATCTGAGAGCAGCATCTGCCTGGGGCCTAACCACAATTATTACTGATATTTTGTTTATTCTTGGTGCTAGTGAAACCCGTTGTCTCTCTCTTGGCAAAAGAGCATGGGTTGCTTTTCAAACATGGAACCATAAAACGTCTTCACTCTGAAATCACCTTGCTGGATGCATGTGAAACAGCCTCCATGGGCAGTCAATAACATCTGACAGCTTCATTGTCAGCTCATTAGGAATTTCCTGCAGGGCCAGGTAAATGAAGGAGACACCAACTCACTATGTCTGAGCTGTTCTGTGTCCTCACAGCACTGCATGGCTGTGCTGCTCCCAAAACCATCTGCAGAGGTTGGGTTGGGGTAACCAAATGCCAGCAGAGTGCATTGTGCATGTCTGTCCCATCCTCCTTGGAGGGACAGGGCTGTGATCCTTACAATACTCTCCAGACTCTTCCACACCATGGCTGCAAGTCTCTTCTAGGCAGCATATTACAAAATCATATGTGTGTACAAACTTGTTTGGATAGATATTCCCTGCCTCATCTCTTCCCACTCCCTTCAGGGCAGGCGGTGTAACTCATCCTTGACAGCTGGTTCACGTTGCAAACCCCAGTGCGCTGTTCAGCTTTGCTGAAGGTGGGCAAAGTGCCTTCTCAGGCTAAAAGCTGGCAAGGATCCATGCATTGTAAAATCTCAGCTCAGCCAAAGCCCCGGAAGGATTCCTGGTAAAACAAGAGCAGGCATGTCTGCTTAGCCTGACGCCGAGAGATACTAACATCAAGAGCAGAGTAGCAAAGCATATCTACTGGATGGAACAACATATTCCTAGGGTTACTCACATTCAAATCTTGCAAGACATAGAAACACAGTCCAAAACAAGAGTTCTTCCACAGTTTTGAGTTCTTCAGCAGCCAGCGCAGCATTACGCTGATGGTGTGCTTTGGCTAGTACAAGGCTGCCAACTAAAAACAATGTCTGCTCTCTCATTCGTGCTTACACTCTAAGAAGGTCACCACTGAGAACATTTCTGGCCCATGAGCCCCCTCACACGCTGCCAGGTGTGCCAGGGCCCAGGTCTGGAGAGCTGTAGCACTGCCCGTGCCAGATTCCACAGCTTGGCTGGGACCTGCTGCGGTGTGGTTGCACCCAGCATCCCATTAAGGCTCATTGCCTGGCTTCCTCTGCCTGCTTAATGGAAGTGGTTGTAGTTATCAGCCTGGATGCACCTGCATGTTCCAACACCGACGTGCTGGGTGGTTTTGTTAAACGGGTTAAACCAACCTGTGCTGCAGAGCACACGCTGGGGAAATTCAACTCACCTGACTACAGCTGTGAAAGCGCCGGCAGCTGGTCTAAGGAGGCTGTCTCCCCTCCCTCTGCAATCAAGGGAGAAAGACAGAAACTCCTGAGGACAGCACCTTACTGATGTCAATTGCCAGCTTATCCCAGATAATTTTTGATGCAATCTGGGTGAGCAGATGGGAACAGCAAATCCATTGGCAAGATTCTGGTGCGGCACAACCCATCTGAGAACTTTCTGGTTAATGGCTGAAATGTGACCATAACTCTTCCCTTCCAGACTCCATAGTGTTCCCCAGACAACTACAGTCCCTTACAGCCTTCACCTTACCAGCTAAACAGGACAAGCCCATGTAGCATCTGCTCTAAGAAAAGGGTTTCTTTTCCCATCATCACAATTGCAGTTTTCCTATGCCTCAGTTCTCTTAAGAGTTCACGTTTCACTGAGCAGATCTGGTCTTGCTGATGTCTTATACAACATCTTTCATAATTCTTTCTCTTCATTGGAGATATCTCTGCTGACACTTTGGGATCACATTAACTGTGTCATACTGATGGGTGCGGGTTTTCTGAAAGACCTCATATCCCAGGCGTTTCCAGCTTATGAGGACTCGGGTAATGTTTTTGCTACCACTTGACTTTGCCTTAGTGCAGCTGAGCTTCACCCATTTTTGCATGTGTGAGGGACAGATGCATATAAGAAAAGGGGGACAGTACCCCGACTACTGTGTTGTACAGCACTTTGACATGTTTGCCTCCATATGAGTGCTGCCAAAAGCAGGGGCAAGTTGTTGAAGCCTCGGTCACTGGCCTGAGTCTGTTGCGCTCAGTGATACTTGGAGAAAAGGACAGGCTGGCACAAGTTAGCTTCCCCATTTCACCTAGAAGGGTGAAGTTCAGGCCAAGATGAAGTCATTCAAGTTGTCTCAGTTGAGAAAGCTCTCAATTAGCAGATTCCATAAGCCATGAATTATTTGGATTTGGAGGGGTGCCTGGAGGTCTCTGGTCCAATATCCAGCTCCAAGCAGGACTCACTTCAAATTGTTTAGGACCAAGCTCAGGGACTTGTGCAGCTGAGTTTTGAAAATCTCCAAGAAAGGAGACTCCATCATCTTTCTGAGGAATGTCATAGAAGAGAGCAAAGAGTATTTCAGATGCCTCTTGGAAAAAGCAGCCCTCAAGAGTTCCCTGCAAGGGGAAGAACTAAGACAATTTTCCCAAACTTCAGCATTGCTGGGCAGATTGGCAGCAGCATAATTTGTAATTTATAGGTAATTTCTAAATATCGTGCTTAATGTTTAATGTCTAACCTGGACTATGTGTTCTGGGGACTCCAGCATGGAGAACTGGAGAAAGTACGTGCACGGTGAATGTCTTCAAAGTACGAGCTCTGTGTGCCATCTTGAAAATGGCACAGGATGTAATGAAATACTTCCCTGAACCCAACAGAGAATTCAACAGAGTTCTTCCTAATGCCCACAAGAAGCAGAAAAGCTCCAGGTACTCTGTGCCCATTTACAAACTCTCAATCAATAGATTTGGTCTTCTACCGTAAAACACTTTGCAGCTGGCTGGGCTGAGGACCTTATCATGTTGCTCTTGAGCATGCAAATAGGCAACTCTCACTTTCATCTTCCCCTGCTCCCACATTGGTGGAACCAAGAAATTTCCTTGCCACCCAGGTCGGGGAAGGACAGAGATGTCTTGAGAATGAAGCAGGGAACGGGGAGAGGACAGCATCTTCTAACTACTATGAACAAGTCAAAATAGCTCTTGTGGAGCCTTCTCAGCCTCTGACAGGGCTTCAGCAGGTCACCATTCATGACATCAACTTGCAGCGTGTTAGGGCAGGTGAGAAAGATGGCTGGGGCTCCATGGAGAGATAGGGTTGGGCTGGCACTGGCCCTGTTGGTGTTTGAGGTTGCTCTGTGTGTGCCTGGAGGCAGTGGTGTGGGCTCTCAGAAGACAGATTTGGAAGTGAGAGAGGTTGGGGAGGGTGGAGACATGGGCTGCAAACAGCCCCAGGCAGCTGGTTGTGTGGGTAGCCATGGACTGGCACTAGCTTGGTCACATTTCTATCTCTCAGGCTGCCACAGAGCTGTAAGTAAAACTAGTATTTTCAGGCTATCATCAAATAATTTGTGTTTGACCTGGGAAATGCTTGGCACGCTACCTGCTTTGGGCTGACCTTTCTCAGCCCTATGACCTGCTGAAGGTGTGTGGGCAACTGGGGAAGGACAAGCAGCAAAACTGTCCATGACCCTGTGCTGCTGGTCGGAGAGTGGTGAAAAGTGGGCAGCTGGTGGCACTGGACAGCCTGAGATCAGCCTGGGTCAGCCTTGTGCGACGGCAGCTGCTGGGGTGGAGATCGGCAGATGTGGGCAGAGGTGGAGGCACTTGGCGAAGGAAGGGATTTTTCTTCAGCACATTCGTCCTTCAATCACCGTTCAATATCCTTTCCTGCCAGAAAGAAACATCCGGCACTGACAAAACCAGAGGTCTTTTGCTCCATCAGATTGGCCAGTTGATGAGAGCTGGCCGCCCTGGGGATGCTGACAGTGCCCACCTCCCTCAGCGCTGGGAAGCAGCCCGGCGAGTCCTGGGGGGATGTTCACAGTTGGCTGGAAGAGGCTGTTCCTGCCTCTTACTAAGGGGGTGGTAGAACAACCCCTTGGAGGACGGTGCCGTTAGCCATCCGCATGGCGTGACAGTGGTTTTGGGAGCCCTCTCTGCTCTGCCTGTGGCAGGCAGGGCAGCGGGAGGAGGACAACAGGACACCCGGCCACATTTTTGACTCCCCCCCTTCATCTCCTGGAGTGAGGGCCAGGCAGGGCTTTCCAGAGTCCCCATCACAGCAGACAGAAGGGAAGGAGGACCTGGAGGTGATGCAGGGATGGAGGCCATAGTCTGTGCGGTCCAGCCTGGCACGGAGGGGTGCAGCAAGCTCTGAGCAACCAGCCCCTGGGAAGCAGCCAGGCTACGCGTGCTTCCCACAGGCAGGATCATCGTGCACTTGCGGTTTTAATGGAAAAAAAATCAATGGAGACAATAGCCCATCAACACAGCCAGCAGTGCTAATGGGAAATAAATCTGGTAGCAAATGTCGCTGTGCAGAAGGAGCTGTTTGGGAGACGTTTCTGTAGGGCCCAGCGATCGGCAGGCTTGCCTGTGTGTTCCAATCTGACACGGTTCCTATAACTGTATGTGGACCAGATGTGGACACAGTTACACAGTTCTGGAAGACAAGGAACTAAAATACTTTTTATCTTAACTAAAAATACAATCCAAAATTTGTCATTATGTTTGTGTCTTGAAAACCTGAGCTGCAACACATTCAGTTCCTATTAAGAGTTGAAACAAAATATGCATTCAAACTAATTTTCAGTTGCAGAACCCTGTCTGATGGTGCATGGCAAAGCTGTAGGTAGCAAAGCTATCAGCACATGCCATAACAATCAGAAAGGTTTGTCGTGCCCTAGAGAGAACAGGACACACGCCAATGACCTGTGTTCACTTAGGAAGCCCTTGCCTTGGGAGTGGTGCAAAACTGAGAACAACTTGTTCAGATCCAGCTAAGAGCTGAAATTTGCTGCTGTTTCATGTGGGATGAGTTTGTGATGAACATTGCTTATGGGTGGGGGGCATCCCCAGACCCGAACCAGGGCTGGCATGGTAGATTTTTGGCATTTTCAGCTGTAGCCATGAAGGAATGGCTGCTGGTCTCTGCTCTCGGTCTGTGTGCTGGAAATACATCCCTGTGCACCATCCTTTATGTCTACATCCACAGTCCAAAGTGGCAATATTCAAAAGAAACTAAGTGCAAGGAACACTAATCACAGCTTTCCCCTGAAATAAAATGGTATTAATTGCTGCCAAAGCGCTCGCTACTGCCAAACCTTAATCAACCACTTTCTAAGTGGGCAGCAGAAACCCAAAGCTCATTGGCAAACACATTGGTTACACTCACTTTTTAAACAGTTCCTTGTGATGACCCATTTGAAGAGGCTCATTTCATGCTTGTAGGATTCTTTCATATTCACTCATCTTTCCCTTTTTATCTTCAGTGCTAATTTCAAAACTCCTGGCACCGCTTTCTTGGTCCCTGGAGAAACCAATTAGCTTTTTAACCCATTGCTCTGTGCAGATCCCAGCTGGTTCTCCTTTTGTTACATGCATTTGACACTGAACTCTGCTTATGTCTTGATTTCAAGCTCCTGTCCCGGTTCTCCATCAGGATGTACCTAAGCCTTGGCAACAAAAAGCAGAGATCAGTTTTGATTTTGGTTCCAATGCTGCTGCTTCACTATCTCTTTAGTCTGCTGCATTTCATGAATTCTGCTATAAAGACCCCAAATTCGGGACAGAGCTACAATCCCAGAGACCCAGCCCTGTCTCAGGTACAGGCAACCTAGCCTAATTCAGCGCGTTTTTCTTGCAGAACTGTTTTTTTCAGACAAAATTTAACACAAGCACATTTTTTACAGTCTACAAGACTCAGCTGGTGTGCTGGCCTCACCAGGCTTGAGTCTCTGGGTCATCTTCTCTACTCATGAAGCCACTGCTGTTCCCCAGGCTGGTGATTTTGTCTTTCTCATTTCCCATATTTCTCTGGCAGCTGTGGACCAATGATTTCCATGGCACCAGGGAATTCCTCTTGTGCATCTATACGGTTCTTATGGTTTCAGCTTGAGGTTATGGCAGGATCAGAGGTTTGTTTTACTGGCTTGCTCCTGGAGTGGTGATGGACCTTCATTCTTTGTACTGGTGCCACTTTTTGAGAGAAGTAACGCATTCACCTTTTTTTTGATAGAATCCTGGGGACCAGGCTCAGATGATACCGTCTCTCAGAAAACACAGGAATTTTCTGAATTCTTGAATTCAGAGTCTTGGCAGTGGTGGTTGGGAGGGACCTCTGGAGATGTCTAGTCCAGTCTCTTGCTCAAACTGGGCCAACAC
Source organism: Anarhynchus alexandrinus (assembly GCA_008711295.1). Classification (NCBI taxonomy): domain Eukaryota; kingdom Metazoa; phylum Chordata; class Aves; order Charadriiformes; family Charadriidae; genus Anarhynchus; species Anarhynchus alexandrinus. Next base: position 212,558 of record VUYV01000469.1, read on the forward strand.
TAGTCCATGTTTCCCAAATGTCACTGTTGATAACCACTGCTCTGCTCTTCTTGTTCTCTGTTGTTTACCTGTTTGCTATTGCTTTCACATCGTTTCCACATGGTTCAGCAGTGCCACTGACACAGAGACCCTCTGGACGAGTGGTCAAGGCTGGGAAATACTTGGAGTCTCAGGACTCTTCCCATGCCTCTGGCCAGATGGGCAGGGAGGAGGGGGAATGGGTGGAGAGGAGGGAGCAACTGCTCAGGTAGGGCAGGGTGGACTCAATACCTTGCTAGCTCCAGAGTCCAAGCTCTTGGCTGCCTGACCACCAGCAACGAAATGTGGCTTGCTGTCACCTACTGAGAGGTAGGTCCCGTTCTCTGTTACAATCTATTGTCAACTTACTCTCTGGAGAACAGGCCTAGTAAATGATACCTGTAAACCACCCATTTGAGACGAAAACTGTTCTTTGTGTCACTGATGTTGTATAGCAAAGGCTTACAAAGCTTACAAGACCGTTTTGAAGCCCACATGCTGTCATCCCTGCACACTTCCAGCCTTCAACTACCACAGCTTCTGCCCCCCAGGGTCACGAGGCAGGTGGTCCTCATGACCCTGTAGTGATCATTATCTCAGGAGCAGCAGCTGTTGGGAGACAATTGTCTCTTCAGTACAATTAGGAATTGCTGCAAATACAGAAGAAACTGAAAGACAAAATTCCCCTGTTCCCCAAACCTTTCAGAAACAGAAAGAAATTCTTGCCCCAAGAATAAGGAAACCCAGTGAGATTGGTAACTCAACTCAAAAAGATGACTGAAGACTGCCCGTGTGTCGCTCTGTGCAATGGGTTCAGCTGCAAGAGCTGACCTCTGCCACCAGAGCAAGCATGCTCAGGTCGGTGGCAGCCAAGTCTGACACAGCTGCATGCTCACCTCCCCCAGCCCACAACGACTCAGCATAAAAAGCCACTTCTAAGCCTCACCCCTTCTGAAAACACCTGCTTTACTTGGAAATCCATTAATCCGGTATATCCTGAATCCCTCCTTGGCGTCGCATAGGGAAATCTCAGCATCTTTGAGATAAGAATAAACCAGCTGCTCAGGGCTGAGGGTGAGTGACTGTTCTGATGGGAGGACCCCCTTCACTCCTTTCTGCTTAGTGGCCCCAAGGAAAGATCAGTCCCCACTGTACTTGTCAACAGATGCTCTCCAGGAAGGTCAGCTCGCTGGAGAGGACCCCATACCTTTCCTGAACCCCCTGGTTTTAGCCATCTTTAGCATCCACTGAGCCTTTCCATACCCCATTTCCAGCTTCTCCAGGGTATTTTCAAGAGTGTTGAGCATTACTGTGCTGTATTAGCAATGTGGGTTATCCATTTCATCCAAGGCCATGGGCCATCTGGGTTTGCAAGGGACAGTCTTTGCTCTGGTTAGAGTCCTACAAAGCCTCACACTTCTCATAAGCTGTAGCTTCACTGACCAGGCATTTTCTGGTCTCCTTAGAGCCCTCTTCCTAAAGGTGCATCAGACACCATCTCTTGATTTCTCATGGGATTCACATCCCCCAGGAACCTCTTTTTTATAAATCCCATGGAGTGGCAGCCTGCCCTGGAGGCGTGCAGGTTCTCCGCACACCCGTGAGAAGCCTTCATCCAGCCCACTGGTGAAAAGGGAAAGGGACCAAGCAGTACTGCTGTGTCTCAGGTGGGCTGCCTGTGGAAACCTGGTGGTGAGCCTCCAACCATGAGACATACCGGGACTTGCACAGGTAATGATCAACTAGTATGTAACTTAGAGGTGTCTGTGAAGCCATGGAGGGTTGGGATGCCATCAGTGTGTCAGCTGATGATGTTTTTCGCTGGTGGCAAAGTTGGTTTAAGGGTTTTCCACCCCCTAGCTGCTTGTTCCTGCTTGTAGCTTGGTGTTCCCTCTGCTGTGCAGGGTCCCTTCTGACCAGACCACTGACATCAGCCAGGTGTATAAAAACAGTCCCTCCCAAATATTCTTTTTATGTGACCATGTAAGCCATCCAAATTGCCACACAACTCCTCAGACAGCTGTATTGACACAAGTGAAGGGGTGGGGGCAGGAATTTCTTAAACTGGCTTTGCCACTAAAAAAATGTTGGTGGCACCACACCCTCCAGCTGCCTGGGAAAAGAGTAGTCAGGAAGGTGGCAACTCAATCAGCTGCCTGGCAGGAGGGTGAGCCTGGTGTGAGAAATCAGCATATCACAAAGACTTTCTGTATTCCAGCACCCTACAAGCTTCAACAACATTTCATTTGCATTCTCACAAACAAGAGATAGGAGCCAAGCTGTAAATACCATAAATGTCCTAAATTGATTAGTTAGAAGGAAGGAAAGGGAGGGGATGAGGGAGGCTGAACTGCTTTGAGGATACCTACACTCTCAGGGCTGCTTGGCGGCCCCGACTTGTGACTGAAGATACAAGGACCAGAGGGGCCATACTAGAACCAGCATTAGGTGGGATGTGCCTGTCTCACAAAAGGGTTGTCCCTGATAAATAAACATTTTTCTCATGTATTTATTCAGAAATGTTCCACTGAAGTGCTCTGGAGTGGGGCTTGGTTGCATAAACCCACATTGCTGTATGCAAAATATGCATTTGCTCCAAGTTTTGCCAAGTTTTGCCACACGCATTTGTTTTCCCTCAGGAAAATGCAGATCAGCGTGTCCTACCTGGGTTGCAGGGAATGTACTGCAGATGCCGGGTACCTCATGATCTAGTTCACTGCCCTTCTCCCAAGGAAAGCTACACATCCCGTGGTCCTTCCCAGCCATGACATTTCCGGGTTGCAGAGCAGTGGCATGTTTTCTTTCCAGAGATTGGAGCTATGAGCTGGAGCTGTGTCCATCAGATCATCCCTTGCAGATGCTTTTGGAGCTCTATTTATTTTTCCTTCCAGTTAATTTATAAGGTACTGAACCATGTTGTCCCCTCCTTTAAGTCAAAGGGACTAGAGTAAGCTATGAAAGTTTTATTCTGGCGGTGGGACATACTGCAGGGCATAAGCTATCTTTCCACTGGCAGTGTTTCAGGCTTGGATATGCTGCTAGAAACCCTCACTAACTTACACCTAACTGTTTTTACTGTGATATTTAAGGATTTCAAAAGCTTCACCCTCATCTCTTGTTCCCACCCATTTACCTTGCTCTGATAGCCCTAAGCATACCCGGCACCTGAAGTCCCAAACCTTGGAAAGCCGGAGGTGCCCAGAAATTTTGCCTATAGAATCATAGAATCATAGAATGGTTTAGGTTGGAAAGGACCTTGAAGATCATTGAGTTCCAACCCCCCTGCCATAGGCAGGGACACCTCCCACCAGCCCAGGTTGCCCAAGGCCACGTCCAGCCTGGCCTTGAACACCTCCAGGGATGGGGCCTCAACAACCTCTCTGGGCAACCTGTGCCAGTGCCTCACCACCCTCAAAGTCCTATAGTCCTACCACCTTTCATGAAAGCCTCCTGTGGTCCCATCCAACATAAACTGTCCTATGATCCACGTTCACATGTCCCTAAAGAGTTTAAGCATTGGCCATGCTCATCCCTGATACAGCTGTGTGCTGGGAAAAGCCAGGACACATTCACAGTTTTGCAGCCGAGGACACAGTTGGCAGCATAAATGAAGAAAACATTATTTTGGATCATACCTAACCTCATGGGTTTTCATAGATCCCCTCATAGGATGGACAAATTGCTTTCAGGACATGCTGGTCTAGGGGAAAGCTGAGATGACTGGCTTGGAGCTGGCACCTTAGAGGCTAAGATCAGGTGAGGTGGGTGCTGGCTCCTACAGCCCTGCACTGAGGCTGTGTAGGTAATAGAAATAATAAGACATCAGAGTGATCGGACTTGGTGTTCAAGGTCTTTTTCTGATACACCCTTGCGTGGCACACGCACACAGGCAGCACCCAGTCCCCTGTGCACACCCCCTGAGCTGCAGCAGATATCTGTGAGCAGCGCCTGCTCTGGACTCGGAGAGCAGTCTGGGGAGCGATGCTGCCTGGCAAAGGAGGACATAAGAGACCTGCTGCAAACTGCCCGCGAGGGTCTATCACCCAAACTTCAGCCCAGGGCCCCACAGGGACAGCACTACCCCACTCAGGCCCTGGGGCTAGCATAAGAGTGTGATGTGCCATAAAAGGTGCTCCATCTCTACCTGGGGTAAGGGGATTGCTCTGATGTACTTCTGAAGGGTATCACAGATGTCTTTGAATAATTACCAGCTTTCATAAACCTGCACCAGAATAAAAGGGTGTGCCCAAGCAGCTCTGCTGATGCTGCCTTTATGCCAGAAGGGAAGGAACAACCTGATGGTGGAGGACTGGTCACACTAGTATGAGAGTGCTGCAGGCGGGACTTGTCCTGCCCACCATGCTCAAAAAGGGCTTCAATACACAGGAGGGGTCCAGCAGACCCAGGAGGTACCAGGAATTACCCTAACGTAATAAATTAGCAAAGTTTAACAATGGAAAGTGGGAATCAAACACTCTGAGCCCAAAAGTGAGGCGCAGTCTTTAATAATAAAGGTAATTAGACCTTGGAAGACATTCACAAAGACTGTGATGGACTCTGTTAACACATCTGTTAAAGCAAGAGTGCGTGTTTTGCTGGGACATCGGAGAGATAAGGTGGAAAGATAATTACGAGGAAAAATGCTGTGCTGTCTGGCTTCCACAGCAAGGCTGGATGCAAAGCGTGTGTGGGCTGGCACCCCGCGCCAACGGCACACGCAGCCTTCGCTGTGCCCCCGCGTGCCGCCGCGCTGCAGCGCAGCTCGCACACCCTGGCTGCACCCCCGCACCCCACGCGCTGCCACGCAGCAGCCCTGTCCCAGGGGTCCCTGTCCCAGGTCAGCGGGGTGCTTGGCACCTTTGCCAGCACCTTTGTCACCTCCTGCTCCCTGCTCCCCTTTGGCATCTTCTGTGTCCTGACTGGGGACCTGTGCACAATTTTGGTTCCTGCTCCCGTGGCCTTCCTGACCCTCTTCTTTCCCACATGCTCAGGTCCAAATACCGCCCCAATACGCATGGTCAGAGCGTTGCGTAAGAGTAGAAGAATCACTAAATCCAGAGTCAGCATCAGCCATCCTTCAGCCCTGACGCTTGGGCACACCTTGTCCTTTCCCTGCAGGATGTCCCCTGCCCCAGGGAGCACGTTCCCTCCTTGTCCCCAGTGCCTGCATGTCACTGCTCTACAAACAGGCAGAGCTGGTCCCTGTGCGGTGGTTGTACGCCACGCCGGTGAGTGCCATGCTGGTGCATGCCATGCCGGTGGAGGATGACGTGGTCTGCAGCTCCCCCGGGAGCAGACCCCTTCGATCTGCCCGAGCTGTGATGTCTCTGCCAGGGTCTCCGTTGCAGATGACGTACCAATGGCTCCTCTTCTCACCCATGGTGCCCATGGGGGTGCCTTGAAGTAGAGCTGATTTCTGAAGAGCCTGCTGTCATCAGCGTGGGCAAGGGAGCATTGCAGCAGATGGACCTGTTTGCCAGCTTCTCTGTTGAGCTGCAGGAATGGCAGTAAATGCATTTAATTCATGTTTTGTTGGCAATCTGCAAGGCTGGCCAGGAACATACTGTGGAGCAGATAGAGCAGTGTTGTTTTCTTTCCTATTGTTCCTCTTGTACTTGGTTTCTCACATTTTTGGGACAGGGACAACTCAGAACCAGGGAAACAGGGTCTTCAGGAGGTGAAGCACAATTTTAATGCCTTTGAAGGGAGGTGATACAGGGACATTTTCCAGCTACTTGGAAAGTGGAAGTTCGTGTTGTGCACTGACAGCTGAACTAAAACAGAGCTTCTGCACCCTCTGTCATGTCTCCTCTTGCTCTTGTGGTTTGGTTTTGTTTGGTTGGGGTTTTTTTTCTTTTTTTCTCTTGAACGCAAATATTCTATCACTGACATTATTTTGCACATCTGAAAACACTAATTTGGCACTCTTAGACCTGACATAGCACCCGAGAGTGTCCAGCTGCAGGGTCGGGGAAGGGAGACGAGAAGCGAGAGGAGAAACATTAAAAGCCATTTGGGAACCAGCAGCAGCGCAGGCAGAGGAACCTGCTGGTGGCAAAGCAACGAGAGCGGGCAGAATTAGTGAGGGCAGCTCCGGAGCCCACCCCTGAGGTTCTCACCCGAGTGTGTCTCCACTGATCTGAGGCTTGGTACGGTACAACATACAATAAAATAACACTTCCAAAAATCATGGATTGCAACAGTCACTCTGCAGCTACAAGCAGCTGTGTGGCCTTAGCGAAAACGGATTTAACCTGAGTGTTTCTCCTTCTCGTGTTATATATTTGTCATGTGATCTTGAAAATCATTTTAGCCGGGAGCTTTAATAACATCAGAAGGGCGTCCATGCAGTTACCAAATGCCCCATGATTTTGCCATTTTTTTCTTTTTTTTTTTTTTATNAATTGGCAGGATTTAGATTTCCTTTTTAAGATTTTAATATTTAATGAGATTAACAGCTCTGTCATCATGGTGGAGAAATGCAGCAAAAGGTATCAGGAATAACATAAATAAATATATATAGAGAAAAACTCCATTGCTTCTCTCCTCAGAGCCTCAAGGGTTTAGCTGTCCTGCTGATCCCATCAGTGCTGTCACAAGTGTTCAGAGTTCTGAGTACTTCTGGGCCATTTCTTGAGGCATTTTGATTATTGTGGAAATAGGGCAGAGTTTCATCATTCGGGGCAGTAATAACGCAGGTGTAGAGGAAGTGGATTTTATGCAAATATTTTGTTTCTTGCTTGTAGCAGCCTGAACGTATCTCTAAATTTCATCCACTCGGAAATCCCGATGGTCCCCATTCCAGGGCAGCCGGGTGCGTCTGCGGTTGGCACCAGCCACGGGCAGAGCGCTATTTGCTGATCGCTGATGACACGAACACCACAGCTTTGGGCACCTCCTAAAAAAAGGAATTGAAACTTGGTTGGAAAGTGGGATTTCCAAGAAAATGAATATTTGGGGTAGTTGAAATTTGGTTTCAGTTTGAATGAGGCTGAAACTGAAACTTTTTTACATTTCCTTTGAATAGAGAATGCTCCGGAGGTTTCCAGGGCTGCGAGACTGACAGCTGTCAATCAGCAGCACCGCCAAGAGCCACAGCTGCCTCAGCCTGGTTCCCCAGCACCTGGGGGAGTCCCAGTGTCCCCAGTCAGAGGTGCCCCAGCTGATTGCGATGGGGCCAGGAGATGGGGCTTTGGACCAGGGCTGGCTGAGCAGGTGCTGCCCACCAGACCTGCAGCCCTGGAAGCCCCAGAAGCCCCAGGTCCACATGTGAACTACAGAGCTTTCCCCAACCTACGACATTTCCCAGAAAAAATGTGGGGCTTTGTGAATCGGTATTTTCCAACTCACCCTAACACAGAGCAAACAGCAGTTTCATTTGCAAAGAAGCCATAAAACAGAACTCGGAGTGATGAGGAGCCAAGACCAGCCGTCACCCCTGCCCGCATGCAGCCCCAGCAGCCCCCACCGCAGCCTGGCCGGTCGGTGCCACCGTGGACACCACAACCAAACTGATTAACTCTGCTCCAAAAAACATTACAACTTCCATTGGATTCATTTTTGTTTTCATAATTAGCGGTTTCTGCCCGATTCAGGAAACTTCTCCAGTTTCTTGCCAGCTTAAGCTCTTTATTTTTCTATGAAATGTACTGTGTAATCAGCTTGTTTTGGTCAGTTTATTTTCTCTGCATTCTGTAAAGTTTAAAGATCAGAAATCTTATAAGAAGTGTAATTCTTTGAGGAAGTCTGAATTATATTTTTTTATCTATATTAAGATGTGGAGTACAGTCACTTCTCAAATACTGCAATAAATCTGTTGAAGATCTGCTGACTCTTTCAGTGGAGGACATTTCTAGAAGATCTCCATAGATATCAAACCAGGAGAGATGAAGCAAGTTGTGTGTGTGACTGCCTGAATATCAGCTCGTGGATTCCCCCAATTCTTTCCCACAGCCAAATGCATCTGGCACACTTTTTAAAGCCTTGCAATCCTTGTATGCAGATATTGCCTGCTGGAAAACGCATCACATGCCAAAAATCAAGTACTCCTGAGCTTGCTTATTTGCTCTCTTAAATGCAACTTATTTCCACTTTGAGCTTTTCCAGCTTTGGCTCACAGGCAAGTCTCACTTTGCAACAACCCCAATTCACCCTTTAGCCTGTTCATAGATAAATTGAATACACTGAACATCGCACCTTTTTCACCGTGGGGCATACTTTCAAGAACTTACTGCATTCCTTTGAAATTTACCCTATTTACCATGTATCGTTAATGATGGTATGTGACCACAGCCATCTCTGAGTACGTGACAGCCATTCCTTGAGTTTCCCCGGTGTTTATAGCAGGGTGACAACTCTCCAATTACCTCGTGCCTCCCCACTGATCTTATGCAAAGACTGCCACAGCATTTGTTTTCTCCCAGCCCTAGATTTATTAAAAAATTTCATCATCCTATGACAGCATCCCCTTCCAGACCCTTCGTTGCATGTTATTGGAGCTGTTTAACTTTGAAGCTTTTAAGCAATCAGTTAAATTTTGTTTTTCTCAATTACAGTTTAACACCCTCCTCCTCTTAGTGATGGAGCAGACACTTCAGTGTTATCTCAGCTTGGTGGGAAAGTGTCTCCCACTTTCTTTCCAGATATTAACAAAACAGTTTACGGAATTCCTTGGAGCTGCATTAAGCCCAGGAGACTGCTACTGACAACCTGACCATTTCCATCTAGTAAAGGACCTGTGAGATCTTCAGCCTATATGTTTGCTTCAAATATACCTCAGCAATTCCATCTCTTGCTCCTCATCCTTGTGGCTATTTGATCTTCATTTGTTTTGTAGTCTGCTGAATGCATTCTTATAATGGATTTTATTTTCTGTCCACACTATGCTTTCCCACACCCATAAGGTGTTACCAATATCCAGGCTGAAAGCCAGCAGTCAGCTGAGATTGTTTCTGATAAGGCAGGAATCCAAGGACTTTTATTTTACATGTGATTTTGTGGCCAGTTATTCTGGGCTTGCGCAAGCCCTTCTTAGCCACCGAAAGGACTTCAGAACTGGATTTTTAAATAAACTTTGGTTATTCAGATTTTGACTGTGACCCCAACTTATACCCCATGGTGGCCATATCCTGTGAGGACCCATGGTGATCTGGGGCCACAGCTGAGCAGTATTACCCCAAACCTTCACCATTCATCTGCTCACTGACCTCCCTGGCTTGTCACTTTGCCCCAGGTCTCTTCTCAGTACAAAGCTGTCCTTCAGACCCCGCCGACTTGTTTTTCTGGGCAGAAGGGAGAAGCAGAAGCGTGTGCTGGGTGTCTCCTACCTGTGCTCTGTCAGGGGACGCAGAGGAGACCAGGGAGCAGGTACGCAGCTGGATGGTGACAGGAAAGGGAATTCTAGGGACCAGGGGACAGAACAAGTCTTGTTGCAATCCAGCAAGTCTCTGCATTGAAGCCAGCCTGATGGGAGGCACTTACTGTGCCAGGTCACAACAAGAACATCCCTAGAAATCCCAGGAATCCTGCAGCACACCAGCTATCTACCCCTCCTGGATTCCCATTAATCTGCTAAGCAGAGAGGCTTAACATAAATAGCATGCTATCTAGGCAGCCTGCCCAGGCCATAGGTGTGCTTGATCCCAGCTGAGTGGCCGTCTCCTCCAGCTCTACAGAAGCAGCGAGTCTTTTGGAGCTGTGCAGATCTCCCAGCATCTCCTCTGCAGGTTGCTGCAGAGCCCAGGGTGCACAGAAGACCCGCACACAGCCTTGACCTGAGCTGCCTCTGCCAAGAACAGCAAGGTGCATAGTCACTTTTTAGCCTATATTATGCACCCTAAGGAGGAAATTACTACGGCTGGAGAAGGTGCACCCCCCTCTCCGGCTTCCGTCTTGGCATCTCAGCATAGTGTGTCCTGTCCTCTCCTTGTGCAAAAATGAGTGACCTTAGGTTGGGGGGAACCATGGCCCAGGACTGGGACCAACCTGAGATGCTCGATCCAACCCCTGTTCTGTGGGGAGGTCTCCTGTGTCCATCTTTTCTATTTGGATCAATCTCCTAATGGGAGGTATCAGCTTTCTGCACAGTCCCAGCCCAGCACACAGAGGCTCAGTTTCTGTTTCTCTCCAGCTGACGTGTTGGTAGGTGCAGGGAGGGTGGCAGTGAACTCTTCTCGTACTGGGCAGACTGGCAGCTCTGGGAACACAGTGGTGTGAGCAGAGAGCAGTCAGGGCTTCTGGGGCCAGGAGATCCCTTGCTGGAGAGCTGGCACAACAGGGAAAGGCTCTGCAAGTCTCTGACATCTGTTACGTGGTCATTTGCCCTGTGCTTTAACAAACGCATTTGTGAACAAGGAAGAGAAAGGAGGGAAATGCATCAATATATCTAGTGTTCACTGTAGGTACACACCCTGACTGGCAAGGTGACACCTCTTCACAAATACAGATAAGCTGCACTCACTAGGCCGGACACATTTTGCCACTGTTTGCCCTGGGATTAGTGACTTGACTGACCTTTCCTGCTGAGCAGCACTGGGAGGGGGATGCGGCACTGGGGCTGTTACGGGGTGAGATCCCTCTGCACACATGGGGCAGTGCTCCGGGATTTGGGCATTGTACAGAGTCTGTGGCAGAGAGAAAACCCTACGTTTATTTCTCTGTGTCAAGCTGTGAATATCACAGAATCACAGACTGGCAGGGGTTGGAAGGGACCTTCAGAGATCATCTACTCCAACCCCCTGCCAGAGCAGGGTCACCTACAGCAGTTGCACAGGTGTGTTTGGAATGTCTCCAGAGGAGACTCCACACCTCTCTGGGCAGCCTGTGCCAGGGCTCTGCCACCCTCACAGGAAAGTTTTTCCTCGTGTTCAGATGGAATTTCCCATGTTCCAATTTGTGCCCGTTGCCCCTTGTCCTGTCACTGGGCACCACTGGGAAGAGTCTGGCCCCATCCCCTTGCCACCCGCCCTTTAGATATTGATCAGCATTGATGAGATCCCCCCTCAGCCTTCTCTTCTCCAGGCTGAACAGCCCCAGGGCTCTCAGCCTCTCCTCACCAGAGAGATGCTCCAGTCCCCTGAGCATCTTCGTAGCCCTCCGCTGGACCCTCTCCAGCAGTTCCCTGTCCTTCTTGACCCGGGGAGCCCAGAACTGGACACAGTGCTCCAGATGTGGCCTCCCCAGGGCAGAGTAGAGGGGGAGGATGACCTCCCTCGACCTGCTGGCCACACTTTTTTTAATGCACCCAGGATAGCATTGGCCTTCTTGGCCGCAAGGACACATACTGCTTTGCTTCCATGAGAGTGCATGACAGAGGCACTTAAGGCACTGTTTGCACTTTACTTTATTTTTCTTTCTTTTTTTTCTTCTTTTTTTTTTTTCTTTCCCAATATGAAGCAAGTACATGGTGTAGTTGGTCGAGCCCTGCTCGTGCCCCATGTTGGGTGCCAATTAATCTGTTGTGGTTTAGGTCAAATCCACTACTGGGGACCTGGGGGACCCCAGATGGGACCAACAGATGCTCTCCTCTACCCTTATTCAAAGAGAGAGGCAGAGGAGGGAAAAAGAGACTCATGAGTTTAGAAGGAACTAAACCACTTTAATGAAATATTAATAATAAAATAAAAAGAAATAATGAAATATATACAAAACTGTATCAAGCTCCCGAGATGACAATCACGACACTGGCTGGCACCGGGGCAGTCCCAGGCTGGACTCAGTGATGGACGGGAACTGTATTCCAGATCTGCATTCAGGATTGGGATCAATAGCAGACGAACAGAGTCCTCCTCAGATGTCGGCGACTGAAGGAAGAGAGAGCTGACCCTTTGATCCCTCAGCTTTTATACTGACCATGATGCAGATGGGATGGAATACCCTGTTGGTCAGTTTTGGGTCACTCCCTGCAGGTGGGATCACACTATGCTTTTCCGCTTCCGACCCTCCAACTGGGCAAATAACAAAGTTGGTTGGCCTTGGGGGTTATAGCAATAAGTATAAGCAGGAGCCTCTCTACATACCATGCCTGGGCATCAGCTATAAACATAGGTCTGATCACTCTGAGAGAGCGAAGAGTGTCTGCACAATATGCTGTTAATTTCAGTAGTTAGAAGAGGCCCAGCTAAGAAGCGAAGTTACTGAACAAAATTGGTTCTCTTTTACCTCAAACCAGGACAGGCAGGCTAGGAAACCCCACAGACAACTAATCCGATGGCCTATAAAATGCCGATTATTGAGATGACAGCTGTGGTGTATAGTTGGCTGTGCTCCCCCAGCTCCTGACCATTTGGTTGAGACAGGTATGTGCAGCACACAGGGGGCAGCCCTTTGCAGGAGTACGAGCTCATTCACGAAATATTAATACCACCATTTTGAAAGTAAATACCAGACATGTTTAGGATCCCTGATTGTGATGGGTTGACCTTGGCTGGGCGGCAGGTGCCCACCAAGCTGCTCTGTCACTCCCCTCCTCAGCAGGACAGGGTGGGGGAGAAAATAAGATGAAAAAAAAAAACCCAACCCAAACTCGTGGGTCAAGATAATGGCAGTTTAATAAAGCAAAAGTAAAGGCCATGCACAGAAGCAAAGGAAAACAAAAGATTTATTCTCTACTTCCCATCAGTAGGTGATGTCCAGCCACATCCCGGGAAGTCGGGCTTCAGTACATGTAGCAGTTGCTCCAGAAGACAAATGTTGTAATAACAAATGCCCCTCCTCCTCCTCCCTTCGCTTAGCTTTTATTGCTGAGCAGACGTCATATGGTATGGAATATCCCTTTGGTCAGTTTGGGTCAGCTGTCCTGGCCATGTCCCCTCCCAAGATCTTGCCCACCCGCAGCCTACTGGTGAGGGGGGAATGTTGGAGAGACAGCCGTGACGCTGTGAGCACTGCTCAGCGTAGCCAAAACACTGGGGTGTTATCAGCACCTTTCTGGCTACCGATACAAAGCACAGCAGTATGGGGAAAATTAACTCCACCTCAGCCAGACCCACTATACTGATGTAACTAAAAGCACTGGGAACACCGTGTTTAGACTAAAATATCTCAGAGCTGTAAACATCATGTTCTGTTTTAGCTGCGGGTATGGCTGCTAAAGACAGCAGCAGGTTTTGCATCTGATTCACATCCATTTAGACTCAAAGTTGATATTAAGAAGAACTGGCCCCTGAACCTCTGGTCCTTAGTTGTAAATCAAATGTGGACAGTTCTCGAGATTATCAAAAAATAAATCCAGGACAGTGCTGTGAACAGCAGGAGGTCAGGCTAGCTGGCCAAGACAGTCTCTTTTGGCTGTGCAATCTGTGACTACATAAAGATTAAGAGAAAGCCATGCTCATCCTGAAATATCTCCACTGATGTCAAGAATAAAGGGAGATACCCAATGCCGTGGCACAGCCTTTCCCTGCGTCACCAGCAGTGACTCAAACAGAAATGCAGAAATGGTTGTGCTGCAGCCAACGCAGCTGAGGAAGCTACCACAGATGCCTGGTGCTCTGGGCATGGCACAACATATGAAGTCATTTCGGTCACTTGAGATTTCTGACTCAGACTGAGGGTGCAGCAGCACTGGTTAGAGTTGATGATTTTGTGTTTCTCCCTGTGATTTCATCACTTCAGACATTTTGTGTCTATTTAAAGTTCTGGTTCCTGATTATTTGAGTATTATTTCTTTTAAAAAGAGTAAAAGTCTAACTTCATAAGAAACTCTGAAGTAATATCCTTCCAATGCAGAGGCACTTCCAAGTGAAGCAATATTTTTCCAAGTGTGACACTGCCATCTTGGCTGTGTCACCACACTGTAGATGTGGGCATTTCCTTGATCTAGCCAAAGCCTCGCAGTGCTTTCCATGCTCACAGATGTTAGTGGGGGCAGGCATGGGAAAATACAGAGGGAATTTACAATCCATTTCATGATTTTGCTGCTAGATTTCTGATTTTGAACCTCTGAAGCTGCCATAACCATAGCTGACCTTGAAGACCCCATGACTTACCATAGCCATGACTCCTGACTGAGGGAGTTTGGTATCATGGCTGGCTTTGCATCTCCAAAGTAGAGGGCTCCTGTCTCTCTTAGTTTCCTCCATAAAGATCTGTGTTTCCCAGTGTTTGGGTTGGGCAATGATGAGAAGGTTCTTTGTCACGTGAGGGGGTGACAGTGAACAAGGGGGACTTCATGGGAACTGCCTCAAGAGGAGTAGATCACTGACTCCCCACGCATCTGTTGGCTCGAGGTCACTTCTCTGGATCAAAGACTTTTTTGTGAGATGTAAATAATTAGAACTTTATTAGTTAATTTGCTTGGCTGAGCTACAAACCTTGGGAGAATAATTTTGCTTTGAGTGAATATGAAACAAAGAAAACCCAAAAACAAAGCAAAAGAAAAAATAGTGGAAGCGTTTCATTCAAAAAAATAGCAAATCTTTGTATTCTCTTGAGATTTCCCATGATTTTTTGATCTAAACATCCTGATGAATTCACAGATGTGTGCAAGCATGTGCTTGGTGTGCTCCATCCTTCCCAGCAGCTGAAAGCCTGGCCCAGAGTTTACAAGCCATGGGGACCTGGAGTTAGGATGCTGCATGGAGAGGTGGGCTGTGCTCAGCCGGTGGGGCTGCACTGGGTGGTCGCGCAGTGACTGAGTACGAGCGGTGCCTCATTCAGCAAGAAGTGGCGGAAGGGAGTGAAGGAGAGGCTAGCCCAGAGTTTGTCTTGTTGCAGGGGTTGTCTGTGTTAAAAAAATAAAAAAAAAGTGTATGTTATTTCAATATAAATATTTCTCAGTTTAAAATCACTGTCAACTGCTTGACACAAAACTGAGACTCTCGGGGTGAATGCAAAGAAATAATTTATTTGACCCCCAAAAAACATTAACTTTTTCTTTTTTTGTTGCTCTTTAACTTAGAAGAAAAAATAAGCTCAAATGTGTTCAAATGAGAAAGTGCTTCAGAGGGAAGAGCTAAGTCAGCCATCCTCTTAATTTTCTTCTTTTGAAGAACAACATTTTACAACATTCTTACAACATTTTTTTCCAGGCCTTTCTTCTTCAGGAAGAAAGAATGGGGCAAACTTTTATTATTTTTTCCTATCACAAAAGATGAGCAAAGCTCTTCAGTGCAGGAAATCTGAGCCTGGGAAAGCCTGGCATTTGGTGGGAAAAAACAGAGCATCCCACCAAAAGTGATGATGCCATCACAATTTGTCGTCTCTAGTATTTATTTACTTCCCACGGGCCTGAGGTTGAGACTAATTTAAGACAGCAAACTAATCATGAATTCTGTTATAAAGGACACAAAAGAAATGCTGCTTGGACTTTTTATTAAATTATTGAGCTGATTGATTTGCTGGCGGTGGAGACTGTGGTAGACCCAGTCCTCCTTCAAAGCCGTGTACTGGAGCTGATTACAGGGCTGCCCCTGCCTTGTTTCATAGCTCTGCCAAGTGTGCAAACATGAAGCATCTGTTTCTTTTAGCATTTTTTTTATCTGGACCATTAATCTCTCTTTGATCAGGAACTCTCAACTCCCATTGCCAAATTATATAGCCATTAATTCAAAGCTCTCCTTCTAGTTCACTGCGTTTTTCTCAGAGGAGACACCCTCTTCCCACTGAATTGAGTTGTGGATGGTATGAGTGAGCTGCTGTGTCTCATATTGTCTTCATTACAGTGTGAAGCCAGAGACTCTAGCAAGTGCATCTTCTGAGCAGGACATCTGTGCTTCCACACTTGCATTATGGCTCAAGGTTCAGGAGTTGTGCCTTCGAACCCAGGTGGGTGCAAATTGTCCTCAGCTCTTGCATTGTTCACACACTGGATTCAAGTTATGTACCTGGAGCTATTACTGGGTCACACGTCAGTTAAAAAAATCACGACAAGAGGTCTCAGGGGAATAAGGCATTTGGGCTGAACTCTTTAGCAGTGAAATGCATTTTAATAGCAGCAAAATATGCAACATTTTCCAACAGCCTTCCGTGTTTGCTCCAGGTTATGTCTCTGGAGTTGTCTGTACTAGTGGACCTTTAGCTGTTTTTAATTCCTACCTTACAGTTGCCTGTTAGTTCAGCAAACCCCATCAAGACATTATGAACCTGAGAGAATTAGGAGATCAGGAATGAGGAGACTTCATGGTCTCTCTTTAAATTAGCCTCAAGGAGCAGGAGCAGCAGGAGCTGGTTGGCGGGGGGGGGTGGAAGAGAGGAGGGGAGCGGAGAGGACCTCCAGCTTGCAGTGGCAACATCTGGATTTTCTGGTGGCCAAATCCTCCCAAGGCAGCTGGCTTCAAACCCTGCCTGGTCCTTAGCGTGTGGCTACAAGTGTTTTAGTAAGGGGAGCCAAGGACTTTGTGACCCATCCTATGGCTGCGCAGGCTCCCCAGCTTGTGATGAGGCTGGAGAGGAGATGCTCTCCTCTGGTCCACGCCAAGGCTGGCTCCTTGCACAAATGCTACTTTGGGTGGCGTGGGATGCCATTGGCCATACAATTAAGGAGAAGGGCTGTGAATAGGAGTCTCTTGGCTTCATAAGTCCCAGACCTGTGAGGAGACATATTGGAACAATATGGAGCGTCCCACATGCTACAGGCAAAGTTTCACGGCTGTCCTCTGTTGATCTTGATACCTGAGTCACGCGTGTGCAAATAAACACATGGGATGCCTGTGGGTCTGAGCTGGCTCAGACAAACAGGTCCAAGTTGATCAAGTGTGGGAAAGAGCAGTCTCCTGTGAAAGAACTGTCAGTTTAAGAGATAAAAAAGCCCAGATGATACGTCTGAGAGTATTTACTACCTCCTCCAATGTTTGATGGTTTCCTTATTTTGTTGCTCTTTCTTGACAAGATAATTCCTACTGTGCGCACCTTACCAGTGGCGGCTGTCCCCATTACACAGAACACTGTCCAATAGAAACAGGCTTATGCACAGGCTTTGGAGATGAGAGAAGAAAAATTATCAACATGGGGAAAAAAAATTAAACAGATTTCAAAGATTTTGCAGAGATTTTTGAATTTGATAAGCTGGTTCATCTCAAAAGCAAATTCCATGGCTTTTTGGGTCTGCCCGTTGCAATGACCTGCCTGTTTTCAGGCTGAAGAATGTAGCCTTTTGAAGAAGACACAATTTGTCTTTCAGAAAGGAATGAATCCGGAAAACATGAAATTTGTCAAGTTGCATGTTTTCAGTGTGAGAGGAGCCACTAGTGGAGGTGGAAAGTACACCCAGGCTGGGAGCAGAGACACAGCAACTGCCTGTCCCACACCCAGATGCACAACTTTCACCACATTAGGTGAATTGTCAATAAAGGAGAGAACACCACCCTTGGAAACAGAGTGAATCCCTTTAATGAATAAAAACCTTGCACACAAGAAAGTGAAATGTCGTTTAATGAGCCTGAGGCCCATTAAAGGAAGAAATCTGCTATTTACCTCTCTTTGTACTGTGAAATCTCTTAAACAAACACCTGCTATAGGCATAAAGCTGCTAAGTATTAAATTGGCTGCACATTATACCCAGACTATTATCAGTTATCTAAGGAAAACATTGCCTCCTTTTCAAAGCTTTTTGCCAGAGCTCACGGTAGACAAGAACTTTATTGTTGGTGCTGTATCACCAGTGTTACCCTGAGTGACTGAGACGCTAATGATCACCTTTCCTATCTGAAAAGCTGAGATTTCCCCAAAGTATCACAGAATGGTTTAGGTTGGAAGAGACCTTAAAGATCATCTAGTTCCAACCCCCCTGCCAGGTGCAGGGACACCTTCCACTAGACCAAGTGTGACAAAAAGGACCCTTGCTGTGATTACCTCTGATAGCACTACCCACACCATCAACGTCCCAGGGGATGAAGTCTTCCTGGAAAACCTGTTCAGAGGTCAGAGCTGGACATGTCTCGGAGGCAGGTATGCACAGCTTTTGTAGGCTGGGATGTGCTCTGACACAAGCTTTGCTGCCTCCGAGGAGCTTCTTCAGTTCAACATAAAGTTAATCATAGGTGCAAAAGGCAGAGGGATTTCCTGTTCCCGTGCCAGGACTGGCAAAGAAAAAGCTGAGTGGAGGGTGGCTATGCAGAGAAAAGGTCTAGAGCACAAGTCTTATGAGACACGGCTGAGGGAACTGGGGTTTTTCAGCCTGGAGAAGAGGAGGCTGAGGAGACCTTATCGCTCTCTACAGCTCCCTGAAAGGAGGGGAGGTCAGTCTCTTCTCCCAAGTAACAGGCGACAGGATAAGAAGAAACTGACTCAAGTTGCACCAGAGGAGGTTTAGATTGGATATTAGGAAAAAGTTCTCCACCAAAAGGGTTGTTAAGCATTGGAACAGGCTGCCCAGGGAAGTGGTGGAGTGGCCATCCCTGGAGGTATTTAAAAGACAGGCAGATGTGGTGCTGAGGGACGTGGGTTAGTGGTAACTTGGCAGTGCTGGGTTAACCATTGGACTTGATAAGCTTAAAGGTCCCTTCCAACCATAACGATACTATGATTCTGTGATTCTGTGGACAAGTCTATGGTGTGTGTGTTGTCCCAGGGTAATGGGTGGTTGATTGTTATGGAGCATCTCACAGAGACAACCCTGCAAGCAAGAGCTTAGTCCTGCTGGATCGCTATTGGCCAGCATCGCACCATGTCTGAGGTACTGACATGGTGTGACCCAAGATGACTGTGTGAGGAAGAGGATGGTAGCCATAGCCTCCTTCCCTGCCTGAAGCAGCATGCTGCAGGGAACAACCACTGGTTGAACAGAGTGCTCCCAGAGGAGCACTCTCTGCTGCCTCAGGAGGCATGCAGGGCCACAGTCAGTTTTCTAGCAGAGGTATAACATCTTTCTCCGTGGCCTGAGTATGACATCAGAGAGTACTGGAGCTCGACCAGCATTCCAGCTCACGCAGAGCTTTGCCACACAGCGCTGAGACACGCAGCTTGAGCTCACACACACAGCACAACCCATCCTGGCTGTCATCGGGCACTGCCTGGCTGCTACCCCCCGTCCAGCTGTGGCACATCTGTAAATACCACAAGGAACCAAGCAAAGATGTGTAGGTTTGGAGGGCAGTGGACATGGCAGCCAGTACAGGGTCCATGCTCAGGTGGCACTGGCCGGTACAAATGGTATCCACATCAACTCCTGGCTGGATAGTTGAGGCTGGCAGGCTCCAAAACCCTGCTGTTCTATCAGCCCCCACAAATGTATCACCAGCCAGGTCTCCTCTGCAGGTGAAGGATGCGAAAGCTAATAGCATAGCTATTTGTCCAAGGTTTAATTCACCCTTCCAGGAGCCACAGGACTGGGAGCTACCTTCGTTCCTGTTTTGCACTACAGAATCCCAAACATGGTGGGGATCCAGGCACAGTCACGCAACTTATCTGCCGTAGCAAGAAGCAGAGAAAGGCTCTTCTGCAGCTGGCCTTTTACCACCCATCTCCCTGGTGCTTGGGAACATCCTCTGCACACGAAAACAGGAAATGAGCTAGCTGTACCCCGTGAGTCCTTGATGAGCCCTTCAGCCAGATCAGTAACGCACTTGCAATAGTGTCTCTTGAAATCTGATAAACTTCACAGCGCCAGCACTTGAAATCAGCAGTCTTTCAACTGGCTCATTTGGGGCCTGTTCCCTAATTTGCTTTACAAAGTGGTGAGCTCCCAATGGGCCAAATCCCCGCTCCAGGTGCATAGAGGACTCACTAAGGGCAGAAAGTCCATCTTGCAAATGAGACAGGCATGTGAAGGATGAACCTGGGGTGATGGAGGATGGAGACTGTAGAGGAGGATAGACACTCCACTTCCAGTGGGGTGGGGACAAATAATGACATGACAACAAACCAAAACTACTGCCTGGAAGATGCAGCTTTGCTGCAGAAGGGCAAAATAACCCAGGGAGGCAACTGTTTCACAGAATCGTAGAATGATTTGGTTTGGAAGGGACCTTTAAAGGCCATCTAGTCCAACCCCCCAGCAATGAGCAGGGATATCTTCAACTACATCTGATTGCTCAGAGCCCCATCAACCTGACCTTGAATGTTTCCAGGGATGGGGCATCTAGCACCTCTCTGGGCAACCTGGGCCAGGGTCTCACCTCCCTCAGAGTAAAGAATTTCTTCCTTATATGTGGTCTGAATATACCCTCTTTTAGTTTAAAACCATTACCCCTTGTCCTATTGCTACCGGGTCTATTGAAAAGTCTGTACCAATCTTTCTTGTGAGACATCATTAAGTATTGAAAGGTTGCAAGAAGATGTCCCCAGAACCTTTTCTTCTCCAGGCTGAACAACCCCAACTGTCGCAGTCTTTACTCATAAGAGAGGTGCTCCATCCCTCTGATCATTTTTGTGGCCTCCTCAGGACTCACTCCAACAGGTCCATGTCTTTCCTGTGCTGAGGGCTCCAGGCTGGACACAGTACTGCAAGGGGATCTCACCAGAGTGGAGTAGAGGGGCAGAATCACCTCCCTTAACCTGCTGGCCACAATTCTATTGATGCAGCCCAGGATACCGTTGGCTTTCTGGGCTGTGCAGCGCACATTGTTGGCTCATGTCCAGTTTTTTGTCCACCAGTACCCCCAAGTCCTTCTTGGCAGGGCTGCTCTCAATCACTTTATCCCCCAGACTGTATTGATATCGGGGATTGCCCTGAGCCAGGTGCAGGGCCTTGCACTTGGCCTTGTTGAACCTCATGAGGTTCACACATGCCCACTTCTTGAGCTTGTCCAGGTCCCTCTGGATGGCATCCCATCCCTCAGGTGTGTCAACTGCATCACTCAGCTTGGTGTCATCTGCAGACTTGCTGAGGATGCACTCGATCCCACTATCTAGGTCATTGATGAAGCTATTAAACAATACTGGTCCCAATACGGACCTCTGAGGGACACCACTGATCACTTATCTCCATCCAGGCATTGAGCTGTTGACCACTACTCTCTGGATGTGACCGTCCAACCAATTCCTCATCCACCGAACAGTCTATCCATTGAATCCGTACCTCTCTAGTTAGAGAGAAGGATGTTGTGGGGGACCATGTCAAAGGCCTTACAGAAATCCAGATAGATGACATCAGCAGCTCTTCCCTTATCCACTGAATTTATTCTTGTCTGGGTCTGGCTGAGGTGGAGTTAATTTTCCCCATAGCAGCCCTCATACTGCTGTGCTTTGTATCAGCAGCCAGAAAGGTGCTGATAACACCCCAGTGTTTTGGCTACGCTGAGCAGTGCTCACAGCGTCACGGCTGTCTCTCCAACATTTCCCCCTCACCAGTAGGCTGCGGGTGGGCAAGATCTTGGGAGGGGACACGGCCAGGACAGCTGACCCAAACTGACCAAAGGGATATTCCATACCATATGACGTCTGCTCAGCAATACAAGCTAAGCGAAGGGAGGAGGAGGAGGGGCATTTGTTATTACAACATTTGTCTTCTGGAGCAACTGCTACATGTACTGAAGCCCGACTTCCCGGGATGTGGCTGGACATCACCTACTGATGGGAAGTAGAGAATAAATCTTTTGTTTTCCTTTGCTTCTGTGCATGGCCTTTGCTTTTGCTTTATTAAACTGCCATTATCTTGACCCATGAGTTTGGGTTCATTTTTTTTTTTCTTCCTATTTTCTCCCCCACCCTGTCCTGCTGAGGAGGGGAGTGACAGAGCGGCTTGGTGGGCACCTGCCATGCAGCCAAGGTCAACCCACCACAGTTCTTCAAACCCACAAATCTCAGCAGCAAGAACCACACAAATCTTTAAATTGGGCAGTGGGTAACTGCTTTTAATCTTTTCTAACCTTTGCTGAGTTCCTGTTTTTTAAATTGTTACTACAGTTACCTAATTTCCCACCCCGGTATTGAGAGATGTTATTTTATTTTATTTTATTTTATTTTATTTTATTTTATTTTATTTTATTTTATTTTATTTTTAAATTAATTTCTTTTTATTATTTCATTGTTTATTCCTGCCCAGATGGTGGAAGATAATAACCACATCACAGTGATGCAACACTAACTCCAGGCACCAACCCTGGTGACATCATGGGTATGTCAGAGGAGGCAGCCATGAGCTCCTAGAACAAGCCCTGGTGGTGTCATGGCTGTGTCACAGAAGACAAAACATTGGTGGTGGCCCTGTCACAAGGGAGTTGTTGGTGATGTGGGTGGCCCAGGACAGATACAAAAAGGGCTGTGCCAGACCAGGCTGGCTGACAAGTATCCAGGTGAGCAAGGGCTGAGAGGAGAGGGACGGGCATGGGCTGCCCATGGCAGTGGAGGATGGCTGTTCCCCCTTTGTTGCTTCTCCTGTCTATTACAGCCAGATGACTGGACAGGGATTTGACCAGACCACAGCACATTCCTGTCCTCTCCCTCCTTCAACACTCAGACAGAGAGCTGCCAGTGTGCTGCAGGACAGATAAAATAGCCCCAACTCATACACCACTATGGGCTTACAGGGAGCTGGGAGCTCCCTACAGCCATGGCAAAGCCACGCACTCTTTTTCCCCAGGTAGCCAAGGGCTGGGCCACACAGGAGCTCCTGGCACCAGCCCTAGCATCTAGGTCACAGTGGGAAAAACACTGGTGGCAGCCCACATTGCAGTGGGGTTTGTGGCATGGTTGGCCCAGGTGGGGTGTCTCCTGTCTGTCAGGTAGACATGGGATGGACAGCCTTGACATGAGGCTGGGAGAGCCCTGGGCAGGGAGGTAGGAGCTGCCCATGGCAATTGGGGTGGCTGCTCTGTTCTTTGATGCTTCTGTCTTTGAGAGCCACATCCCCAAATAGGGACATGACTGGATCACGACACAGACCTGTCCTCTCATTCCTCTACTACTCAGCGAGAGAGAGTGGAACTTTCTGAAGGACATTGACCTAAACATAAGGAAACACACATAGCCCTGGTCTGCATCCTGTTATGGTCCTACAGGCAGGTGGAAGCTAGCTGTGGCTGTGCAAAAAGAGACCCCTGCACCAATCCCCATCTCTGTACCTTGCCATGTTCAAGGTGCCGTGCTCAAGGCAGCTGAGAGCTCCCCATAGTGATGGACAAAGGGAGCTCTGCACCACCCACCATCTCTGTACCTACTCATGGTCCTTCCATCATAGAAGACCACTAGGTTGGTCAGGCAGAACTTGCGATTGGTGAAGCCATGCTGGCTGTCTTGAATCAACCTCCTTGTCCTCCATGTGTCTTAGCATAGCTTCTTGGAAGATCTTTAATATCTTTATCAATGACCTGGATGAGGGGATCAAGTGCACCCTCAGTAAGTTTGCAGGTGACACTAAGTTGGGCGGAAGTGTCGACCTGCTGGAGGGTAGGATGGCTCTACAGAGAGATCTGGACAGGCTGGATCGATGGGCCAAGGCCAATGGTGTGAGGTTCAATCAGGTCAAGTGCCAGGTCCTGCACTTGGGTCATAACAACGCCATGGATGCTACAGGCTTGGGGAGGAGTGGCTGGAAAGCTGCCCGGCAGAAAAGGACCTGGGGATGTTGGTGGACAGCCGGCTGAATATGAGCCAGCAGTGTGCCCAGGTGGCCAAGAAGGCCAACAGCATCCTGGCCTGTATCAGGAATGGTGTGGTGAGCAGGACTGGGGAAGTGATTGTCCCCCTGTACTCAGCACTGGTGAGGCCCCACCTTGAGTACTGTGTTCAGTTTCGGGCCCCTCACTACAAGACAGACATTGAGGTGCTGGAGTGTGTTCAGAGAAGGGCAATGAAGCTGATAAGGGGTCTGGAAAACAAGTCTGATGAGGAGCAGCTGAGGGACCTGGGGGTGTTCAGCCTGGAGAAAAGGTGGCTGAGGGGAGACCTTATCGCTCTCTACAGCTCCCTGAAAGGAGGTTGTAGTGAGGGGGGGTTGATCTCTTCTCCCAAGGAACAGGCGATAGGACAAGAGGAAACAGCCTCAAGTTTAGCTTGGATATTAGGAAACATTTCTTCACTGAAAGGGTTGTCAAGCATTGGAACAGGCTGCCCAGGGAGGGGGTGGATTCGCCATCCCTGGAGGTATTTAAAAGACATGTAGATGTGGTGCTGAGGGACATGGTCTAGTGGTGGACTTGGCAGTGTTAGGTTGATAGTTGGACTTGATGATGTTAAAGGGCCCTTCCAACCTAGACAATTCTATGATTCTATGATTCTATCTGTTCCATGATCTTCCCAGGCACAGAGGTGAGGCTGACAGGTTGGTAGTTCCCAGGTTTGTCCTTGCTACCCTTTTAAAAATGTCTGCAATGTTTTGCTTTTTCCAGTCACCGGGGTCTTCACCTGACTGCCATGAGTTTTTAAATATCATGGAGAGTGGCTTGGCAACTACATCAGCCAATTCCCTCAGGCTTCGGATGCATTCTGTTGGGTCCCATGGACTTATGTCTGTTCAGGTTGATCAGGTGTTCTTGAACATCCAGGGTTCTGGTCCTGAACATCCCTGGAGCGCAGAAGATGCCTGGGGCAGGCTGTGCACCATGCTCTTGGCCCTGCCGGATTTCCAAATGTGGTATCGTAGGTACGACAGGACTCAACACCTCTGACTGGCCAATGCAGTGGGGTAAGAAGATGTAGCTTGGACAGGAGTAGAATACAAGATGAAATTCTTACATCCATGTGTTCAGTGAAAGTGTGAGTGTGTTGAAGACCACACTGGGTTGTGGACATCCAGGGCTCTGTTCCCAGCTCTACCATGAGGTCCTGAATAATTCATCTGTCTGCAACGTGATGACCAGTCTGGTGGGCAGAGAGGGGCTGCATGGGTGCCACACAGCCAAAATTGTTATGAAATCAAAATCTGCATGCATATGCAGTGAATTATCATATTATAGCCAGAAAGGGGCAAGTTCATTTCTGTAACGACATCAACGTGTTTGAAATGTTCAGAGAAAGCCAGCAAAATCGTTTGGGACTCAGAAGCAAAGATGAAAAGCGTTAATATTTTTAGCACGGCAGTCGGCAGTCTCTGCTTCAGCAAGGTCATGACACCAGCCCATTATCATTTGAAAAGTGTACTCATGAAAGGGGAAGAAGAACTGGTTTGGAGCAAGTAGGTGTAATGGGATGAAAGGCACAAAGCTACATTTCAAGTCGAGAGCAGCCTCTTCCAGGCACTCGACTGAGAACTGCAACACCCAATTTCCTTCCTGTCGCTGCCGCTGACCGGCTTTTTCATCTGCAATTTCTATTATTCAGATGGATGGAAATTACTGCAATAAATATTGATGGGCCGGTGTATGGGAATGACCGCACTGAATATTGACAGGTTACTATACAAGCGCGTGTGAACTGCATAGAAATAAGTGACTGGAAGCCTGACGTGCTGCAGAGCTGGCGCTGGAGCGGTTCTGGAGGTCTCCAGTCCATGAAGGGGAGGTGAGATGATGAGAAAAGCTTCTCTGAGCCTCCGCAGCTATGGCTGATACAGCACTGTTTGGAAACGGATGCACATCTTTTGTATTTTTTCACAGAGAAACATGAAAATCAGCGCAGACCTGAATTGCACTGAAATAGGGTTGGTTCCTACAGGACTGGGTTTGCAGGAGGCTGCAGAGCACCCCGGGGTGGGGGGCTGTGCTGGCGAGGAGACGGCTTTGCATATTCAGAGGAGGCAGGGAACGGAGGATTTCATATCTCAGGTGACCTTGTGGCATGCTGCGGGGATTTAACGCCTCGCCTGGCTGCTGGGAAAGGTGAAGGTCTCTGTCCGTGACCCTGGAGAGTATCACCAAAAAGCTGCTTGCAAATTCTAGCAGTTTCCAAAAAGCATTTCAAATGAAATGTCCAGAAATACAGACTCTTAAGCACTTAAAAGTGTTAAGATGCTAATTAATTCTGATGATTTGTATGTTTTAATTATTCACTGACACTGTATTATTTTTCAAGCAGAAAACGAGCTGTTTGAGTTGGAAATTTTTAAAGTGTCACTGCTTCTGTTACTTAAAGCAAAGTAATTGTGTTTAATTAAACTGAGACCAACAAGGCTCTATTGTGTGACACTTGCAAAGAAGCCTGTGAAATAGGAAATGTCAAAGATTAAACAAACCTCTTTTTAAGCCAGCTATGGGGAGAGGTGCCACTGTTTATAAAATCAGAGCCAGGAAAAATACAATAATTAGAAAAAAACAGGTCATATGGAAAAACAATATCCAACTTGACAATCTTTCATGCAGATATGATTTGAAGTTCATTACTCATTGTATTCCTGCACAGAAGGCTTTTTGTTATTCTTTGTGCTAAGTCATTTTTTAATTTAAATGGAGATGGAGATGTGTTCAAAGGATTTTTTTAAACAAATGAACACAGATGCATTTCATGTCGGTTTTGATATAAAGGTTGAATGAAGCTGCAGGGAAGGAAAACTGCATTTAATTAATTTATATTTTTTTTCACAAATAGATCTGTTTCTGACCACTTTCTTTATTATTCATGTGCGGTTGGCGGGCAGAGAGTACATGAGGTTATTTCCTCATTTGAAGCCTAGTTTAATTACTTTTGAAAGAACGTAACAGTTAAATTTAAGCTCTAAAACGTAAATATGTGTATTAATGTAGAAAGAGATGATGGGAGATTTTTCACTGGCTGGATTTCATCACATGGACCCAAATGATACTGTAATCCGAGATGCTCATTCAGACATAAGACACATATCATTAAAATGCACTTTAATTCTCCTCTTTGGCGCTTAGAGCTATTTTCCACCCCAAAAGGTTACAGTGTAAAATATACAAACAGACAGTTCCCTCCTCCCTTTTCCGACCGCTGGGTGTATTGGGATGGAGGCAGCGGCACCGCGCCGGAGCCAGCCCCGCCAGGTGGGCACGGTCCAGCCGGTGAGCGGGGGCCCTTTGCCACCCCCTTGAAGGCCCCTCTGGCCCCCGACTTGTCCCCTAGCTTGGGCGAGGGGACGTTGGGTGAAAACCCGGCGCAAACCTGGTGCAGTGCCAGCCCGGTGTCGAAGGCATGGCAGAGCCTTCCCGGCCACCCCCCAGAGGGGTGTCCACAGCCTGCCTTGCACAGCACCTTCTCCAAAACCAGACCCCGAGCTACAGCACCCCAGGTAATACTCAGGATGGGGATCATAGACCCTTCCCTCGCTGGGGAGCAGCTGGAGTTGGAAGAACTACTCTGCTTATTTCTCTCCACCCCCAACCCACGCATTTCAGCACGTTCAGACAATGCCATCCTCTCCTCTCGCTAACAGATATTGGCCCTGGGGGCAGATCAATGTGCAGTGGCTAAGCCTTGGGCAAACTGCCTTGATGGTGGGTCGTCTTCAGCACGCCTAAGCGAGCAGATAAATGGCTGCACTCCTTTGTTCAAAGAGTTGCTTGGACTGAATTAACTCACTTTATACTCTGTGATGTGCCATAGAGTTCAACTGTCCTGAAGCAAAATCTCCCAGAAATGTATAATAAAATAACCCACATATTGGGATTCCTGTGTCCACCTTATTATCTGGTGTGCTGGATACATGAGTGGACAAAGCAGATGTCTCTTTCCATTTGGAAGGTGCTAGAATCGGCAAGAGTTTAATTAGGAACCCAGACCTGGAAAAGACTCCTGCCTGGTTGAGCCCAGTCCCTGAAATAGCACCACGCCTCATAAATCCTTTCCTAGGTTGATTGGGATAATTGGCTGGTGGTAGAGGCGCTTGAGGTGGTTGCACCCCTGTGTCCCTGAGAACAGGCTGGTGGGATGGGAAAGACTGTGTGTCCAGTCTGGGGCATAATCCACCTCCACGCTCTTTGACAACAGGAGTAAAGCTCCATGGGAGGAGGTCCAGGGTATTACCAAAAAGGAAGATGGCTCCACCAACCTCTTGGTGCTGCCACGTGTTGCGGTAGTATTTGTCCCCAGCCTGTCATTGCAGTGAGTCCCACTGTCCTTGTGTCTGTCCTTCCCTGGTGGAAAGCATGAAGAGGCTCCTCCAGCAATGCCATGTGGGGTCTACGGGAGCTGGTGTTCCTGTGGGTGTTCTTTGACCCCGGGGCACACATGATGTATTTTTATTGAAACTGTGTTCGAAATTACTTCAACCAGTTGATAAAGCTATTGAACATGATGCCAACAAATTGACAAATGTGGCATCATAAAAATGGCAAATGAGAGTCCCATGGCATGGCAGCGAATGTGAAATTGCTACAACAGTGTATGCCACTGATCTCCACTCAGCCTGGGGTGATGATGGTCTGCTTGTATGTCTAAGCAATCAGTTGACTGATGAATTTGTCTGTCTACCCACTCCATGCAGAAAGGATATTTTAGCCCATAACTCTCATTTTTAAAGTATTCTTACAGGATCTAATGGCAGAAAATGAGTTGTTGCTTCCTCTCTGGGATGAACCAATGCCAGATGCCAAACCCTCAGTCCTTACTTCCACTACAGAGCAGCAGACCACGGCAGACACACTAAACAGAGCCTGGCTGTGCTTGCCAGGGTTAGAAATGCAATTGTCTGCACTGCTAAATTGTCAGAAAGGGCTCTGGGTTTGGACTATGCCAGACAGCTCTCTCCAAAGCAATTCCCGGACACAGTCAGCATCTGGAGGATTCCTGGGACTGTTTTGGACGCATCCATGCTGCTGTAGGGACTGGGAAAGTTCATGAGATAGCATGGGCTGTTCATGCTGGTTGGTCCCAGTGCCTGGGTGTATTTCCAGACCTATTTAATTCATTGTTCAGATGTAGGCCCGAGGTTATGCTGGCGTTTGTGACGTCCTGCCTGTTGGCAGATGCCACCCCCATGCCTGCAGTTGTTTCAGACCAGGGTTTCCCACAAAAGCGTCCTGCTCTCGCTCCACTGCTCTTCCACCTTTGGTTCCTGTAGGAGTGCTACTCTGCCGATGCTGCTCTGTACGATGCTCTCAAACTCCCAGCGGTTGTAATTCTCACCCCTCAGTCCCCTCCGGATGACGAGAGTGCAGGGTGGTGAGACCTTCCTGGCACCTTTAGGAGGTCCCTTTCTGGCAGTTCCAGCATATGTGCCACATCACCTCTTCTGCAGACCCCATCCCACACGGGTTCAGCATCCTGCTGGATGTCCTCCCTGCCAGTGGTGTAATTCCCCAGAGGCACCCTGCTTTGGGGCTACTGCTATCCATAAAGACTCTTGAGGCAGAACCATTACAAAACTGCCGCCCCCGACTTAAATAAGCAAAATATAGACCCAGATGTCCCTTCCTTCTGCTTGGGCACTCCCAAGTGCCTAGATGTGCACCCAAGCCTGTCAGGTGCCGAACATCCCGGTACCCAGCTCAGCCCCGAGTCTCATCGTCATCGCCCCCATTTCTCTCCTCTGCTGCCCAGTCTGGGAAGTGTCTTCAGAGCCATCCAACTGGGTTCAGGTGGAAAGAAACCAGCCAGAAAACAACGTGTTCCTCATCACGACTGGCTGGTGGTTTGAGATACTTCAGTGGGTCCCCTACCTCTCCAAGGCTGCTCCAAGAATGCAGCTGGGATTGAAAGGGGCTCTTCTCTCCTCGCCAGGGGCTGTTGTCGTTGCTGCCTCTTAAAGCAAAGGCATCCAGTCATGACCGCGCTTTCGCATTGCAGGACTCCGCTAGGGCTTTACCCTGCTGGAGAGACAGTTGAACATTACCCATCAGAATTATTTTCAGCCAAAACTGATCTTCATCAACACAGAAAACAGAGTATGTCTTGGGGGAGGGTTCAAATTTCAGAATCTCATTAAGAAAATGAGACTGGGAAAAAAAGCACCACCACAACCAAACAAGAGAAATCTCATTTTTACTTTTGATAAAAACCCTGGCAAATCTTGCAGAAAACCTTCAGCAAAAATGTTTGTTGTGAGCCTGTATAAATTGCTTCTGTGGATGTACAGTTGTCCTGAATCCTGGCCCTGGCCCAGGTGCATGGCAAGCCCTAATAGACATGTTTCCTTCATTTGTTTGCTTGAAGCGCCCCAGGGCTGTCCTAGAGGCAGAGGATACATTGAGATAACATACAGATTCATTAGTGCCCCTGCTCATTAACCGAGACCTCCGTGTCAGTGATGTGGCTCCTCTAATTTGTGTCAGTGGTGCAGGGGGGTGGGGAGCAGCGTGTGCCCTCACAGAAAAAGCTGTCACCGCATCCTCGAGGGCAACTCCTGCCCACCGCTGCCCACCTCGCCTGTCCCCTCCAGGGGCTTGGCGCTCCTCTACGATCCCCGGCACCACCTGCGCTGGGGCTGCGCTTACCGATGGAGAGATGGAGATGCTCGTGCTCCAGGTGAGGTGCTAATGAAGAGAGTTTGGTGCTGGGATGAGGAGGCTGAGAATTAAACTGGGGACAGAAGTCGGAGCTCTCTGTGTATAGGAAACACCGCACCAGATGTCCCTTCTTCGCTCCTGCCAGGCAAAGCCCTCAATCTCTCCCCCCTGCCAGAAGAAACCAATCCTCCTGATCAGAGGTGCCTGTTTGCAGGGATTAAGTGGAGATCAGGCTGTCTGAGGATCTTACTCTCTTTGCTGCAGAGGTCCTGGTTATTTAAAGAAGTCTAATTTCCTACCCTCGTTGCCAGGGGCTGGGCGACACTGCGCAGAACCCATGGCAGCTCCTTGGGCTGGAGCTGCTCTGCGTACCTGTCGTCTCCTCTCTCAGCCCAGGGTGACATGTTCAGAGCTGGGACCAACGCTCCCTGTGCCTGTGTCCACGGTAGAGAAGGGGTTCCTCTGGGATGGCTGTTGAATCGCTTCCAAAATTTCAGGAGGACCATTTGCCTTTAGCAACCAGCAGGCAACCCTGCTGGCATGCAGGGCAGGTAGCCCTGAACACCTTTTCCCGCTGACCTATTCCATCACTGAGCTGTCACCCAGAGGACAGGAACAAAAAGGAAGACCAAGGGCTGGCTCTGCCTGTGCTGCAGAGAAGCCTTGAACCACTCCACCATGAGTCCAAAACTCCCGCCGGGTACATATGGCTGAACGATGCTCCTGGGATGCTCCTGGGAGTCGAGGCTTTCCTGACATGGCAATGTGCTGCTGCCTTTTCCCTGGTACCTCTGCACCAGCTCTCAGCAGCCTTGTGTCTCCCCGAGGAGCACGGAAGTTTCTGGCTCCCAGCACTAAACACCCAGTTCCTGACAGTCTCCCCTCTCCAGGCACACTCTTGCAGCTGAGAATGGAAAACCTGGAGATATGCTGCAAGGTGCAAGTAACTCTCTTTTGCCAAGTCCTCTGCAGCAGCCCCTCCTCATCTCACTTCCTCATGGCACACAATTGGTGAGTAACAAATTGACTCAGTACTGACACCTTCTGCACTTGGCTGCAGAGGCGGGTTCACTCCTCTTTGGGCTAAGAAATTCAGGGGCACGTCCTGTTTATTAGGAAGCTTTAGTTCGATTCCCTTTATCCACCTCTGTTGTCCAGGGGATAGAGTACAGAAGTTGGTGGGGAAGAAGGGTTCTGTCTTTTCTCCTAGAGGCTGACAGGGACAGTGGAGAAGTGCTGTGGTGCTGCACTGGTCCTGGACACTGTCTTTGCTGTGCGCTCAGAAGATGGCAGTGGGACCTGGGGAAAGTCTTTCTGTGGGGCAGAGATATCCACAACCGCACAGTCCACGATCCCACTCCTTCACCTCCTGCAGTTTGATCCATGCTGCAATGTGGTTAAAGATTAACCCTTTTGGGAGGCATCTGCTGTCACTTCGTTTCACGCCATCAGCCCTTTCTCCAGCCGCAGGCACTGCTGTAATGAGAGGTTCCTCCGCAGGTCTCAGTGGCAGGCTTTTCTCAAGGATGGCCCGTCACCTCCCAATGTATGTGACACTTCACCTTCTGGTCAATGGCACGTGCTCCACTGCTTTCATCTCCAGGGACATCCCATAGAGCCATTGCACTGTAATTGCCAAAGGAATTGTCTCATCCCACCAGGCCCTCCTCCCACTGGCTCCTAGGACTTTTTGCAACAGAGAGTGCTGGGCATGTGTCTTCAGTGGACAGAAACACAGACAGGGTGACTAACTAGTGCTGGTAACTGTCCTGCTCTGAGTGGGAGGTGGACTGGAGACCTCCAGAGGTCCCTTCCCATCAATACTGCTGTGATGAGAACAATGAAGTAGCAGGAAAGAAATGCTGGCGAGAAGGACCACCTGCATTTGCAGTTCCATAGTGCATAGGGACATTTTTTAGTGCTTCATAGATTAGCACTGGAGAACCAGAACAGTCTGAAGTCTGTCCAGGACAAGGAATGTACACTATTTCAGGACCCAGATGTCTCTTTCCAGTTGGTAGATGTGATTGATGTCTATTCACTTCCTTTAAATATCTCTGCAGCGCCTGGGACTGTGGCCTGTGGGGACCTGCTGAACCACCCAGAGTGGGAAGCAAGGTCCAATCTCCTCCTGCAGCCATGTGCATCCCATGGAGAAGCACTTCAAGACAGAGTCCCACAAATACCAGTCCTTCCTCAGTCCTGCGCGACGCCTGCCAGGGAGCCAGGAGGATGGGATGTTTCCAAGTGCAGGGCATGTGCTGATGGCAGGCAGCCTCTAGCCTGGCCCCTGACACCAACGGGGGCTCGGTGCTTCGATGAGATCAGCTTGCAGACAAAGAACAGCCTGTGTGAGGTGAACCAAGCGAGTCAGGGGTGAGTCTGGCAGGCAAAGCACACTGTTGGAGAGGTGCATTTTCAGTGCAGGGTCCTCTGGTTGGAGCTACTCACCCACGACGGTTTGACTGTGGGTTGACCAGGTTGTAAACTGTTCCACACTGGAATTTCAGAGTCAGTAAAAGCAAAATGACCTGACAAATGTCTGGTGTCTGAGGCTGCTCCCACAGAAACATGTTTCTTCTAACATATGCCCAGTCCTTTTCCCAGTAGCTGGCTTGCTTCTCATCTTCAAGGCCCATTGGGCTGCAGTGAGATTGAACCTTTCAGAGTCAGTGATGATCAGCTAACTGCATTAGCCTGAAAATACCAGGATAAGGGAATGCTGGGAGGCGGAGACAGATGGGTGGCTCTTACACCTGGGATAAGGGGGGTCTGGTCCCACCAGAACTTACTCCTTCAGGGCAATGGTGTCCGGGGAAGCACCACAAGATCAAAGCTGGCGCTGGCTTGACTTGGTTCCTCTGCCACGAGATGAAGATGCTGCTCTGGTTGGAGGGGCAAGGTGTAGGCAGAAGAGCCTTTGTGAAAGAGCCATGCCCCATTTTACTCCTGCTTGCCCCTGCCACTCTACTCTGATATCTGTCTAGGCTTGCTCTCCTGGAAAGCAGGGGCCAGACGAGGTGTGGGAGCCCCATGGGCAAACAAGTCATGAGGCGAGCAGGGTGGTGGCACAGAGAGTGGACCCAAGCGGCTGGGGGAAACGTTAAGAGGGGAGATGTCGCACCCGTGCAGCAGTGAGCCCATCTGGGATGCATGTACAGGCCAAGCTTCCACATGGATGATGGCTATCTGGGGAGACTGCAGAAAAGATACATAAGCTATTTGATAGCTGGAGAAAAATGTCTGAAAGAGAAGGGTTGAATTAGTTTTTCAAGGAAGACTAGCAATGACTCAGTTATAATGTACATGAGCACTCAGCAGGAGAAAACAGAGATTTTCTTGGCTTTCAAGTTTGTGACCTGTATCAGGAGTTGCTTGGCCTGTCTGTTCATCACTTTGTCCATCAGTAAACTGGAGATAAAATTTATCCAGACCCAGGAGGTTTGTCGGGTGGTACTGTAAAGCACCACCATACTCTTACACCGAAAGTATAATACGCAGATCTGGTGCAAATTACATGCTGAACATACAGTTTCTCTTATGTTGGATACCCCAGGAAAGATCATAAAATAAGTTATTTTAGACCTGCTTTATTTGCACTCTTTAAATAACATGCTTCATTCTGAGAAGGAGCTGTGAGGTGCAGTCTCAAGATGAGGGTCCAGAAGGGGATGGGGAAGGTGATCACCATCCCCGTTGCAGGGCTGGGGCTGTCCCTGGGCTGAGCTGCAGCTGGAAGAGGTTTGTCCCCTGTGCTGGGAGATGCTCACCTTGCTAATGCCGCTGCAGGACGGTCTCCTGGGGCAAAGAGCCGTGCCTCCCCGCTCCTGCTGGGCAAGGGAGCATCAGTGGGTGAGCTGCACCTCAGCCTGGCTGCCAAAGGATGCGATGGGGCAGGGATGGGGAGGAGAGCAAGCCCTCCTCTGCCCACCCAGCCTCCCCATGGGTGCTGAGTGGGGGGCACCTACCTCCCAGTTCACCTCCCAAAAGCTCCTTTCCTCCAGTGGGCAAGAAAAAGAAACAGCACTGGAAAAGTAAACTTTTTGGAAGTGCCTCCCTCCTCCAGGTATCCTCCGAGAACCCTGCTTCCCTCTGGCGGGGGTCACACCACTCTTATCACCAAAATAAGGGAATAACCCACACCCACCAGGGCTGTGGATGGACTAAGAGCTGTGAGCACCCAGCCCCTACCTTGCAAGGCGTAGGGGTTTGGCTGCAAAGAGCGGCTGAAGGGCCACGTTCAGAGCTGGTCCCACTCTCTGGCAGGAGGTGAGCAGAAATAGCTCCTGTGGTATCACTCTTCCAAGACTTTTTTTTCCCTAGGTGTAAATGATTAATGAAGGATATTGTGGAAAGCAGATGTACTGTTGCCACAGTAACTGAGAAGAGCGGTGGGCAAGGCTTGTGCACATGCTGAATACTGAAGCAATGATCTTCGTGCGTGTTGTAGTTATTTTAGCCTTCATAAGGTTCTGGTTAATTATTAACACCATAAGGTCCTAACCTGGGGGAATATTTATAAGTGAGGATAAGTTCATAATGAATCCCTTTCAATTTTCTCTCCCTATCCCCTTCTCTCCCTGGATACCATTATAATTTTATCTCCCTAAAATCTCCCATTATCTCACTTTCAACTACAGTAACCTATTACCATCTTTAATTTTTAAAAAGGATAATAACGCAGGAGAAAATGTGAGCGTGGGGATGATTCACGGTCACTCACCTGCAGTGGTATTTCCTTGCTCTGTTACCTGCTGTTTTCCTCCTCTTTCCAGGGTCAGTCTGTGGCTGGCAGCGAGCGAGAGATCCCACTCCAGCCAGTCTGCATCACCAGTCTGAGCCAGCGTCCAGCCTCCTCTGCACACCAGCCCTTCCTGATGGCACTGTCGCTTTGGGAGACCTGTCACTTCTCAGGGACAACTGTCACCACCTGAATCCCAGCGAAGCCTTTTAAAAAGACTGTGTCCCAGGAGAGGGAATCTGGATTTTGCTTTTCGCTCCCTGAACTGAGGTTGCACAGTGCTGGGAGAGGAGCAGATGGGTGGGATCGATTTGAAAGAGCTTAAAGAAAAAAGAGCCCCCCCGCCCCGGTCCTTTGGTGCAGGACGCCGGTGCTGCTGAAGGCAAGAGGCAGGGCTAAGCCTCTCTGCTCTGATGAACCAGCAGGGACCAGGGAATTGTCACCTTCCCACATCTAAGTGACAAATACAGACCTCACTTTCTTTGGTAGGCAGTCTTCCATCGTGCAGCATCAGTGTCTCCTTTACTGCCCCAAACCAGCTCTCTGCGATGGGCCAGGCTGGCAGCTGGCCCTGGACATGGGCTGTGGAGGAGGAGCCCTAACTGGCCATGCTCGGTGCACAGCAGCAACCAGCTATGGGGTGGGGAGATCACACCTGATGCTGCTCTCATCCCCACAGCCCTCAGTGTGGCATGGTGGTAAGGTCTCAGCGGTGGTCCTGTTTTATAGATAGGAAAACCGAGTCATGGACAAGCAGCGCTTCTCTCTCAAGGCCACACAAGAAGGGTGCCCCAGGGCTGGGAACTCTTCCTTCCCAAGGGCATCACCAGGGTTGGACACATCCACGACGCCAATGAAAAGTCACATCCCTGGGAAGTCAGCAGGTGCCTCCCTCCTCTCCCACACCTCCACACTCATCACTGACCCCCAAAACTGACATATCACAGACCCCTCTGGCCTTTCCTCACCTCATCCCCCTTACCTCCTCCTCGTGCTCTGTGCCTCCTCTTAGCCCTGGGTGACCTGCTCCTCAGCAAGCCCTCTCAAAGCCTGGTAGACCCAGTGCGACAGAAGGGAAGGCCCCCTGCACCTCCAGCAGGGTCCACCAGCCCCCTCCTCTAGTCGTACCCACTGATGGTTCTGTCAGCTCCTGCTTGTGAATGTCGGGTCCACTCTGACGGTGCCTTCTGTTCTTCATGTACTTAGAAATCACATTGATGCCTCCAGCTGATGCTTTTATCTGGAGCAGATGCTTTTATCTGGAAGCAGTGCTCACATTGGACTCCCAAACACATTAAATGAAGGTCGAGAGGAAAAAATCAAGGGCATGTTGGCTGGTCATAAATGGAGGGATCTGGGAGTCCTGCCAGCAGCAGAGGGGCTAATAGGATGGCTGGGCTTCTGCCTTGTGTAGTGTTCAGGGACAGACAGATGGTTTGGGAGCTCCAGGCTTCTGATTTATTTTGCTCACAAACCTCAGCGCTACCCACCTTTCTCCCCAGGACACTGATTTTGGCCTGCAGGAGAGGCAGCAATGGGAGGGCAGGACCATCTGAGAACAAGGCTGGGGTGGAGGAAGCTTTATGGGACTAAGGGGAGCAGTGGCTCACAATACACAGTGTCTGCCCTGTTTAAAACAGTAGGAAAGCCACAGTGCATGATGAACCATTGTGGAAAAAACTTTCTGAAGGTGCTGCACACCACAATCCTGCCACTTGGCATGAGGGAGTGTGTGTTTAGCAGCTGAGCATGTCCCGTACCAACCTAGGGACTCAGCCCCGTGTTTGGTTATGTTCATAGCTGAGAAGAGGTGGCAGCAGGGTGAGCGTGCCAGCAGGGCAAGGAGCAGCCCAAGGGGGTTAGATCCTGCAGGGAACAGCTCTGGGGGCTCCAGCACAGTTGGATTACCCAGCCATGTAAATCACTTCAGTCCTCGGGCCGCGCTGTGCAATGTCAGCAAGCACCAGTGTGCGTAGGAAGTGGAGCCTTGCAGTCCCTAAGCCTTTCCCTCAGGGCTGTAAGGAGGCTGGATCTGCCCACAAAGAGCAAGTGCCATGCACATGGCCCCGGCTCCTCCAGGTGACAAAGGTCAGAAGGTGCAAGAGCTCTGTGGTAGCAGATGCAGGACATCTTCTTCTACATTAAGCCTCAATCCAGTCTCTGAAGATCAGCTTAAATGAGATCGACTTCAACGCGGAACACCCCTTCTGTATTTCTCATTGTTGTCCATTATGATAACGGGGTATTCCTCATGTGCACACAAATTTCCAGTCCCTTTTATGAATCTTCCTAAATTCTTGTCCTTAAAGATTAAGTAAAATTCAGAAGGCGTTGGGGTTTTTAATGGCTTCCAGAAAACTGCAGAAGGTCAGAATTAAGAACAAAACTCCTCAGGATGGGACCTTTCTTATGATCAGGCACAGAAAATACAAGACATGCCTCACTGTGAGTGATGTTAAAAAATGTGGTGGGAAAGGTCACTTGGAAAGACACACACAAAGAAGGCATGAGAGGATCTATTTTAAACTCTTCACCACTTGTTCCTCATTTCTGCATGAAGGCAGTGCCAAGCTGGGCTCAGCCACCAGTACATGGTGTACAAATTGCCTCTGGCAGGCAGGTGGATCAGTCTTAGACAAGGCTAATGGACATGCAGCAAGAAGAGTGGGTTACCTCCAGCTGGCCTCTGCTCCTCCAGCTGTGGCTGTATTTCCAGGCTATGCGAAGTATTGATGGACCTCATGGAGCCACGGCTTGTCCTAGTTCAGCAGGCTCCAACCATATAGCCTCCTGCCCGAGTGGCTCTTGTGCCAGAGAAGCTTCATCTGGAGAAAGGAGAGGCTGTTCTCCACAGATGCTGAGGCTTCAGGTCCTCGCTGGCTGGGATGCCTATAGGCACCACTTTGTCCCGTCTGGTATTATAATGTGGGAGGACCTGGTTGGCAACCAGGCCAACAGCTCAGAGAGGCACGGGAGCAGCCCGCCTTCCCGCACCTCAGCCCCTGACAACATTTACATAAATAACTGAAAGAGCCCCATCTCCAGCCAGCAGGCAAAGCCAAGAGCAAGCTGTCAAGATGTCTTTGACAAAGACTTTTTTTGTCATGGAAAATGTGATTTCATCAGAACAGCCTTTTCAGAACAAGCCTCTTTCCTAGAACTGTGCAAGAATGCTGGAGAACTTTGCACAGTGATTCTGTGCTTTCAACCTAGAAAAAATAGGCAATTTGATTGTATTTTCTTGTCTCTCACACAGTTTTGTATCTTTCAGAAAATCGTCCTGTTTTTCTCACAAGAAAAATGTGTGTCTAGGGTGAACTGAAGGTAAAAAATAGTGGGGGAGTGTAGATGAAGGGCGTACAAAAAACAATTAGCAAAACCAACATTTTAAATATTTAATACTTCCAGAAAAAGTAGCACTTTCAATTTTAAATAGTCATGTGCTCTCTTTAAACTACCCGTGTCTCTGAGTAAAAGTAAGACAAAGTACAGCCCTTTCCCTGATAAAATAATTAAAATGTGGTGAGAGACAGCTTTTGTCTTTTACACCCCTCAGTTCAAGCTGCTGTTTCCGTGGGAAGAGAACATGAATTTAAAACAATGAAAACTGGGAATTTTCATCAAAAGCCCAAAACAAAGGAACCCAACACAGAGGTGCAGCTAAAGTGGGCTCTGAAATGTTTGGGAAAATTGGGGTGAACCCACAAAGCCTCTGGACACCGCATCCAGGATGGTCCCCAGGGGATGGGCAGTGGCTGCAGGAGCCACTGAGCAGGAGCTGCCACTGCTTTGCCCTCTGCTGCAGAGGAGATTTTCAATTTACACACCCTTAAAGCACTTCTAGGAGGAGTGTGGGCTCTGCCGTGGGACCGAAGCCTGCTGTCATGGGTTATCTTATCTTGCAGAGACACCTTAGAAGTCACCCTGGGATTCCAGCTGATCCCAGGCTGGAAATCCAAAGGCTGTGGGCTGGACTGAGGTCTGCCGGCATGCTGGAGCCCCATCTAGCTGCTGCTGAGCAGCCTGGTGGGCTTTCACTGCTGCTCCTCTGGCTTCCCACCCATGCCACACAGAGATAATCCTCTCTCCCGATGTGCTCACCGGACTGCAGCCAGGGTCCCTCTCCTTTCCCCACCCTGCTCCTCTCCATGATGGGAGAGGGGACAGGCAGGGAATCACAGAGGAGGGGTCATAACATTGTGGACATGCTTTTTTTGGACCAGAAGAGCTGCAAGCTCCAAGCCAAGAGCAGGGCTGGAGGGGTGTATGGAGAAAGCTCCACCTGCGGTAGAAATTTGCTGCCTCTCCAATGCTCGCTCTTGTCACCTTCCTCAGTGGGAAAGGCAGCTGCCTGCAGGACAGCTTGGCTTTTGGAAGAAAACCCTTGGGTGATACCATCAGTACTTGCAGTTGCAAGTACACGTCCTGCTCATCCATGGGCACAGCCACCGGCTGACCGATGGCTTAGCCACGATGCCCCCTGGGTGCCAGCAGTGGGTGCCGCACATGGGGCTGCAAATATTTTCCTGTGCCGTTGTGTGTTGGTTGGGTTTGGGATTGGCCACAGCTTACTGTTTCTGCTGTCAACATCTGGCCTCAACTAGCCACTGGAATTAAAAGGAGCAGAATTTGTCCCTTAAGTCACAAATTGCCAAGTCTGTGTTTTTTGTGTCTTGGGCACTGTGCATCAGCCCTGGATGGGAGTTGAGGGATGGATCTGGCTGACACTGCACTCAAAGCAGCGTTATTAAATATTTGCCGAGGCGATCCTCACACTGGCTTAAGGGTTTTACTCCTGGTTTACACCATTAGGAGGGAGGAATTAGAAAGTTATCACTGCAGTGGGGAAACCGTATTGTGTTGGCTATGCCACGTTTTTGCAAAAGCTCTTGGACCTCAGAGCAATCTTTTGTACACACTTTCTTGCCAGACTAACAGCACCGATTCAGCAAAGGAGCTCTTTCCAGCTGCTGCCCTTAGTAAAGCAGGGCAAATCAGTGCCCTTCTCTGTCAGAAGAGTACTGCAGCATTAAAGTGCTGAGGGATAACACAGCAACTCTGGGAATTAGAAGAAAGAAAGGAAGAAAAAGGATGAAGGAGGGAGTCAGGGAATTATCAGTATCCTCAGCCTGGCTGGGGAAAGAGCACAAAAGGCTCTGCGACTCCCATGAATCTGCCCTTGGCCCCTTTTCCTGGTGTGTCGGGGCTGGAATTCGAGGCATGTGGTATGTTAGCACTGCAGATACTGGAATGAAAACAGGAAATGTGGAGAGGCTGCAGGCACCCAGCACACTGGAGATAGCCCCTGCAGAGCTCTGGGAGGGAAGGAGAATAGTCATTTTGCTGCAAAACATGCTCTTCTGAAGGCTTTTCTGCCTGTGGTAAGTGTCAGTGCAATGCTCCCCACCTCTGCCAGCTCCCAGGGCTGCTCTCTCCCGAGGGCAGCCCCTTGGTGTGAAGGGAGATGCAGGGCTGGGTCTCCTCCAGGCTGGTCAAATGAGGAATACGGCCACAGCCATGGCTCCTTTTGTTCATGGGCAGGTAAGAAAGGGGCAGAAAGCTCCTACTTCTCATCCAAACCAGGAGCTAGGAGATATTCTCAGCCTGGGGAGTGGGGAAATGCTCCTGGAGCTCAGAGTACGCATTCATCACCTCCAGCCTTCCCCAAGGGCAGAGCCTGCATGGTGCTGGGCTCTCCCATTCCCTCTGTGGGTGGTGTTTCAATCACCACTGGTGCCAGCTATGGTCATGGTCTGGTCATGGGCAGTCAAATGTGGTCATTTGGGAAAGCAGCATGCGAGTAAGGATGTACAGGACTTACAGCAATAGCTCAGCTCCCACCAGACACTGGTAGAAAGAACTTCACAAACTTACCAGGTGGAGGTATAGCACCAGATGCTTCCCCTCCTGTGCCTCCAGCAGGAACAAGTCCCCTTTTCACAGCACCAAAGACAGAGTTGTAACAGACCCGGTACAACACAGAGCATGTCCCATCCTGCCCACGTACACCACTGGCGAGAGATGGTTTGAGCCAGTATCATGCAGCCCTCTGCCCATCCATGGCCCGATGCTGAGGTCAGGGTTTAGAAAAGCAGAAACACGCATGAAAACTCCTGAAGTTTCAGGTTAGGCTCTGACATATGGATTTCAAAATGTAACTGCTGGGAGACATCACAAGGCTGTATCTCATCACTTGTCCATTTTCCGTTGCAAGGTGAGTCAGTGTGACTACTGCAGGGCTGGCACAGCAGCTCTGCAGGGTGGCAATGACATGAATCACTGCAAACCACTGCTCCCCCTTAATTCCACCTGCAGGTGAA
This sequence comes from Anarhynchus alexandrinus, assembly GCA_008711295.1. Classification (NCBI taxonomy): domain Eukaryota; kingdom Metazoa; phylum Chordata; class Aves; order Charadriiformes; family Charadriidae; genus Anarhynchus; species Anarhynchus alexandrinus. The sequence goes on from VUYV01000469.1 coordinate 253,792, forward strand.
GTCTCTGCCTGTGGGGGTCTCCTGGGGTTTCTGGGCTGAGACACCTGCGGCACCCAGAGCCACACAAAGAGCCTTGCTGGAGAGTTGGCTCCCCATGGCAGGGTAGAGGAGGAGCTGCTTAACTATCCAAAATGATGATTTCCACAGAGATTGTGGTTTCAAACAATGAGACGTCTTACCACCTGGTTACTGTCAGGGTATGCAGCCGGGAGAGCTCTGGTTGAGCTGAGTGAGCTGCTCATGGGTGAAATACAATGATGAGACAACTGTGCACATGTCCCAGAGCTCAGCAGAAACAAAAACTGAGCTGTGCAGATAAAAGGCTTGAATGATGTGAATGCTGACCCAAGATGCTGTGTCACGCAAAGGATGTTATTCTGTTTGTCCTGACAACTCCATGACATGGCTAGTCCCCTCCCTGCCTTTCTTCTGCTGTAGCAAGAGCTGGTGATGTATTCATGTGCGTTCCCATGCTTGTTCCTCTGCTTCCATCCTGTGCCCTCTGCTCCATAAACACAGCACTGGGCTTCTGGCAAGGAAGGGAGGATCCCGCCGAAAACAGAGGCCAAGTGGCAGGAATTGAGAAACTGAGACATCTACCCAAGAGAACACCGAGAAAAGGCAAAACATGAGGCTGCAGAGCCAAAACTCAAGTAGGCGTTTCAAGCATTCCTTGGATTGCTCAACCTCTACCACAGCTTCCTATTTGCACAGAGCAGCAGGCGCTGAAGCCCTTTGTTGCTTTCTCAACAGGGAAATTGTATGGAGATAAACTCACCAGCACGCAGAGATCTCCAAGAATGTCAAGCAGTTATTGACATCTGATTCAGGGTTCATTCATCTGGGTGAAAAGAGATAATAGAGGGCTAAGTGTTTGCATCACTTCGTGGTGCTGAAGCCATTCTGAGTCATGCACTGCCAGGTGGGACGGAGGGACCTGCTACTTACCGTGCAAGCACTGAATGAAACTATGGACAAATGGGTAAGGAAGCACTCATTATGGTTAATGAAATCAAGGCATTCAATAATTACATCTGTGGAGGTGCAATCAAAATCTGCCAGGCTAAGAGCTATTTCTTGGATTTCTCTTTAATAACAAGCCTACCTTTCCAGGTGTGCTCCCATGAATGCTGCAGTGGAGGGCTGTGATTACACACTTGTTTACAAGCCAGGATAACTGATTGCCAATGCTGACACACTGAGCTGGCTGATGCTAAGAATGTGAGATCATGTCATTCCACCTCCAGATGAAGTTTTTGTAGAATAACTTCTCCCTAACTTGCCTATCTTCATTGACCAAGTTGTGAAAATGACTGCCCTTGTCCCAGTCTGATGTGTGCTTCAGCTGGAAGGGGTGCAGCTGACCCCTGGAGAAATTGCCCATATGGTTCAAATCATTTTGACTCATAAATACGAGTGTTCCATCCATAAAGGCTGCTCTAAAAGGAAGCTCTATTATTTCTCCTGATGAAAGTTTCTTGGTCCTTACAACACATCTAGGAACAGTGTATGTGAAGTCATTCCTGATGGCCCAGAACCAGCCTCACCAAAGGGAGATGAGAAGAGGCTCACCACCTGCCTGAAGTCTGCCCAGTATTTTCATGGGAAGTGTTCAAGAAGATGCATCCTCAATCCGCATTGTTATTGCTGAGTCCTCCCTGGAAAGAGCTTGCCAGTTGTGCCAGACATTTACTTGAAATGGTCTGTGGTGACCTTGGCCTCATTGCCAATAAGAATTGCAAAAATCCCGTCATCTGTTTGAGACTCCTGGATTGCTGGCTGCTGTGGTAGTTGACAAGTGAGCAAGCAGTCCTTACCTCTGAGGAGTACCTAGACATGGGCAAAATCTGTCTAGTTTGATCTGGCCCCACTTTGCTGTGTTACCCTCGAGGAAATGGTCAGGGTGAATAGATGAAACAGATAGAGCAATGTGGCTTAAAAAGGGTAATGGTGAGATGCTCCCTGGGATGACAGCCAGGTCCTTCATGACATAACTGCTTCATTGCATCAACATACTGCTCCTGGCTGAAATCTAGAGTCAACTTAGCTGAACTGCTCTTGGAATGACATCTGAGAACCCACCACTGACACACCATTGTCAATGCTGTCTCCAATCCCAGATACTCTCAGCTCATCAAGGGGAACATCATTTCTGCCTTGCTGGAAGTCTCCTCAGAAAGTCTCCAGTAATACCTGATCTGCATGAGACAGGGAGACTCCAGGAAGCTCCAGGGTGCCCACACCAAGTGTTTCACATGCAGAAGAGGGTGCCAGGACATGTGGTGGGATTGCTCAGAGCACATTCCCTTCCCTGCGCAGGCAGACTTCTTGTCATACCTGGTTCTTCCCTCTTCCCCACTCCTGCAGCAGCAGCGAGGGAGATGTTATTGTCCATGTTGCTGTCAGTGAAGTCATGGAACTTACTTGCCTCTGCTGCTTCGGTTCTGCCTGTTCTGCCCCATAAACAACTGAGGGCAATCGGTTTGCAGGGTACGCGTGTTTGAACTTGCAAATGGAAGAGGTAGGACAGAATATAGAGAAGGAAATATTAGTTTGAATATCTTCAGTCAAAGGAGCATGCCTGGCAACCTAGTCTAGAGACTCTTAAAAGACACAGTGGATTCTCAGCATATGGGGCATTTACACCTGAACCAGACAAGCCACAAACAGCCAGGCAGCACCACCCAGGCTCTGAGAGACAGAGAAGGTTGGGGGTGTCTACATCCCTGGTCCTGGCTTTGAGGCTTCAAGGTAGGAACTTTTCCCAGTGCCTACAGGAATTCAGCACCCACACTGCATCATTTCCTTTCCTACTCTGTTCCTGTTTTTTCCAACGCACAGGTTTCATCTTTCATTGCTTCCATGGAATCACAGACGGCAATTCCAGGCAATTACAGCTCATGTGATACTGAAGCATCAGTTAATAATTCCCATATCGTTGTGTTTTACCCCAACAGCCCACTCTGGGCTCTAGTCACAAAAGCAGGGCAGGCAGCACAACACCAGACTCTCCTGCACCGCTGTGCCCCGCTCCGGGGGCGACATTCCCACCCGACTGCCTTAACCGGGCGCTGATCTGCAAAGGTCTCCCTTCTTCTGTCTCCTGCATAGGCTGAGTTCCTCTGGGCAATGTGTGTCTTCTGCTCTATTTTGTTGTTTACAGAGAGATTCATGTGACGGCACCCTGCCTAAGATTAGGGCTACCAGTCCCCAGGCTGTTCATTCATTAATTAATCTTCATGTAGCAATGCATGAATTCATAATTATCCTTCCTGTATAATGGACCTTGGCCGACTGGTTACACTGTGGCATTGCTCTTCACTACTTTTCCAATTTTCTCCTACGTATTCTTACTTCTTGAAGACATCTCAGGTGCTTTTTTTTTAAAGCACAATTGAATGGGACATACTCGGGGCCATTCCAGGACGTGAAATCCATTAAATGTAGGGTAATTGGTACTTTGATAAGAAAAGGATATTTCCTGGATAACTGAAGCAATGAGCTGCTGTTCCACAGCTATTTCCAGACTTAGCACTTCCAGAGTCGGCATCTTTTCGTACCTATATAAGGTTGTTCTTGAGGGACACAACCCTTTGCTGATGCCATCACTCCATGCATCCAGCCACCACAGAGCAGTCATTTTCTGGAACAATGCAGTCCCCTCTGCATTTTAGTTCCTGCAAAACCTGGTGTCTTCACTGCAAAAGGGTGGAGCACAACCAGCTGCCTCATTGATTAAAAAGTCTTGGAGTTGGCTGGCCTTGAATCTTTGCAATCCCCAAAGTTATCCTGAATCCAAGTGGGCCCACCCCTTGTAAACACACATTTTGCAAGCTGTGTCCCTGTCACTGGTAACTTCTTTCTTTGTTTTCCCTCTGACTTTGTTTTTCAGGGTTTTGTTTTACTTTCTGACTTGCATTCTCACTTTCCTGGGTCGCCAGTAGCTGCACATCACCCCAGCACCTTGACTGAGTTTAGCAGTGTGTGGGGTCTCCATTTAATTCCTCCACTATTTTCTTTCCTTTGTTTAGGACACTGTTACAGTGAACAATTCACCTACTATCTGCATTGTCACTTTCTGTGATTACATACGCCTTGATCACTTTGCATATATTTGCATAATGCTTCTTTCTTTGGCCATTGTTGCAGAATTCCCTGTTTGCAGGACACTCATTTCAGGGGCACTCAGCTCCATATTTAATACAGTCCAGCTCTGGCTTGATTTTTTTGCCTAACTGCTGCCAGTTTTGCTTGCCTAGTTCTGTGATCTCCTCTGAAGTGCACCCTTAACCATCGCTGCTCTCAGTGCAATCCCTGTCAGATGGGTCAGCATTTCCTTCTTGGTATAACTGCCTTTTTTTTGTTGTTGTTATTTAAGGGCTCCAGCATTTCCACAAGGATCTGCAGCTGAGGGTGATGTTCAGACTCAGTCTCCTTTGACTTCTGGAGGACATCATCACCCCAGAGCTGCACATTTAATCTCAGATCTATTTTTATTTTTTCCTCTGATCTATTTTTTTGCTGTCAGCTTTTAAGCTCAGCTCCTCTCACCTGCTTGTTCCAGCTGGGATTTAGTCCTCCTGTGCATGGTCTCCCAGAGCTCACCAGTGCCATCACCGGAGCATGGATCACTGAAGGCTTTATGCTATTCGTCAGCAACAGCTCCGGAGATTTCCACCTGCCCAGGGTCGCTGCTCTCCTCTGAAGCTATGTGGAGGGCCAAGCGTGAGAAAACTGTGTTTGAAGCACGTGTGACCTTATGAAGCCACACAGCCACCACAAGAGGGAGGCAATTTACTAAACGGCTGCTGAACACTGGTCCCTGCAGAAACCCGCCTGGCACTGCGATACCGCATTTCAGCATCGAGATGATAGCTGTGTCCTGATGCTCCACCTGGGACTGCACCAGATCATCGGCACCAGGGGCCAGGCAATGCGCTTAGCGAGGTGGGAGAGGAGGCTCATCCCAACATCAGAAAGACATGGACCTGTTGGAGCAGGTCCAGAGGAGGCCCCAGAGATGCTGTGAGGGCTGGAGCCCCTCTGCTGGGAGGACAGGCTGAGAGAATTGGGGGTGTTCAGCCTGGAGAAGAGAAGGCTCTGGGAAGACCTTAGAGCCCCTTCCAGTCCCTAAAGGGGCTTCAGAAGAGCTGGGGAGAGACTCTTGATCCGGGGGTGGAGTGATGGGACAAGGAGGAATGGTTTTAAACTGAAAGAGGGGAGATTTAGATTAGATATTAGGAAGAAATTCTTGACTGTGAGGATGGTGAGCCTCTGGCGCAGGTTGCCCAGAGAAGCTGTGTCTGCCCCATTCCTGGAGGTGTTCAAGGCCAGGTTGGACGGGGCTTGGAGCAACCTGGGCTGGTGGGAGGTGTCCCTGCCCATAGCAGGGGAGTGGAACAAGATGGTCTTTAAGGTCTCTTCCAACCCAAACCATTCTGTGATTGTATGGTTCTATGAATCTAACACTTACTCATCCAAACATCAGGGTACCACTGCTCTGTTGCTGGTGGAGGGCAAAAGCAAGAGTATGAGTGTTGGGGCAAGATGGGCAGCAGTGCTAGTGCAAAGGGCTGTGGGACAACGTCCACTCTGCATCTTGTATCTCCTGGTTCAGCTGCTGCTAGGCTGGGACTCAGTTTTGTTCAGTAAAAGAGCAGAACTGGAAGTGTCCTGCTCACCAGAGGGAGTTAATCACAACCATTTCCAGAGGGTGCTGAAAGGCATTTTGTGTTGCTGTGCCAGGCTCTAAAAATTAAAGGACACTTATCCGAAGTATGTTTTTCTGCCCAGAGGACAGGACATACATACCAAAATAACCAGCCTCACCTCCTCCAGTCTCTGATTTTGCTGCTCGAAGGTACACTGTATGCTGTGAACACGCTTGGGCAGCTCAGCATGGGCTGCAGCACTGCTGTCACCTCCTGGGATGACCAGAGCTGCCCCCTGCCCTCTGTGCCTGTGCCAGCCCAGCCCCGAAGCGTCCGGCTGGGGAAGCTGCAGCCGTGTGTCAAAGCAGCGTTGAAATGCGGCAGCACAGTTTGGAGCTGGGACAGTCAGAGGCTGGATATTTTTTGGATACCAGGTCATCTTTATTTCCCACATAGCCAACAAGGTCCGCCCTCTGACTTACTGTTTTCCTTGGGTCTTTCTTTTTAACTTGCTTTCCTGTTTTGTCTCTACTTATTCTGAAATCTTTCCTAGAATCAAAATGTCACCCAGGCTGGCATCACTGACTGCATGGTGGGATTTTGAGAAGAATTGGTAAGAATTCAGTTGTGTGTTGTACTCAGGTCCACTGATTAAGCAGACTGTTTTCCAGGCTCTAGATCAGAGGTGGCCTGGCTTGCATGGGGCGATGGACAAGGTTACTGCTCCAGCTGAACTCCAGCACGTGGATGGCTGGGTTGGTGGTGAGTCATTGCATCATACATTATGTGTGTTGTACAGTTACTTTTTAAGGCAAAATGAAATAAACTTATTTATGTGCAGCAGGTGAGAGGATGCTCAGGGAGCAGTAACTTTGTCATCAATCCTGGTGTAAGATGACCCCTTCAGCTCATGAGTCTGATACCTCTGATTCAGGAGTTCAAGACCCTACTATGAAATGGTGCCTCTAAACAACAGCAGGGAAGGTGCCAGGACAAGTCACCTTACAAAACACATCCTCATTCAGAAAAAAAAAGACAAACTCTGCTCACAGCATGGAAGAGACACAGCTGTAGCTGTTCACTTTAATTCATAAGAACAAATCATGCAACTCCTGCAGATCCTTTAGTGCAAGAGGTCAAAACACCATCAGGGCAATAGGTGGAGGAAAGCAGTGGGTGGAAGCTGCAAATGGGACCGTAAACCACACCTGTGAAGGATAACTTGCAGCATCACTACGAGCTGCCTAGCCATTTTGCTAGGGATCACTCTGTGTTAAGTTCTTTGCAGGGGAAAGGAAAAGAAATGCGATTTAGACCTCTAATTGCATCAAAATATTCTAATGAAGCCAGTGACTGAGATGTAAATGAGCATAAGTGTGCAGGAGTTTGGGGAACTTGTGCTACTTAATGAATGAGATACATAGCAACAAGAGAAAGGAAATAAATTTCAAAGTGTTAAATCTGGCACCAAGATATTCCATTTCTAAAGCAAAGCATTTACGAATGATTGAGATATATTTCCTGTTAAATCAGTGCTTAGAAGCATGATCTCCGGGTGAATACCCCAGACTTTCAGACTGAAAGCCATCCCAACTTGACCTAAGTTGTCACCATCACCACTAGACAGCACAAGCACTCGCGGCTGTGTGTGCACGGGATGGCAGGGAGGGCACCAGCATGGAAAGATCATAGAGTGAGACATCTAGATGTCTCAGTGTCTCTCTAGTACCCAGCAGGATTTCCACTCTTTCTTTACACTCAGAAATCTTTTGCATCTCTGGAAGCCACTTGAGCGGAGTTCAAGCAGTAGTCACACCTTGACATACACTGGCAGTGTGACGGAGGCTGATGCATGGGTTTGCTCGGCCACAAGCAGGCGGGGGACAGAGCTCTGAAGTCCGGTTGAAAGCAGGAGCATGCAGCCTTTGCAGGGCACAGCAAACCCTTCCACCAGCATCTGCCCTGGGATGTGATTTGAGGCCATCAGAGCTGACTTTCAGGTGACCCCACACCCAGCAGGGACTCCCCACCCCAGTGTGCCCGAGGAAGTGTTCAGCAAAGTCAGGACAGACCATTTCTCACTCCCAGGCCAGGAGGAGCTTCTAAATGCTCTGGCACGGCCACTGCACAACATCCTCTTCTCTAATGAAAACATATATCACTGTCACAAATATCTGCACTACCTTCTAATTAAAAGGCTGTTGGTCTATCTGCCTTGTTTCCTGCTCATCTCCCGTCTCAGACCTACAACAGGAGTCAGACTTCAGCAGGCAAATTCCTGCCTGAGACAAGGTATAAGCAGAGAGCAAGGCTGGTTTGTTATTTACTTTGCTAATGGCTCTGCTTAATGTCATTTTGTCTGACTTTAGGTGATAAAGTGAGCAGAAGCGGTGACTGGAGAGTATGGGGGAATCCAGGCCCTGTTTCACTGGAGCTTTATCCTTTAAAGAGGAGGAGGAAGAGGAGAAGGATGTCCTGCTGCTCCACAGTTTGGGGAAAATCTCCCAGAGCCTCTCACTCACACAGAGAGCATGGTCGAGAGGTGATATGGGATGGAGCCACCAAGGACATACATCTCCCACTTCAGAAAATCTGTGTTTCCCCAGATCTGTTTCTGAGCTCAGTTTCCCAGGCTGGGTGGAAGTCCCTCTCAGTCCCTTGTAGCAATCCCTTTGGGACTCTCCACTTTGCATCAGCAACATGCGATACACATCAGACTGGGAAAGGCGAGCTGCAGGATAACTTCACAGCCTCATGGCTAAGGTACTCAACAGGCAAGGGGACCCCTGCAACTCCAAGCGTCCTCCCTTCCAAAAAATCCCAAGAAATGCATGAGATGTTCCCTTTTCCCTTGGTCCCCCATGCCCTGGACATGCTCCAGCCCCCGATATAGGCATTGCCAAGGTAAAAGCAGCTGCTGCTCCCTTCCTGCACCCACAGTGGGAATGAGGTGTTCCCAGATGTGGACCCCGTGGGGGCACGGGTGGACACTGACAGCAGACAGGCATGCCATGCTTTGCTGCCCAGGAGCCGTAGCCATGCTGATATTGCTGTAAGGCCTTTCAGCAGCTCTGGGTCCAGCAGCTAAGGGAGGTTTTCATGGTCAAACACGAATTCACGCACTAGCAAGGGCAGGTGGACACATGGGAACAAGTCCTTTATCTCTGGCTCTTATAACTGCACTGATCAGGGGTTACTGCTCTACATGCAGGCCCAACCTTTTACTCAGTGCTTTAAGGAGCTGGTTTTATAAAGCCATGAGCCCACAGCTGTCAAAGTCAGTCTTTCTTCTCTCCGTGTCTTCATGCGGAGATGCTGGGATGTCCCTCGGGCTGTGCTGGTCCTGCTGGGAGCCACAGGGAATGTGAACCACGATCATTGCTTATACCATAACTGGCCACGGTTGGCTTTTTACTGAAACAGTTCCCTCAGGTATTTCTTAGGCATCAAAGTGGAAGAGATTGTCCCACAAAGCATCTGATGAGCCTTTGGCTCAACAGTTCAACAGCTCTATTTTCACTGCCCCCGGTTCAGCACTGAACGTCCCTGCTCCAGGAGCTGGTCATGCAGCCTCGAAGCATAGATACAGCCCGTGTAACGCTGAAAAAAACAGCAACAAACCACTGTTTCCTCAGGTCTTCTTTATTTTCTAATGATTTTACTCCCTGCAACCTTCCTCCAAGCCATGAAAGACAGCTGCTTGCTTGCTGCTCGCTTGCAACAGCTGAAGGGTGTTGGACCTGGCTGGTCCGCGCTCCCCGGCCGGTGTCCGCAGGGATGCTCGCTGGGCTGAGCCGAGTAATGCTGGTGCGCACCTGGCCAAGGCCTCCTCCAGCTAATCACATCCCCCTGATTAAGGGGAGAGAGACAATTACCCTTATTTGTCCTGTCAGCGCTTGGATGTGATGTGTGGCTGATAGTAACCGGCAGCCGCTTTGCCTCAGGGCTGCCCCAGGTAATAATTTACATAGTGCAGCTAAATCTGAAAATCCCACTAACATCCTCTTCTAATGAAGCTCCAGGTACCTTCCTCAAAGCCCCGGCAAGGCTGTATCTAGGCAACAAAGACGGCTGTCCCTCCACGAGGAAGCACTTAGATGAACACCTCCAAAGGCAAAGGATGCTGCTAATTAACCCTTGGGGCAGCGCCAAGCTCTCTGCTCCATAACAACAAGGTCTTTGCATGCCTCTAAGCCCACTGGAAGGCTGCTATGGCTCTACCTCATACCTGCACTCCAGATTCCCCTCGCAGCCCCGGAGCAGGGCCGGCGAGCAGTGCAGCTTTGCTCTTTGAATGGTCATTTGCTAACATGTGGCAGGAGCTCACAGAGCCCCCGTTGCTCCTCTTTGTACTCGCAGCTCCTGAACAGTTCCAGCGTTTGCCGAAATTTCACGCCAAGTTGTCAGCGCAAGCGGTAACGGGAGCAGAATGTAAGCATACCTGCTGCGGACAGGACTGTCCCTTCGGCGGGCAGGGAAGAGGAACAGCCTCTGGCCCCTGGTAGCCAGCCCTCCCATGAGCAAGCCCTCCTGCAGAGCTCCACCGGGCAACCGAGACGGTGACTAATGAAGCAGATGACTGCCAGTCCCCAGGTGAACGGTAGCTGTGCAGGGCTTGGGTTTAGGGTTGAAACCCAGAGAAGATCACACAGGTAACCAGATGCAATAAGCAGTCAGGATGGGGATCTCCAAATTTCCAGAGGCCAGAGGGAATTAGTGTCTCCAGACTGGGAAAGCCCCCCCAGAGAACACAAGGGAAGAGGCTACTGATAGCTTAGTGCTAAGTGACCCAGAGGAACGTGGCTAAAACAGGCATTCATGTCTAGGGGGGTTCAAAAGAGGCATTTCAGGCAATTAACTTGGGAGCTGTGAATAGATCCTGCAGGTATCTGCCTCTTAAACCCCCCTGCAAAGAGACCCTCAGCTAAATCCATCAGTCAGACAGCAAGCATAGGCTGGAAGAGGCAGCATGGCTACCCCAGTGAGAGATCCATGCACTGGTGGGAACATCACTCATGTAGTAAAGGGCCTAAAACCCATCACAGTGATGTTCAAATTCAGTAGAGTAGAGAAAAGGAACAAGGGAGGGAGGAAGGAAGAATGGAAAGATGGATGGAAGGCTGTCAGATAGATCCTAGAAAGGCAAACAGGAATTAACCACTGGCATAAAAATATTTAAAGTCCAGATCTGATCTTCCAGCTCTGGCCTTGAAGTATTTTACATTGCGTCTCCAACTGATCTTCATAGGGTGCTTATGAAATGCAATACAGCTCAACAGGAATAAGGAGATCAGAGCTCAGTCCTACTGAGTTTGATCCAAAGTCTCAGAGGCGACTCCATGAGTACCCAATCATGCTGCAAAAAAACAGTAACATTTCAGCAGACTAAATACGGTCCTGACAAATACCATGTGAGGTGCACCAAAGAGGATAATTACACCTGCCCACGAACTTGCCCAGCTTCTGAATTCCCTGCATGAACCTAGGCAAAAGGCCTTGGTGTGAATGTTGAGAGCAGAGTTAGACTCTGAGACAAAGCCAGCTGTGATGATGACCATGGGAAGGACAATCCAACATCCCAGCTGTGCACCCTGGAGCTGTGTTTGGTGAATATTTTGGGAGAGGAACTTCCATGCATCAGATAGCTGCTGGCAACACATGGAAAGATGCATGCTATTGCTTTCACGTGGCCAGAGTGGGACTTACAAGCTCAGTATGATCCAGAACTTAATAGAGATGGCAGAGTGCTTTACAGGACTGGGAAGAGCTGTCTGAATCCTAAATTGGGACAGACATCCTTCTGGCCACTCAGACACATGAGCCCCATGGTGCTGGGGTGGTTCACACTCCCCAGGGCAGCTCTGGAGGCAAAGCAGATGGTTTCAGTGACTTCTGGTGAGTCAGACACTCTTGCAGTGACCTGGACAAGAAGGCACGCTAGGAGGTCCTGGAGGTGATGGGGAAGTTATTTCATGTGGCAGGAGGATCTCAGGAGCTCCTGTAGCCTCAGAACCAGCAGTTCTCCAAGATGATCCTCTGGAGAGTGAAGGGTGGCTGCAGGTGACACAGTATGGCTGCCAGCAGTACCCCTGCAGGGACACAGGTCAGGGAAGAGATTTTGGCCCAAGGTCCATCCTCATGCCAGAGTCACACAGAAGTGTCCTCCTCAAAGGAACAAAGAAGAGAGGGAAGGAGGGAGGGATTTTGCAGGAACCTTCAAGGCATCGGAAAACTTATTCTTCTGCAGACTTCATACATGAAATTAGCGTCGTGGGGCCTTCTGAAGCAGGCAAAATAAAGTCCCTGGCTGGGAGGTCAGGGCATGGGCCTGGGCTGACAGCAGGGGCAAGCTGAAGAAAGCACAGACTAGGAGCAAGTAACGTTGAGAGCGATCATGTGCTGTGTGGTCCATCACGGGTGCAATTTCCCACCACAGTAAGTACCAATCAGGGACTTGGTATAAAAGTCCTCCAGGATGTTCCTCACCAGTTTTATTTACAGGTGAACGAGAGAGGCGCAGCAGGCAGGGAGATGACTGCGGCCCCAGCTGGGTGTATGCCGGGGAGCCTTTTGCCATCTCTTCCCCTCAACTCTTGAAATAGCGTACAGGACACTGCAGGCAAAACAAGGCATGAGAAGGGAACAGGACTCGGACTCCAACCTGCCACCAACTCCTCTCTGGGCAAACAAATACATTTCCTCAGACATCTGGAAGATGATCCGGAGATGCTGGCTACATCTGAGATTCCAAATGAATAGTGTCTTGAGCCAGTTCCTCAAGGAGCTAAGTTGCAAGGCTGACTCCAAGATTTCATTGATCAAAATACTGTCAGCAACAAGAACCTTCCGTCTTGCTTGTACAGTGTCTATCAGGCCAGGCACGTGTAGATCACAGGCGCGATATACCTCGCCAGATCGGATGGAGATGACAATGGCAAAGCAGTTCTAGCGGGCTAAAAGGCCTGCAACAAGATGGCACAATAACCCTCCTGGCTTCCAGCACTGCTGGCTGTAGGGGAGTGGGTCAGGCAGAAGGAGCCCAGGAGACCTGGTGGGGACCTGACAGCCAGTGTCCCTGCTCTGCCGCACGAAGGCAAGGACGGACCACCCCAATACCCACCCAGCTCCGTAGTGGGCAGGCAATTTGGACACAACCATCCTGGGACTCGTGACCCTGTGAGGGAGTAAAATAGGTTTTGTTTAAAGATGAAGTCTCCTTCTGCTGGCATTGAGCTCTGCTCAGCACCTGTGGCTTTTGCGGAGATCCAGAACACCCAGACATCCAGAAAGGTGTTGCTTTGGGCACCAAAAATATGTGCCTTGAGGCTGAGCCATTCCTATTGCAATTGTGTAGCATTCACCAAGTTGTTTATATTAACAAAAATCCCCAAACTGACAATATTTTGTGGCAGTATTTCTAAAATGAAATGCTTCAATACTCCCATTTGAAATTACACCATATGAAATCCTTTTGCTGGCAAATTAAATATTTTCTTTAATATATATATATTTAATTTCCTACATACTGGAAACAAATAAAACATTGTTTCTCAATGTCTTGCTAATCCCAGTGAAAAACCATGAATCAGTTCCTCACCCAGCTCTATGAGAACACGGAACAGCAACCGAATTACTGACTCTGACCTCGGCAGGTCTATAAACTCCTCCTTTAGTTAAGCCGGGCTATGGCTCGGGGCAGAGCCAAGTTGAATTTGGTGGTTCATCAATCTCTGGTAGCAAAAAAGAAATTAATTCTAAATAACCCCTATAGATAGACCTGACAGTCCCATAAATGAATATGAAAATCAGATAAAATAAAAATGTTTCATTTTGATAATTTCTAAAAGACTTTTTTCTCTTTGGAGACAAATTTCTAAGTACTATTTATGAAACGGAGAGAGAGGTGATTCTCTCCTCAGTCCCCTCAGCTGAGTCAAAATGTGGGAGATGTCAGCTTAAACGTCTTCCCTGCTGGCTTTAGGACAGGGATTTGGAGTTACGACGGCCGTCTCTGGAGGACGCAGCACCCGAGGAGAGCGAGGGTGTGCTGGGCAGCCGTGCCCCCAGCGCTCCCACTCCGCACTCACCTGGCAGAGGGGGCACCAGAAGCCTAAATAATTTTTAATTGCTTTTTGTTAAAGAGGGAGGAACAGAGGATGGAGGAGGGCAGAGTACCTTCCTGAGAGCCCTGGAGGCGCGAGATGCTTGTGAGAGCCTGGGGCGAGAGGATGAATTTGCAGTGCCAGTGGATCCCCCAACCTCCCAGCTGTGCTGTCACTGTGCTGCGAAGGGGATCGCCCTCTGGCCCTGTTCCATCCAGGTCTGCATGTGCAAATTTCCTTTGCTTTTTTTATAAATGGGTTCTAAAAGGCCTTTCTGTTGGTGTATAATTTGGAGCAAGTGCTCTGTTCTGCCTGAACTCCAGTGCCCACCATCCAGCCTGGGTCATGGCACAAGGCATGACTGTCACCAGGGCTGTGGTGACCCATGTCTTGGGCCTTTCACTCCTCAACTGCTGAACAGTCACTGCACTGACTGCAGGGTCTGTCGCTTGGACTGAGGAGGTATCATCACCATGCGAGGTACAGACCTGGGTGCACACAGCGGGGGATCCGCTGCAGTCCCCAGGTCAGACACATCCTAGGTCATCCTAGTGCCACAGTCTGGAGATACTCAGTTATCCCAACACTGTCTCCTTTCTCAGTGTTATCTAGCACTGTTTCCTGGCCATGAGGTTGGAGGAGCTCAGACCCTAGCTATATTTTGGGGAATATCATGGTTTTAGAGTAGGCGGTGGAAGGTGTGAGAGAACAAGGACGTGTGCATGGGAAGCCTTCAAGGTTTCCATCCATGTTGGCCATCTCCAGACAAAAGCCAAGCCCAAATCTTTGTGGATTGTGTCTTCTTTGAATATTAGAGGAGAGAAGGAGGCAAAGAATTACATCTGCAGTCCTGCTGAGTCCCCAGAGCTGGATTTCAGTTACAGACACATATTTTGACCTAAAATATTAAAAGTTCTTCCCTGAAACCAGATAATGCCCAGGTGAAGCACAGATGGACAAAGAGATGATGTTGAGAGTGCTGATGATGTGATTAGGCTGTGCCAGTCTAATTATAGAAGCCAAAGGGGCAAATGAAGTTTGAACAACTTTTAAGTCAACATCTCTGCATTTTTACCTGCTTGACTTTGCAGCCTCGCTGTTCTCATCACAAAGTTGTGGGGGGTTTTTTTGGAGCCTGAAGTGTAGACATAAGGCACATAGGTCCCAAGGAAAGATTCAGTGTGTGAAGGTGAGAATTTGTAAAGGTGCCCAGAGATCCCAGGAACAATCCTGCCGTGGGAGATGTTCCAGTTACTGTGTCCCCAGATTTCTCTTGGCAAGTGCTCCTTGGAAATCCTACCATTGAAGTTACTTCTGACTTGCAAGGTGACTTATTAAGGGCATCAGCAAACTTCTTCCACAGCCTCGGGGGAAAGCACAAGCAGCAATTCACTTCCTTGCACCTGGAAATCCCTCCAGTGTTCAGCAAACCTGCAGTTCAGCAGGACTGGGTTTGATGTTGTTTCTGGGAGGGGCAGCCTGGGGGCACCTCTACATGATGGAAGCTTGTAGCTCTCTCTTTAATTGGAGGTGAATTTAATTTCAGTAATGAGCCTGGCACATTCCAGTTCCTGATTAGATTTGCACAGTGATTAACCCAGCAGATATTCACTTGGCAAACTGCCCAGTCCATTCCAGTTGCAGTGGACTGAAACCACTTCTGCTGCGGCTCTCACACTGGGAAGCAAGGTCACCTGAAGGTCATTGTGGCAAGGGAGACATAACAGGGCTCCAACGTATGCTGATTTTCTAAAATTCTTCTTGGGAACGGCCTTTCCAGCTCCTCCTGATGGATGCCACCTGGGCTGAGAAGACTCTGTGGGTCACACTGTGCAATTTCTGGTGCTCCATGAGATATAAGTAGCTTCTTGGGGAAGAAGTTTCCCATCTGAGCCCCTGAGGATGCTGAGCATCTCTCAGAAAGTGCTGCCAGCCTCTTCCATTTCCGAGTCCGTAAGATGTACAAGAAGTTTCCTGTTGTATTCTTTGCTCAAGTAACTGCGCCCTCGTCTGAAAATAGCTGGAGCTGTGGGTGCCTCAGAGTACATTCATACCTCTGTATGGATCTCAGCTGCTGGCCAGGGAGGAGCGCTGCACAGGTAAAAGGGACATGGTGTGCCCGAGTTACACCAGCGTGTTTTGTGTGCAAAGAATCCCATCACCAGGACTGTCAGGAAAATGTCCTCTACCGTCACTAAATTCACTCTCAGAACAAAAATAAACCAGAAGCTGCTCTAAGATGAAAATTCACCTCTGGGTTGGTCTGAGATACTCAGTGGTTTCCATGTATTTCCTGAGGAGGTCCCACACGCTGCCCCTGAGCAGGACAAGTTGGTGACTGGTGCCCTCTCTGCAATCACTACCCCTGTGCCTCTGGGCCAGCAGGTCCAGCCCAGTCCCACCTCATCTGGGGAGGTGGGACCATGTCATAGCACAAACTGAGAAGCACACAAAACATCAAAGGATTTCCTCTGTTGTAATTCCATCTACCAGTTACTGGACATCTCCATTACAATTATTACGAGGGCAGAGAGTGAAAATGGCCATAAACATGCTCTCAAATCAATTGCAAAAATCCATAGTTGGCTTGCAAGAGACACAGGGTGATGCCTACTCACTCCACCCTCCCCCGCACACGGCTTATAATTTTCTTATGTCACAAAAGACATTTTTTTTTCCTTCCCTCAGGAACTGTCCGAAAGGGAAATAAGACAGGATCAAGAGATTAGCATGTGTGGTTCTCGTTCGTAATTTGGCACTGTTGGGATATTATAATATGGCCCAGATGCCTGGGAAGGTGTTTAATGTAAGCCAGAATGATTGACATCTCTCCATACAGGATCTGAAGGCTGTCAGATCTCAGGTTATTGAGTGTCCCACTTACTGACAAACACATACGCGAGCTAAGTAGGGCACAGATCTCCAGTTCACCCTGCCTGAGCTCAGATCATTCTCCTGGAGCTGCTCTCGGACAAGCTCTCAGCTGCTGATGGCACCAGCAGAGGATATCGGCAATTCCTAAAACCAGCAATGGCCCAAGAGCTACAATTTCCTATTGTGCAAACCAGGTTTACTTTGGAAACAGGCACCAAGTCAAGCAAACTTCAGTAACTCCCATTAATCCATGACCTTGGGCTGCAGTAACAGCGCAAGGGCTTTGCCTCTTAGGAGGACCTTTTGTTACACCAGCTGAGCTCCTCGGGAAGGGGCAGCAGGGGTGACAGCAGGCACAGGTCACGCCAGGCTGCCTCCCTCTCCCCTGGCCATCAGCCGTGCCGTGCTGGCTGAGGTTTGCTTTCATTTGAGGTTGCCATTGGAGTCGATCGCCTGTGATTTCTACCACGACGAGCTGCCCCGGGTGACGCAGGAGAGCGGCGGCGTGTGGAGGTGGCACAGCAGGAGGGGGGCTGTCACGCTCACTGATCCATGAATGCCAGGGGCAGGGGGGGCCGGGAGGGAACAGCAAGGCCCCAGCCAAGAGCTTCTCTGGTGCACCAAGGCTGGGATGCTTTGGGACTATTTCTGCACCAGCAAAATATTCTGCAGCAGCAAAATATTCTGCACCTGGGCATAGAAACTTCTGTGTTAGCATTAACTAGCTTTTCTCAGAGTGTCTTATTTTGCCCTAGAATTAGCCCTGCATTATAAAGGCCAAAGTCCGTGAATTATACTGCCATAGGGATGCTTTCGCCTGCACCAGCAAAGCTTTTCCAGGTCCATCTGAGCACCTGCATAGCAGAAGCAATGGATTCAAACAGCTGTTCCTGTGGAAAACCTCTGTTTCCTTTGAACCCAACCAGATATTTGGGAAAGAGATATCAAACAGATTTGAAAGCCATGTTGTGAGACTGAGCTCAGATGTGAAAAAGTGACTAGAGGTTAGTTGCTTTAACAATAATTTCCAGGTTGAATTTGCCTTGCTGCAGCTCCCATTGAGTGGATCCTGTTATGTGTTTTACTGCCAGATTAACAACCCAGCGGAAATCAATTTGCCATTTATCCACCTACATTTGTTGTGAGCTGTATCCTTCTCATTTCTTTGTTAAAACAATTTGGTTGAGCAGTTGTAACACCACTGTAAGACAGATTTCCTGGGCCTTGGATCACTCTAGAAAACCTTACCTGGTCACTTTCTGTTTAGAGCCAGTGCCTGGTAAGAATTCCATGAATACCATCAGAGTCAAAAATAGCTGATATTCATAGAATGTTTTAGGTTGGAAGGGACCTTGAAGATCATCTAGTTCCACCCCCCCCGCCATGGGCAGGAACACCTTCCACTAGACCACATTGCTCCAAGCCCCGTCCAACCTGGCCTTGAACACCTCCAGGGATGGGGCAGCCACAGCTGCTCTGGGCAACAAGGGCAAGTGTCTCATCACCATCATAGTGAAAAATTTCTTCCTAATATCTAATCTAAATTTCTCTTCTTCCAGTTTGAAGCCATTCCCCCTCGTCCTATCACTACATGCCCTTGTAAAAAGACCCTCTCCAGCTTTCTTTTAGGCCCCCTTCAGATACTGGAAAGCTGCTATATTCCTCTTCTTGGAAAGCCAACACTGTGATAGTCTCTCCCATTTGTGCTCTTCCCCTACTGCTGCCAAGAAAATGTAGTCCCACAGACCCCAACTGTCAATCTGTCCCAATCATCCCCAATCAACCCCAATCTGTCCTTCAGCCACCACAGTAAGTACCTCTTCCCCAGTCCTCATCCAAACCACTTCGCTTGGTGGAGGATAGTGCTGGAATACCTGCGGACCAGATTAGTCTTCAGTTCATCCTCAGGTCAGGCTCTCCCATTCCTTCTTCACATCTTCCAGTTGCAGAACCCATGCTGAGTCTTCTTTGCATGCTCAAGGTCCTTGATTCATTGCTAAGAGCTCTTTATAATTGTTGGAGAAACTTGCTGTGGTTGTGCCAATATTCATCAGCTTCAACTGAAGGTGGGAGTTCTCCTTCTGCGTGCTCAGAAGCTCCTGCACTAGCCTGGGAGGCAGAAATGGGAGGTGGGGTGTGGCTCTTGGGGGAGAAGCCCAGGAGGAAATCAATAATGGTCTCATGATGTCTTAAGGGGTCAAACCTACATCACCAATATTTGGTAATTCTGGCTTTACTTTGGGTTTTGAAAGACCCCAGAGGACTGTGGAACCTAGCTCCCACAGATACCTGGCCAATGTCTTTCTTTGATCTGCTCTGAAAATCCAGCCTACATGATTCAAAAACCAGCAGTGTCAAAAGGTTCATGAGATTGTTAAATTCTGAACAAAGATCCTTTCCAACTTCTTACCACATTGAAGGAAGAAGAAAAAGCACATGAAAATGACCTCTTTCATCTGGAAGAGGGTGGAATCCGCACAGCAGAACCCAGCCGACACTGACACTGCATACGAGACCTCAAAAGCATGGGCGAGAGTGCGCAGTGCTGTGACCACCCTGGAACCAGCCCCACCGCCTTGAGCACCTGGCTCCATCAGCACAGCGCCGTGCTGTGGAGGTGGAGCTGTGCTCCTACATGAAGTGGGAGAAGCACGTCAGGAAGCTCTGGAATCAAGGCATGCTTTTAAGTAGAAGAGAAGACTTAAGCAGCATCTTTGCAGGAAGTCTCCTGGGTTTATAAGAACGGCAATTGCGCCCTGTCTTTTGGATTCAATTTAATGGGCTCAGGCAGCATTATCTGGGAATGGCATCTTGAGGATAAAGAACAGGTGTCAGCCCAGACTCAGGGTCTCATGCCGGGCAAGGATTATTTTATTAAAATTAATATTCTTATTTCTTATTATTGTTAATTACTGGCTGAAGCTCAGTGCTTTGGGGAACCAACAGTAATGCCTCCATCAGTGCTCCAGATGATCCCGCATACTTGGAAAGGCCTTGTCAGAGCTGATCAGGTTTTGCAGATGACTGGCTACATAGCAACCAGAGGTGAGTGGAAATATTACAGACACACAGGGAAATCTTCTTGCAGACTAATCCCCCTGAATCGCTTTGTTTGCATTCGTGACCTCTTTTATTCATGAATATTTGGTAGAAAAACAGTTCCTTCCAAATAAACACTTGTGAAAAACAAACATGTCCTAATTACTTGTGCAAATATTCTCATCTGAATGTTTATGCAAATATATTTACCCATGTGAGCTCGTATATCAAACTACCATGAATATGTATTTTCATGAGAAAACACATAAGATGGAAAAAACATTCTGAGGGTTTTCTGTTTGCTTACTAAGGGAGCAAAAAGTGAGCTGTGCATCTCCTTTTCCTGTGACTAAAGCTGGCTTCTCAAGTACCAGGTTAAGAACGTTCAATCAAATTACAAATACTGCATTCTAAGAATATTAAATTCACTCCCAAGAGTAGGATTTCACGGAAGGAAAAATGATTGTGTGCATCTGAAGTAAAATCAGTGGGTAGATTTACTTCAGAAAATAGGAGGATGATACCAGTTATTTACAGTGAAAAGCACCCCAAATCCATTTCCAGGAGCTAAAATGATGCTCATGGGGAACCTATGGAGTGATTGCAGTGTCAGAGCACATTTGTAGGTATAAGGGTGTTTGCAGTTCTGGTGGAAAAGATGACACAAGATGATCTCTCACAGCATTTTCACTTGGAAGCTGAGGCAGAATGGTCTGGGCAAAGAGGATCTTTGGTGGCTGGAAATAGGCTCAAATGGCAGCAAGTGATGGACTGATGTCTGCTTCGGGACTGGTAATGAGTGCCCACCCCAGCGTGATATTGGGGTTCACATCATTCAATATCTGGACAATGAGACAGAGCTCACCCTCACCAAATACACACATGGTACAAAATTAGGGGGTGGAGGGTGGACGATGTGCAAAACGGCAGGACATCAATCCATGGGGACCTTGGAAACTGGATCGTTGGAGTGGATCAACAGAGGCCACACCTGAAACACTGCTTCTGGTATTGGACTCCTACATCAAGAGGATGTGGGTAAACCAGAGAGGGGCCAGTAAAGAGTGACCAAGATGATCAGGAACCTGAGGCACGCAAACAACAAGGAGAGGTTGAGGGAGCTGGACTGGGTTCAGCTGGTGAAGAGGTGATATGGTAGCAGCCTACAATTACTTGAAAGGGAATTACAAAGGCATTGGAGCCAAACTCTTCTCAATAGCGTTAGCCGAAGTAACTGGGACAGGAGCCATAGATTCAGGCTCAGAATGTTCAAGATGGCCATTAGGGAAACTTGCCTCCCCAGGAAGATGGTACAGTCCTGGTGCAAGTCACAGGAGAGGCAGGAGGTCTCCATTCTTGAAGGTTTTTTAGGTTTGGCTCAGCAAAACCATAGCAAACCTGATTTATTTTGGGGGCTGTTCTGGTCCAAGTGGTAGGTTGGACTGGATACCCTCTTATGTCTTTGTCATCAGTGCTGCCCCACTCTGATTCTAGGACCTGGGCAGCTCAGCTTCTGCAATGGTTTTCCCTACAGCTTCCACAAAATCTCATCCCAACAGTATGGGACACATAGCCCTGATGGGTATCACACTGCTGGGCTGCATGGAAATCCTCCACCTGCACTGCTGAGGTCAGGGGAAGAGTCTGATGGAGAAGTGCTCTCCTTCCAGATGCACACAGGAGGTCCACAGGGTCAGAGGCAGATCTTCCTCCTCCAGTCCAGAGCCACATGGTCTGTACAATTTCAGATTGATCCCAAGAGACATGATGTGGAAGTAGGGGACAATTAAACACAAGGCCAGGAAGACCTGCTCAGCCAGTAAGACTAGTTGATTCCTACAGGGGCAGGGCCTACAGGGGGGCCTACAGGAGAGCTGGGGAAGGACTTTTTAGTAGTGCATGTAGTGGTAGGACGAGGGGAATGGCTTCAAACTGGAAGAGGGCAGGTTTAGACTGAACATTAGGAAGAAGTTTTTCCCTGTGAGGGTGGTGAGGCACTGGCACAGGTTGCCCAGAGAGGTTGTTGAGGCCCCATCCCTGGAGGTGTTCAAGGCCAGGCTGGAGGTGGCCTTGGGCAGCCTGGTCTGGTGGGAGGTGTCCCTGCCTATGGCAGGGGGGTTGGAACTCGATGATCTTCAAGGTCCCTTCCAACCTAAACCATTCTATGATTCTATGATTCTATGATTCTACATCAGCCACTAAGCGGTACTGACCATGAGTTTGTTTTCCATTGTTTTAACAACCCACACCTATGACATATTTTAATTTTGACTGTTGATGGCACAAGCAGGACACTGACCTGTCCTCTAGACCCATGCAGTCCGGGCGCTGCTCAGTCTTTCTCTGTGGTCATGGGCAGGCCCCTTGAACTTCCCTTAGACTCACTTTTTGTGTCTCACAAGTGGCCATTTCTTTGCTATCTCACTAAGAAGTCCTCAGGCAGGCGTTCCTTAACCACACGCCTGTGCAACATCCAGCACGACAGGGGTCCGTACTGGTGCTTTTCAGTCACCTTTTTCCTCAACAGCATATAGTTTCTATTATCTTGTTTAAACATAACTGGTTTTCCAAGGTCCCTAAAATTCACTTCTTAAATATGACTGCAATTTTGCTGTCAGAATCAGTAATGACCAAATTTAGTATTGATAAACCCCAGAGTAAATTATGATCATGTGGGTGTGTGTCTATTTAAATGACTGTATAACAGCAAAGGGCTAACAGGGACATGCCAGGAAATGCTCATGGTCCCTTTTAGCCAGATTTTGGTCGAGGCTATGCAGCTAGAAACTTGTTCTGAAGAAAGTGGTCTTTTTTTTTTGCTTGTACAGACAGCTGAAGTGCACTGTGCCATGCTGATTCCAGCCAAATGGCCCCATCCTCTCTGGAAATGAGATTTCACTCTGATTTGGCTCCATCAGTTTTCAGACCCACTTCACACGAGACCTCTCCAGACCTTGTGGATGTCTATGAAAAACATCCTTTCCTATTCTGTTTCTGGTTTGGGTGGAGGATCAATGAGTCACATTATGTTTCCTAGCCCTGGAGGAATCTGGTGTCATTTTTTAACCTTCTCCCCACACTTCTTTCTTTTCCTTTTAGTACTTAGAGGTAAGCTCCCAAAGTGAGCAGGTTCTCGGCTCTCGCTCTGGAAGCATACTCTGCTCCACGCTCACGTCAGTGATGGGGCAGCTGGGCTCTTCCAGTGAGAAGGAAGAAGGCAGGCTGAAAAATTTCAGAGGTTAGCAGAGTTCAGGAAAACTTGGGGCAGTTTAGACCTTTTCTGAACGCAAGTAAAGAAGGCAGGGAAGCGGGGACGGGGGGGATCATGCGCTCAGCTGCCAGCCCTGCCAGCCCTGCAGCGAGCCCATGCTCTGACTCCAATCCTGACATTCTGCCAGATGTGGCGGGCCCGGACTTTGGATCCAATCTTGGCCCACTCTCCCAGGCAAGGCAGAATTTCAGCTCTAATTTTATCATGCTAAAGACTTTTTCCTCTGCATGACCTAACGTATATTAAAAAGTGGTAGGTGAACTGTCTGTGTGAACATAACCACTTCGTATAAAGAGAAAACAAAAATACATTAAAAAGAAATCCAAACAAAACATACTGGCCTGCTTTCCTGTGCTTGTCTTCAGTGTTGCTCAAGCCTCCTTTGAAAAGCTATTTGAGTTTCTTTCATTTTTCATTTTGAGATTATGGGTGTGTTTGTCTAAACATCTGTGGTAGCTGGTTAACAGGATCAGGCCGGCATTAGACTAGTCCAGACACAGAGAAGATAATCTTTTCCAGCCAAACAATAGCAATAACATTAATGCATAAATGCATAAATCCTCCTGTTCCACTCCATTTATCACCCAGACGTGCTACCCCCAAAGCCAGGCAGTTGCACTGTCAATATTGGCTTTCTCTCTGCTGCAAACACGTCCCCACAGCGTGAGCTGCAGAAAGCTTACGATCTCACGTAAGGCAACGATTAAATCTACTTCCCATGCCACTGAGGAAATGCAAGAGTTTGACACATCCAGATTCACTTGCAGTTGCTGTTTGAGGCACGCTGACACAGGAGATCTTGGGTGTCCCGTCAAACTAGGATAGGTCAGCGCCAAGCTCAGCCGTTGTGGTTTGGCACTCTCACGCTCTAGGAAGGCTTTGTACAGGGTCCACAAATCATGTGCTTCTTTCTGTCCACTGGCCTCAGCAGAGGCAGACTTTGCCATGTACAATTAGATTAATAATGGTTATTGATGAGCATTTGCTAATAATAATTACTAAAATGGACTGATCTCTAAACTGGTGCTGCAATGTCCTGGGTGTCGCACAGGCAGTGCAAGTAGCTGCCTACCCCCTGGCCTCCACCCCAGGTGGCTTTGGGCCATGGAAACCACCAACGTTCCTGATTCAAAACTGTCTGTGATGTCACAGGGACATGCACTCCCTGGGAGATGGGATCAGCCAGGGCCCAGATCCTCTCAGGGGATAGATGTTGTCTGAGAACACCCTGAGCACCAGCATTGGAAGGTCTCAGGGGATGGGTCCCACATGAGGTCATCATCCCCTGTCAACTGCACCAAACTACAGAGCTATATTAAATGTCCTGGGAGACCGGGTGCCTAACAAGATGGATTTGTGGTCAAATTTCATGCTTGAGAGAATCATGGTTTGAAAGGAAAACCAACCATATAAGACTTTGGCTGGCAGGGACCTTTGGAAGTTATCTAGTCCAGCCTTCTGCTCCAAGCAGGGCTGGCTTCAAAGTTGGAGCGGGTTGTTTAAGGTCTTGTCTAGTCAAGTTTTGAAAACCTCCAAGGATGGAGACTCCACCACCTCTGGGCTCAGCCACTCCTGTGGAGAATCCTTATATCCACAAGGGATTTCCTCTGTTGCAATCTGTGCCTGTTGCCTCCTGTTCTTTCATTTTGGTGGCTCCCACACTGTGGAGTCTCCCATTCATCGATATCTTTCTTA
This sequence comes from Anarhynchus alexandrinus, assembly GCA_008711295.1. Classification (NCBI taxonomy): domain Eukaryota; kingdom Metazoa; phylum Chordata; class Aves; order Charadriiformes; family Charadriidae; genus Anarhynchus; species Anarhynchus alexandrinus. The sequence continues at coordinate 278,424 of VUYV01000469.1, forward strand.
CACCGGAGGACCCTGACATGGTCACAACACTCCAGATATCGTCTCATGAGTGCTAGAGAGGAGAACACTCTTCCCTTGCCTTGCTGGATACAGTCTTGCTCATACAGCCCATTCTGTGGTTGGCCTTCAACACAGCATGGGCACACGGCTGACCCATGTTCAGCTTGTTGGCCAGAATCTCCAGATCCTTCTCTGCAGAGCTGCTCCCTGGTCACTCAGTCCTCAGCCTGCACCTGTGCAAGGGGTCACTCTGCTCCAGGAATTCGTGTTCCTTGCTGAACTTCATGTGACCCATCCCACATCCTCCTCTTGGCCAATCCCTCCAGCTTGCCCATGTCCAGGAGCCCAGTAGCCCAGGAGATCAGCCGCACCCCACAGCTTGGTGCCATCCAGGCAATGATGATGTTAAACAGTACTCACCTCCTTCGTCAGCAAGGGAAGGCGTTTTCCATAAGCTCCTGTCAGGTACAGAGTTACTGTCTCTAACTCTTTTGTCCTGCAATCTGTTGGCTGGTGGTTAAATTAATGTTTCCCATGAATAGTAGACATTTTGCAACTTTTAAAGTATTTCCTACAACTTCTGGATGAATTTAATGGGAAAACAGAAGGAAATGGACCATTAACTGTTGTTGCAGTAATTTAATGTGTTAATGAATGTCTGTTTGATCTGTAACCTTTACTGAAGGAATACTGGTGGGTACTCTCCTCTTCCAGATACTAATTTTCATGAAATGTGCAAGAATTTCATACGAGTTGGACCTTAATTTCTCTATGTAATATGATGAATGTTAGCCAAAAGCTTCCAATGTTACTATGTGAACAAAGACAAGAGGCAGAGATACAACAGTACTGCACGAAATCAACTCCTTGGGACATCAGGGCTATCATTTTTTAAATATGAACATGAACTTGGCAAAAATAAGACAAATCCACAAACAATTTGTGTTGCTGAGTCTTTATTTTCTTTCTAAAAGTTTCACCCTGACGTTTTGCCCAGCTCAGGAACCAGGAGGTGTTGAAATCTCAGCCCTGACTGCATGTGCAGCATCACACAAAGAATTGCCCCCGAGCTCCTGGGGGCTGTTGAGATGGCACCCCCAGGCTGCAGTCTGCTCAGACCTTCCTCCTGCCCACTTGAAGGTGCTTGTTTTGGCTTTAAAAGGAGGAAACAGGCTGGAGTGCTTTGATTTTTCTCCTCTAGACTAAAAATCACATTATGCACTAAGTCATTTTTACAATACATAAAACTGGGGGGTATTTTCCAAATACTATGATAAGAATGACTTTAAAAAGCGAGTAAATGGCATCCTCAAAGATTGACTGAGGATAAAGCACGCACAAGAATTCGTTCACCACCCCCCAGTGATAACACAGCGGTGATCAGAGCTCCTGACGAGGCAGCCATGGGCAAATGGTGACTCTTTAATGACGAGCATAAATTTAATTTGATTGCTGGGAATAATTGAGTGTTACAGCCCTCCGCTCATTGCAGTGGATTTGAGCAAACATAATTGAAAGGGACATGTGTTTTTTTCCTTAGTACTCCCTCTGCAGTTGCTGATTAACCTCCCTGCAGCATTTGAACCTGGTGCTGGCTCTCGGGAAGGACAGACACGCTGACCCAGCAGCGATGGAGCTCAGCCTCAGCCCAACGGGATGTGGTGCACAGAGCTCAGGACAGATGTGAGGAGCGCAGTGATGCCCCGTGTGTTTCAGAGGGAGGAAAGGCTAGGAGTTCCTGCTGAGCCTCACCCGCCTGGGAGAGAAGGTGTGGATTATTCCTGTCAGCCTGATGCATTATTTCATTTTGAAGGTTTTTATCACAGGTGTCACTGGCTGCTCCAGCTTTGCGTCCTCCTGCGACGGGTTCTTGCTGATAGACCACACGGTGTTTCTGAGTGCTGCTGCCAACCAGCAGTAACTGCAGCACCACCACCGTGGTTAGATGTCCCCATGCAACCCAGACATCCCAATGGATATGTGCAGCCCATAGTAGGTTCTGTAGAAAACCTATAGCCTGCTAGGTGAGAGCCACAGGGACAAGAGATGGAGCTGGGCAAGAGATGGCAGCCTTGAACCCTGTTAGATTCTGTGCTGCTTTTCCCTGATACTCTAAGATCCTTTGCCCTATCTAGACAATTTCTCCTCCTCCTGATGTTCAGCTGATGGGTGGAATTCAGGCCTTCTACAGCAGGACAGTGCATGTTGCAGTCTGCACAAACTTTGGGAGAAGCATTTCCAAAACCACCTGGGGGACTGATGCTTGCCTTGCACCTTCAAAGGCTCCTTGGAGCTTAAAGCTGGGGAGCAACCATGGCTGGTGGCAAAGGGCTGTGGCAAAGATGGTATAGCACCTGTATAGAGGAGGAGGAACCACACTGAAGGTCAGAGAAATCACACCAGGGAGATCGGGGATAAATGAGGGAGGTCTAAGATCCTCTGGAAGAGCTGGAAGTGATTAACGAGTCATTGAACACGATGAGCTATTCAGCACAACCTTCTCTTGGGGTACACAGTTCTGCCATTTCTTTCATTGCTTCTGGGCCCAAGAGAATGATTTTGGTCTGTTAAAAAAGCATCCTTTGATACCTACGAAGGCCATTAAGGCATGGGATCAGTTTTGTCAGCAGCATATTGCTGCTTTGACAGCAGTTTCTGCAGGTATTGTGCCAGCCACAGAAGTGCTGTGGAGATAAAGTTGAGTGTTTTCTTGGATAAAACCTGGTGCCAAGCAGGGGCAGAAAGGAGCAGCTACAAGCCAGGCGTACCTCGATGTCTCTGGGACCCTGCAAAGGACAGCTGGGCAAGCGACTCCCCTTGCTGGGGCAGCCCAGGAGTCTTCTCCCTGCCTGAAACGGAGCCGGCGACTGTAAATAAGTCTTGAGCTCTTTAGAGGTGACATTTTCTCTTCTGGGTCAGGAATGTGTCAGGAGTAAAATATTTGCTCAAAAAATCAATGTATCTTTCAATATCCCTTGGAATAAGAGAATCGCAAGGAGGGTAAGTGCTGCCTCTTCTCTCCACGAGATATTGTGGAGGAGAAAAAATCCCTAACGCAGCACACGGCATTCCCTCAGCTATACATTGCCACTGGACTCAAATGCAATTCGGTTATGACAGGCTTTGATGTATTCCTTTAAATACATGTAAATTATGTATTCCTTTATTGTCAGTTTTGTTACATTTCAGGACACCTTTATTTTTCAGCGAATTCATAGAACTCCACACTACAGGTGGGTTCATGTCTGATTTGTGTCTTGGTGTTAGCTGAACCGCCACTGAGCAGGTCTACACTCCTGACAAGGGAGTGTCATTTCCACCCCGCACTGAGATAAAAAAGGACGTAGGAAGGTCCCTGTGTAAAAAGAAATGGGAAGACCGGGAGTTTGAACTGCAACATACTCAAGGAAAACTACACTGTTCCCTGAAAACCAAACTCCATCATCCTTATCTTTGTTATCCTTTCAAAAAGCAAAACGATGACTGGGCAAGGGTCGGTGAATACAAAGCAATGCTGTCTAATAAGAAGAAACCAATTTAAGAGTCTTTCAACATCAGAATCTAGAAAAAGCTGTCTTCTGTGGACATCTCCATGTGTTAAAGTTTGAAAAAATAAATCTGTAAAATTAAACGTAAATTTGTAAAAACGTAAACCTGTAAAATTAAATTCTGGAAGTCTGAAAAGCTTGGGAAATTAAGAAAAGCACGTGAAAAAATGACATTACAAAACATTCAAAATCAAATGGTAACTTTTTTGTGTTTTGCAGTGTCTATGCAACATGTGAGCTAAACCCAATATTCATTCCCATTTTCCAATAATTACTAGATAGGGCTTCTCCAAAGGCAATGTTCACAGCTCCAGTTGCAGATAATGTTATATTTTCAAAGCTGAAGACATTTTCCTGTAGTCGATATCCTAAATTTTCCAACACACCTTGTGCCCTTTCATTGCTATCTTGCAAGTAAGCAGCAGATGATGGGTAATTTTTTCTTTCAACTCTGCAGTAACAGACAATTTCAAATATTTTGATATTTCCACAGTTTGAGGAATCATTGGTTACAGGTGAAAATATAGCCTTTTTAATGAAATCATCATTTTCTTAATGAAAAAAAAAAACCACAAAACATTGCTGAGCACAAGATGCTGCTCCTCTGTATGTCAGACATGAAGACGTTTAACTCCATAAACCTATTGACAAAGGCATCCATGTCCTGCTCACTGTCCGACTTGAGGTAGCATGTCCAGTTTTGGCTAGACAAATGCAGGGTGTTCGAGTTGATTCTCCATGCAGTGGCATTGCTGAGATTCACGCCGCCGCGCATAACCGTGCCGCTGCCATCCGTGTCCCTGCAGAGTGAAGAGAAGCAGAGTGAGGCAGCTCTGGAGAGCAAAGCCATCATGGCCTTTAAAGATGTGCAGGCTGTTCCTTGGGTGGGATTTTGTACAGATGCTTTGCTGTCCTGATGGCCACAGAGACGTGGGGAGGGTACATGGGGACCCGAGTGCCCCCGTGGCCCCCAGCTCTCCCCGCCACCCCCCGGCTCAGCTCCCTCTGCCCATGGGCAGCCCCACATCTGTGCGACTGATGGGAAAACCTCCGAGCTGCAGGAACCCTTGTCGGGAGCAGCGCCGGCGCTTCCCCACCTCCATCTCCTTCTTCTCCTTGGTGGCAAAACCTATCTGATGAAAACAAACCGCAGATGCTTCTTAAGGAAACTGTTCTCATCCAAGGTGTCTTCCTGGCTCTCCAGAGTCTTTCCAACCACAAAAGCCAAGTGACAAATAACGTCCCCTCTGGTGGGACCTGCCTGGCCAGTGACTCACCAGTAAATGTGAAGCCACATGACCTTGATTTCAAAACAGTGATTCTGCTACCAAAATATATAATTTGTCCGTTATCTGATGTGATAGACCTGTGTGTTCATGGGAGTGCAGAGGACTTGAAGTGAAAGCTGGAACAGAAAGTGAAAGAAATATTTTCTTAAAGGGACATCACAGCAAGGGGTGAGGTATCTGAGTTCTGGGTCTGAGTGCAATGCAGCCGAGACATCAGCACCATCCAGTTACTCATGGAGCAACACCACCAAGCATGGCCATGCTGCTGCTGGGAGAGGGTCAGCTAGGACTCAGCCCCAGGCAAGGGCAAGCATGAGGAGAGTAGATGGGGTCAGCTGAGAGTCCAGGTGATCAGGCAAGCTCGTGGTGATTGATGCAGATCCAAGGTCAGGTCAGGAAGTCAGTTCTCAGGTTGGGGTTTGGCTCAGGGGGGTCCATGGCCAGATGCGGGCATGGCCGTGACTCAGCTGTGTTGGGGTTCAGGCTGCGGACCCGTGTGAGAGCCCCAGCTTGATGGCAGGTCCTGAGGGAAGGGGCTCAGCCATCGCTGAAGCCTCTAGCTTTCTTCCCAACAGCTTTCTTCAAGGTCACCATCTGTGCTCTTGCCAAGCTGGCCCGAGCAGCCAAACCCCCAGGAAGGAAAGGTGCTGAAGGCACTGACACCTTGCTCCTCCACACTCTGTGGCCCTTCGGACACTTGTGCCTCCCTGGTCCCCAGCACCTCCTTTTTGAGGTGGAACCCCGTGCTTCTTCCACTGCAGGATGACACAACTGGGTGCACAAATCTGCGTAGCACTGGAGCCCGGGCTCTGGCGAAAGGTCGTGCGATAGGGCGGCCGAGAGCCTGTGTCTGCTCCAGCACACGCCAGCAGTAACGGTCCCTGGGATTAACTGGAGAAGTCGCACAGAGCCACAGACTCTCCACAGGAGAGCTGGCAGTTGAATTGGCTTCTAGGCCAATGATCCTGAATTGAAAGTCATTAAAGTTTGTAATCTTGAAGTAGCAAAAGTGTCACAAAAAAAAGAGAACAGCTTAACTTGTCTGGAAGCCAAACAGCAGCGAAGACAGTCCGAGGGGAGGGCAGACACTTAATTCTACCATCTGGCAGCGCTACCAGCGAGCCTCAGTGCAAAAGGGAGAAGTGGCAAGAGATTTCCAGGTAATCAATTGCTCGCTGCCAAATCCTCCCCCTGGGTGCCCCTGGCTACCACCAAGGCTCCAGTCCTGACGCCAGCAATGATTTCACTTGCTCAAGGCTTGATTTTTTGTTGTTGTAAATCATGGCTCTTCCATGGGTGGAAATGTGGTGGCAAAGAACATGAGTGTTAGAGACAACAGCTGTCCTGGGGATTGAGTCCCACCGAGTGCGGTGGTGCCAAGCGGGAATTACTCACCTCCTTGTCCTGGAGTATCCGGGTCTGAGTGTTTGAACAGTGACATGTTTCAATTAAGGCTTCTGCATCTTTTAGGTGCTTTTCAGAATGTTAGCGTCTACTCTGCACACTTTAGTTCCCATTGTTTTCCCTTCAGCAAATTGGTTCAGCCTCCTGCTTTTAACTGAAACCCATTGTCCATTTATAAAAGGATCTGCTGTGAGTTTCTCATTCACGGATTTTTGAAAGCCCAGGTCTTTGGCAGAGAAGTCCAAGGAAATCTTACAATAGATGGGGAAAAAACAGCATTGTGATCTCCCCAATTTCTAGCAACACAGTTGTCACTCATTTTTTATCATCTTGCACACAGGTCTGGGACAAATGACAAAAAGGCAGGGACAGGCTCCAGTTCGGGAGTGCCTGTCTCCAGCACCGTCACAGGGAAACCATGGAGATACTTATCCATGCCTTGAAAAAGGGTGGTTGGAAAAGAAAAGGAAGATTAAATGGATATTTGAAAAGAAAAACCTACAAAGGGAAGACAAGAAGAAAAAAATGTGTTTAAACGCAGCTGTGTGCACATAAAAATCAGAGGGTGTTGTCAGCACCCCATAATTGCTACACAGGGAGTCAGCACGTCCAGGGCCCCGTCAAGGGAGCAGAAAATCCATTCTCTTGTGGGCTGTCCCGTCGGGCAGCTGAGCCCCCGCCAGCCGCTCGCTCACCCCCCAGCAGATCGAGGAGGAGAATCGGAAGGGTAAAGGTGTGAAAACGGGTGGGTTGAGATCCAGAGAGTTTAACAGGTAAAGCAAAAGCTGCAGGCGCGAGGCAAAGCCAGGCGCTCGTTCGCTGCCCCCATCGCAGGCGGGCGTTCAGCCGTCCCCGGGAACGCAGGGCTCCATCGCGCCTCACGGTGGCTTGGGAAGGCAAACGCCGTAACTCCCATCCTTCCCCCATCCTCCTCCTTTCCCCATCTTCTCTTGCTGAGCACAGCGTCGTGCGGTCTGGAATGCCCCTTTGGGAGTTGGGGTCGGCTGTCCCGGCTGTGCCCCCTCCCGGCGTCCTGTGCACCCCCAGCCCATCGCCGGCGGGCGGCGCAAGGAGCAGAGACGACCTTGGCACTGCGCAAGCCCGGCTCAGCAACAGCTAAAGCGTGGGCGTTATCAACGCTGGTTTGGTCACAAATCCAAAACACAGCACCATATAAGCTATTATTAAAGAAAGTTTAGATTGAACATTAGGAAGAAGGTTTTCACTTTAAGGGTGGTGAGGCACTGGCACAGGTTGCCCGGAGAGGTTGTTGAGGCCCCATCCCTGGAGGTGTTCAAGGCCAGGCTGGACGTGGCCTTGGGCAGCCTGGTCTGGTGGGAGGTGTCCCTGCCTATGGCAGGGGGGTTGGAACTCGATGATCTTCAAGGTCCTTTCCAACCTAAACCATTCTATGATTCTATGATTCTATGAAAGTTAACTCTAGCCCAGCAAAAACCAGTACACATATCCTCGGATGACTGTTTTGGCCAGTGTGGAGACAAGCTTCTGCGTGTGTTTGTGTGTGCATTAACCAGAGCATTTTCACAAAGGTCAGGCCAATGGTGAAGCACACACTCTGCTGGGCTTGCTCCGTGGCTGGGAGAGGGAATCTGAGCCAGGTGGAGAAACCATCATCCCATCCCATGAGGGACATGCAGAGTGGTCAGTGCAATGAGACACTTCATGTGAGCCCCATGCCTGCTGATGTCTACAGGTGTGGTCTTCAGTGGGTTTCCATGTTGTCAGCATCGCCAGACGTGTGACCACATCTGCATGCAGCAGCTGCCTGAGAGTGGAGGCCACGATGCCCACCAAGCTCTGCTATTTTCTGCGGGCTGAGTTCTGGTTGGCAGCACCTCATGCTGTGGTCAGGGCATTTTGCATGCTCACAAAGGCTCACACACTTACCGTGCCATGGCCATGGCTCTCTGTCTTGCAGTGTTGCCCTGTTGAAACTTTCAGACCTCCAAGAAGGGCTGGAGTTCTTAACTGGGGATCAGCATCAGAGGTTTGCACCTGAAGCCGTTGAAGCAGAAGAGTCCTCCAGGATCTACAGAGGCTGCTGGCTCTGACATACCACCGCAGGTGACCTTGGCCTCCCAAGGGGAAGGTAGCATCTTAGAAGTTAAAAGCTTCATTTCTGCTTATCACAAGTGGGCAGGTCTCCTCAAACAAGCCCACTGAGGTGCTGGCTTTCTGGAACAGAACCTGCTGAGTGGTGCAGAGCATCTCTGTGTGGATCTTTACATTGCAGAGCACGCAAATGTCCCCCTGAAGGTATCTGCCACCCAGTCTTCATAGTTCGCTTAGTCAAATACCCATTCACGATCCTCCTGCCCTCGCTCTGACATGTGGATGTGCTTTAGAAGCATTTAGAAGCACCATGTCCTACAGAGGCCTGGAGGGTTGATCATCAACTTGTCAACGCACAATTTGATCACGCCGTAGATGTGCCCTTTGCAAACAGACTGGGGAGGAAGAGCTGACTCACCTCCCGTTCACGTGCATCCAAATACCAAAATGTCTATGAAACAACTCCAGAGCTGCCTATTAGACAAACATTTTGGTGGGAGCAAAACTAAGGTGTAGGTGGCATTTGTCCCACCTAACTAGTGATCACATAGTTTGGAATTTGGGTCCTTTCCAGAGCTGTAAGGAGAGAACAGCTCTATCCCTGCTGCGGGATGGAGCAGTGATGATCAGCAGTGGTGCAATCCCACCCTGTGCCGTTGTCTTCAGAGTGGAGAGCATGAAAAACACCTTGGGCAGGTCTCACACTCCCCTTCCTCTGCCAGGGCCGTTGCAAGCCCCACAAAGGAACAGCACAGTGTGGACTTCAAAATTGAGCCATTATGAGCTGGTAGGAAAGAAAATTAAATCTATACCGTGCCAAAAATATCAGTGTTGCAGCCGCACCTCCTCCTCAAACATCACGAGAAAGTGAGACATTTTTACACCTTCCACGTAAGTGTGTTTTGCACCCAGTGCCCCCCCGAAGTTGTTTCTACCTGGCTGTGCTTTGGGGGGATGACTCAGGCTGCAGGGGTGTCTCGGAGCTGGGGCTGGTGCACCGGCACCGCTGGCCATGGGTCTCCGTGCACCTTCCCGTCAGCTTTGGGAGGCAGAGCCAGCACGGAGGTGGGCAGCCACAGCCCCGCGTGGTCTCAGATCCGCGTGGGTGGCCGTGGAAAGCAGACCTGCAGGATCTCAGACTCTCTCAACCTGAAAGGGTTAATAGGGGTTCTTCAAGCATCAGGGAAGCAGTGGCACTGAAATGAACATGGAGCCTGTGCTGCTGAGACCAGTTTCAAGTCAGCAGTCATCTCTGGGGTGTCTGATGTGCCCAGTGGAGGCCATGGCTCGCCTGCAAGGCAGCAGCCAGCTGAACACCAGGGCTGGTTCAGGCTGACAGCCCTGCCTCCTTGCCCTTCTCAGCCACTCCAGCCTCTAGAGAAAGCACCAAAGGCTGCCAGAAGCACCGACTGCTTGGTCAGAGACACCTCAGGTTAGGAGCAAACCCATCTCCTGCCGCAGGGGAGTCCCAGTGACTGGGAGGAGACAAATGCCCCGAGATGAAGAGGACACAGCTCAGAGATGTAGATGCTGTCTGTCAAAGGACATGGAGCTGTTTTTCCAAGGTTTGAATAGCCTGTGCATTTCCACTGCTGCATCTGCAGAGGTGCTTCCAGCTCACCTTCCTGATGGCTTTGCTCTGTGGACACAGCTTCTTCAAGGCTTTTTGAAGAGTTTGAACTTCTTGTCCAGGAAAAGCCTCCACTGTGCAGGCACATCAATGGAAGCATCCTGGACAATACCCCTAGAGGTGGTCTGTAGGTTTACTGAGGAAAATACTGATACACTGAGTTTAGCAGCCCTACCAGGACGCCTCTGCCAGGGGCGTATTCAAGAACATGAGAGAAATCCTGGGCTGGAACAAAAGGCGGCACTGCCTGTGCCATGAGCCAGGGCTCAGGCTGGAAGCAGCCTACATGGCCTACAGGAGAGAGCATGCCCCATCTGAGCAAGTGAACGTGCTGATGGACACAGGCACAGCACATGAGGATGTTTTTAGTGACTCAGGTAGGCTTTTCTTTATGACAACCTGTCGCCAGAGAGATGTGATGTGCAATTTGGCCTTCCACACTACTCCGGTACAACCTGTAGCATTTTCTTGGTTGCCTTTGTGTACCGACATTGCTAAGAATGGAAAGAAACGATGAAGAGACTCAATGCCCTCAGTGACCTCTGATCTGGTCTCTGGGAGAAGATGTAGCTGAACGACTCTTGGGAGGAGCAAAAAGAGTCAAGAGTATAACAGTCACTGAAGCCCTTTTAAGCCTCCACTGTGAATTATTGCCAGTAGTCTTAGGCTTAGATCCCAGGCAAGCAGGCTGACACAAACGATAGACTATTTTGCAGAATATAAATGATGCAAGAAAAGCAAAGCCTGAGAACCTGCACACAGCGCCAGGTTTCCAGCAACTGTACGCCAGTGAATCATACTTGGTTTCTATCACCGTTGGATGTGGCCCACAATTCTGAAGTTACAGAAGAGAATATAAAACAAACAGAGAGAAAACAAGATCCGAAATAAATGAGGTGAGAAGTGAATGTGAGCAGATAGAGCAACCTTTGCTTTTCACATAATGTGATATGCAAAAAATTCTAAGAAGGGTAGAGGCTGGGGTGGGGGGGGCATTAACCAAGTAATTAAAATAGAAGCAAAAAGGGAAGAAAGAGAACAATGGAAAGTTTTGAAAGACGAGGATACTGAATAGCAGCAGAGAGAAAGGGCACTTTCTTCAAACGCTACCAAAAGGTGTTTCACTCCTGAAGGGCAAACACAGGCCCCCAGGTCTGATGAGTCCCTGCGTCAAAATGCACCATCAGATGAATTCAGAGAGGAACCACAGGGGAGGTTGGATTAATCTAAGAGCTTCTGCAGGCAAAACATGATGCGAGTATTAAACTCAAGGAGCACCAGGAAAACGTGAGCCCCCAACTGAGTCCTGTGGGTTTTCTTCAGGCACTTGATGCCTTGCTTATAACCCAGATCCTGATGATATCTGAAATCAGGATCAGTTGGGATCATACAAGTCATGGGAATGTGCAGGAATGGTCAGACCCCGGGGGCACCATCCTCAATGACAGCATGGCCTTGCACTTGGGTGAGGTGGCACCTTATTGCTTCCCTCACTCTCAAACCATGAAGATGCCCTTCCTGAGAGTCACCCTCCTGTCTCTCTCCATGGATTCACCCATCAGCCATAGTTAGAGGGACTGGCTTTTCTCTCCTTTGTCTTGCTTTTAGTTTAGTGAAGCTAACATTAATTTCACTCACACCAGCTCAATATAAATACAGTCCCACCAGCCTTAACGGGTTGGCTTTAGATTTACAGCAAGGCAAAGGGAAGCAGGATCTGGTTCTTTCCTTTATTATTGTTTTTCCTCTCTCCATTTTCAACTGTCTCCCACTGATTAAGGAAGAGGAAAATCTTGTCATTCCAGATGGACAAAATTAACCCAAACTCCAGCCCCCTCCAGTTTCCTCATTTTCAACCAGTGTTAGAGGAGAGGACCTCTGCGTGGACCTCTGCCCATGCTCTGAGAACGCACCAGCTCTGCCTGATTGAGCACAGGTCAGCTGCAAACTGGAAGCCCATTAACTGCGTTAACGGGACGCAGTCTGGGAGCAAACACCTTGCCTTTCCACCACAGCACAGCTGTGGGAGCAGCAGTGCGCTGCCCACAGCTCTCCTACAGAGCCGCCTTGTGTCCGTCCTGTCCAGGGCACGGGCAAAGGGACCTCGCAGGACATCCATGCCTACGGACAGACGTGCAGACCTGCCTTGTCTGCCTGCATGAATCCGTCCAGGGGGAACCCGGAGCTGAGCGAAGACGGTTAATCAGTGAAGATCAACCTTGGAGAGTCACGTTATTTCCCCACAGCACATCAGTGCCCTGGATGCAGCTGAGGCACACCAGGTCCCACGACCACGCAAGCCACTGGGGTGATGTGGGGACCCCACGTTAGCTGGCCTGTGGGCAGGCAGCACAGCCCGCTCTGCAGACCCACTGCGCGGGAGCACCTTGCTTCTTGCACACTCGTGTGCCAGGCTTGGCACTGACCTGTGCAGGGGAAGAGCCTGGTGGGAGCTCAGACATCAGCATTGCTTAACCAAGCTCCCTGCTCACCCGGTTTTCTCCATCCCCCACGATGCTCTGACAGCATCTCTCCCTCCTCTCCCCGCTCCCCTCACCCCGCTCGGAGGAGCGCGTTCCTGCAGATTGCTTTGTAGTAATTAGCACATCGGTGGGGCTGGGAGTGCAGAGCGGGGAAGTGGAACAGGAGGAGAAGCTAACGAGGTCAGAAGACAGCATGTGGCATCCCCGCGAGGAGAGGGAAGAGGATTCAAAACCTGCTGCAATCAAAGAAGCACCTGCCCGGGATGAATCCCCGGGGCCAGGAGAGCGAAAGGAGAGGGAGAGGATTTCTTGCTGTAACATACGGCAGCAAGTCTTTCTCTCCCATTTGTTTCAGAGACTAATTAGGTCAATGTTGCCCTTGTAGATTCAGCCTGGAAACCTGCGGTCTGCCCGTGCTCCAGATCGCAGGGTCCTGGCAGAGGGGAGGGAGCGGGTGCTGGGCTGCCGGGCTGGGACGGTCGGTTCATGGCTTTGTGCAGGGTGCTCACTGCTCTCTGCCCTTCGATACCTGCCTGATTTAAATGGCTTTTCACCCCCAACCTCGTGGCAGAACAATGCCACCACTTCCTCAGCCCCACGCTGGCAAATTGACTGGAAGGCAAAATAGATATGACTTTAAAAAACCCCACATTTACAAGTTTAACTAATGCTGCACTGCTTTTCCCACCTCGCTGCCAGCAGTGTCCAGAGCTCACAAGGCTGTTTTAAGCCACAGCGTTTTTCACCTATGAGTTTTTCATTGGTCTGTGTTTCTTTCACAGCACAGATATTCCGAGAAAGTTCTTAGGGATCATCCCCAAAAACCTGAACTTTTGGGGCATTTTGCTTCTGCGTTGCTCTCAGTTGTGAAACATTGAGCTACAAAGCAAAACAGTGTGCCGAGAAACGCAGCAAAACCAGGACAAGCCAGAAAGGGGTCAGCATGGAAGAGAGAGCAAAAAGAGCCATCACCACTCACCACCACCAGTCCCAGGACTTCTGCAGAAAGAAAAAGATAAAATCGAGATGTAACGTACCCTGAACGTGGGGCATAATTTTATTTCACAGCAATATACAAACATAAGCCCTGAATCCTTGGGTACCCAGGTATGAAGCAGCTTGCAGAGGGAAGAAGAGAGGAAATTATTTCTTACAGGCATTATTACATTCCTGACCATGTGAAATCCTTCGTGGCTCCTCTGGATTACAGTGGAGAGCAGAACTGGTCAGTCACTGGACACAGCTTTGATAAAATCTGTTGGTTCCTATGTCCATAATAGCATCATATTTAATGATTGGGATGGCAGTGACTCCCTGATCTGCTTTGGTGAGGGACAAGCTCATGACAAACAGGCAGCTCTAAGCAGTCCCATTTAGGAGGCTGTCCGACCCAGAAGGTGACAAACCCTTGGGCAAGTGCAGCACAACTCTGTTTCCATGGGGGGAAAAGGAACCGAATGCTGATACCACCCAGATAAATCACCGCAGAGATTGGATCCGGTCACCCGCCTCCTCTCTGTGCCCCTCTCGCACACACACGTGCACACACAGCCATCCTCTCCTCCCATTTCAGCAGATGCTGGCAAAGTGGGTCACCTTGTGGCACCGGAAAGGTCCTCCTGTGTGACAGCTATTCCTGAAGAAACACGTCAGCCCTTCAGCATCTCCCATGCTATGTTTGGGTTGTGCTGTCATTATCTCCTGCTTTATCAGGTCAGCCTCCGTGGCACCTAACCTGGGGACTAATGGAGGTTGACTCCTGTAAGAGGTTCACTCCTTTACTGGGATTGCCGAGTGCCGGCACAGTGTTTCCATGCAAATGACATCCTGGGAAGCTGGCAGCGTCCCCTTGACTTTTCCAGATCAAAGGTGCTCGCTCTGGAAATCAGGAGCTGGTTTTCTTCCCAGCCAGCTTGGTTGTGTCGGCTGTTAGTGAGAAACACAGCACAGGTGCTGTCAAAGCTTGCGGGGGTCAAGGCAGGAGCCCTTCGGCTCCCCCCAGCCACGTCGGCTCAGCCCGTGGGCAGGTTGACTGCTGTGTGGGCAGGAGCACATGTCCTTTTGTCGTCTCTGTCACCCTGAAGTGATGGCAGGTGGCATCATAATGCAATGCCTCGTCTGCCGTCCCTCTCCTCCAGGACAATTTCATGCACGGTTCTGCTTCTTGCTTTCTGCCATGCTGCACATTGCCCCAGGGCTAATGGCAACAGCATCTCACTCCTTCCATGAAAAGGGAGAGGTGGGAGATGGAAGGCAGGACTTACCCTTCACCAGAGAGCCCTTTATTCACTGAGCTCTTCATTTTTACTCCCTTTCTCTCTGGGCTTTTCAATCCTGAATTTCTTCCTCTCTGGGCTGGCAGTGGGGAGTGGCGATGGGACGGCGGATTCCTCCCTGGCCAACCTGCTGCCCTGCCCCTGCCTGCAGACAGCCCGCGGGACAGCCCGCAGGACTCCGCTCCTGGGTGAGGAGAGTGTGCCAGAGCTTTGCTGCCCTGTCCCGTCCCCCCTCGCTGGAGGGCAAGTCTGGTTCCCTCCTGGTGGCAGCAGGATGCCCGTGAGAAAGGCTGGCACCTTGGGTGCTCGCACTGATGCTCTCTCCCCTCTTTGCTCCAGGCAGGACCCACAGATCTCTTCCAGCAATACCCAGCGAGTCACCCTGCAGGGACCATCCCCCTTCCCTTCTACCCCCCCACTGCAAGAAATCCTCTCCCCACCTTCTCTCCACCCTTCCTTCCTCTTTGCTCCTGACCTGGCACGGCAGGAGAGGGAGCAGGGACAAGCCAGAAACCCTACAAGAGCCTAATGAGACGGTTGCTGATCCCTCCAGCCTTGACGTTATCAGCGAGCAGCCCTGCAGCACCCCACCGGCCCCACTTGTGCTGGCAGTGAACCAGCAGGTACTGCACTAACGCGGATTAACCCCCGTGAGCTGGAGAGAGCAATGGCTGTCGTTGCTATCAACTTCTGTCTTGGGCTACAGAGTTGTAATCACCACAGCTTGGTGAGCATTTTTGTTTTGAAAAAAGCCAGACTTAATTTGATGGCAAAGTGTCTGCAAAAATTGAGGAAAAATTATGCCACTGCTTTCGGAGGCTGGATTATTAAAAATAAATTCCTGGTCTAAAATATAGATGCTGTTGCTCCAGACTGTAGTGCAAAAATTATTTTTTTGTGCAGTTGAGATTTCAATATTCTTTAATCTCCTTGGAAACTTGCATGCCAGCTGCAGGGAGAAAACGGATCATCGTTATGCTGTTACACAGCTCTCGCTGTGGACAGTTTGTGGCCAACCCTCCCCACTTTGGTCTGCGAGCACTTCTCCCCAGGAATCCCACGGGAAGAAGCAAACACAGGCGTGTGTGCCTGCCTCCAAGCGGAGCAGCTGCTGGATGTGCTGGCAGAGCGAGGCAGCATTGCTAACGGAGCCAGAGCTCCCTGTTCTGCTGATTAGTAAGTGTGAATAACAGTTTAAAACTTTGATTTCATAAAAGTCTCGCTTACGTGATACTGGAATGGACAACCCAAACTTTGCTGGCGCCTCACCTTTCCAGATCCTTCAGAGAGAAATCTTACACACTCCCGGCCCCAGGCTGTGCCTCTGTCTTGCTTTCCCCGTGCTCACTAACAGGACAGCGAGGTGAGCCAGTAGGGTCACCCCGTCTCAACAGTTGCCATGCTTTCTGCACGGCTTGGTGGCTCTGTCCCAGGTTAACTCCCACATTTAGCTGCGCCATGGCTGAGGACGTGGATGGAAGGAAGCGATACATCGAGAACCACAAACATTACCTTCTGCAGCTTCCAGCCGGGAGATCAGGTCTCCTCTGTGCTGCTTCTGTGTGTGGTTCACACCTCTACAACTGCTGCCCACTGCCAGGGCAGCAGAGGTGGGATTTCTAGGGAGGGTTCGTATCTCCAGGTAAACAGATACACGTGACGGGGGAAAACCAGACCAGTTGTTGTAATGAGGCCATCACAAACCTCCCTAGAGCACTGCAAGACACAATGGGTCAGAGGGAAGAGGAGGCTCTCCCCCATCCCCAGTGCGTTCAAGCTCACGTGCTAGCACGGGATCCATCCCCTGTGCACTCCTCCGTCCCTGCATAGACCGCGGCTGACACCCAAGCCTCCCAGCCAACTACCTCTCCGTTTCACAGGTCCCGAAGCCCCTCCAGGCACAGACTCAGGACTCCAACACAGTTGTTTCAAATCTCATCCACTCGCCCATGCTGCTTTTCATCTGGTGATGGTTTGTTTAGCTTGTCCCTCGCAAGTGACCCATAAGGATCCTGGCAGTGTTTATGCTACCACTGATTAGCAAATAGCCGTGTGACCCCCTGGGAAAATCTAAGTCAAGTCCTTGTCTAGCTGCTGACCCATGTAACCACTAAGAATTACTCCTCCGGCTGGAGTGATGCAGGTCTGAGGTCAGAGGATTAAGCTACAGGGAGTGAGGGCTGCTTTACTTCTCGGTGACAGCATCTGCACAGAGGTTTGGTGACTTACGCTCAGCGGCACTACCTTCCCTAACTCAGCGTTCCCAGCCCTCGGGAGACAAGCCCAGAGCATCCGTCTGTGTGACTGCTCACCTCATGGGCCTGGGAAACCGGTAAAGGGTGCAAAGAAAACAAGAAGAGGTCAGAGAAGAAGCAGAGTGAGAAAAGAAATGCAAAGGAATGAGAGGGTCTCTGTATGCCAGACGCGGGACATCACTGCTTTCCGTAAATGTCACTTTGGAAGTGACCCGAAACAAGAGGGAAGAGAGGCGTCTCCCACCCCCCGCGCTTCTCCTGTAGCAGCTGTAGGCACTGGATCGGGCGTGAGCGCGGTGGGATCAATGGGGGCAGAGAGTGAAAGACCGTCACGAGCCGATATGATGAACTCGGTGTGACAATTCTGCTTTCCCCGTACAGCCAAGGCCGCAAGCGCCGAGTCGGCTCAGGGTTTCTGCTCAGGTCCCTTGAATGCTTATTCCCACCAAGTTTTCAGCTGTGCCTCTGGCTGTACCCTCACTCCTTTGCATGCTTGGAAGGAATTATTCCAGCAAACTGGCATTCGGGGTTATTCACCGTGCCTAGGCAAATATCGGAGCTGCACATGTGAAGTGACGTCTCTCAAAGGTGATGTTGCACCAGAGACACAAAAAGAAACAGTCTCTGCTCTTCCTGCTTCTGCTCCAGTTATTCCACTTGAGAGGCACAGGAGAAAGGAGAGCATCTCCTCCCATGGTTGCCAGCAAAAGGGTGATTGGGGCACAGGAAGGGCCAGGGTGACCCAAACTTTGTGGACACAGACCAGGAGGAGAGGGACTGCAGGTAAAGGCCTGGGCCATGTCTGGACTGATGGCGGGGGTGCACTCTTCAGGATCCGTTGGGTCTTCATTGGCTCCAGTGCGGCTGTGGGGTCCCAACTGGTCTCCATCCCTTTGTCCAGAGCGTGATGGTTTCTGGTGCCTCCTCCCAGAGACAATTTTGGTAACACTGGGCTTTAACACAGAGTCCCCTGCCCAGGAGAGGTATTAGCTTGGTTTACACTAATCAGTGTTTCCGGAGTTACATGAAATGGGAGAGAAGGATACAAAACATAGGCTTATCAGCTGAAATTAATGTTTTCTGAAAAAGTCTCCTCACTTCCCCACGACTGCATCTGGAATTGCAGAGGAGCCAGCTGCTGTGACACAGCTGCTCCTGGCAGAGTGCCCCAGACAAAGAGGAGGATGGATTTACTGGGACTTGGGTGACATTAATAATAGATAATTGTCCTGAAATAGCAGTTTTGTCTCTATCTCCAAGCTCCAGACAAAGACAGCTCTCATTTCCCAGGGCAGCATATAACCCCGTGTGTCCATAACAGAGCTGGGAATAGCGTACCCTGTCCTGTGCACCAGCTCTGAGTCCCCTTCGTGGTGGCTCTGCCGCACACACGTTGTGCTGCCATGGGCCTCTCTCCTTCTCGCCTGAACCTCCAACCCCTCCCCATAGCCAGGCGATAATCAATAACACGCTCTTGCCTTCGTCCCACTCTCATCTGCATTGTAAAGCGATAACCCAGAGCAAGTGTCCCTTACGTAGTGGAAACCCGTCCTTCACCTGCTCCATTGGCCACATTTGATACCTGCTGCCTTGCCTTGGCTCCGCGGCAGGAGTTAAGAGCGGACCTCTTCAAGATGTTTCCTAGTTTTTGCTGATCTGGGTCACTCTTAAATTTAAACATGAGTTAAAAGCTGTCAGCTGTTTTGCCTGATAATTACATGCACACGGGATTTGTTTCAGTTCAAGAGAAAGTAGCAATTTCTTTGACTAAAAGTTGTTTGGAAAAACCGTGGCTTATAGAAATCAGTCTTGCAACACTCCCAGCTCTGCCTGCTCTGAGACCTGCTTTCTGCCTCAGTACCACAACACCCTTTGTTATTCACCTAAGCACTCCGTAGTTAATTGCAGAGCTCACACTTTTTCTTGGCTAGCGAGCTTCCTGCTGTTTCATGATTCATTACTTGTAAATGAGTCCCTGCGGTTCCCCGGTAAAGCTGATTCCCAGCAACACAAAAATCCTCAGATCTGTCCTTTGGCTGAGCTTTCCCTGTTAATGCATGTGCCTGCTACCGGGGAAACTGCCGCTGAGTTACAGGTAGTAACTGTGATTTGAAGAATTGTTTCATCTTCTTGAAAAAGAGACTTTTTTTTTTTTTTTGGAGGTCCCAAACTTTCTGTTGACTCTGGGACTGCGAAGGGAGTTCCCCACTGTGCAACAGCTCCAGGGCAGGGCCTCGAGTCACCTCCAGATGGGGACCATGGGAATAAGACCTATAGACAAACAGTGCAATTGCACTTCACCGTGATCTCCTCAGCAGTCCACTCATGTCCAGCGTGGAACCTGGCCCAGAATGGTTCCCCTTGACCAAAACACAACCAGTGCCCAGGGACATCTTGATCGTGTCTCTGGGAACAGCCATTTAAGATCGCTACTAAATCACCTCTGAACTAGAGCAATGATTTCTTATCACCTGAGATGGACAGAGAATAACCATCCCAGACTCGGAAAATGAATTTTGTTGCAGCTTGCAACAAAACCCCCAAATTTCAGGGTGTTTCGTCTAGAACAGATGAAGCACCTGCTCCAGGACTGTGTGTACAGCAAGCTCCTGCCACCCAGGACAGCGGAGCAGGCTGCAACAGGGCAGGTCACCAAGAATTGGCTTCTTCTGACCAGTCACCACATTCTGAGTGGCAAAAGTCTCACCAGGATTTGTGTGACTCATCCATGGCAGGACAGGCACAGCCAGCTCCATGTGCCCCAAATTCCTGTCCTGGGAACCCGTGTGGCTGTGGGCAGGTCCCAGACCATCACTGCTCCTGGTCTCTAGGGCTCAATCCCAGGACACAGTCCCCCCACCTAAGAGCCCTTTCCCTGCTCCCTGGGGAGGACATTGCTATGTCCTGCAATCAGGATGACCCCCTCTAACTGTGACAGTGGCTGGTGTCCTGTTCCTCTCAGAGTACCACAGGTTAATTTTCTGGAGAATGAGGCAGTTGGGGTACGGAGCACATACTCCTTATGGCAATTTTGAACACTGCAGAGAGATCATACACAAAACACAAACCAACACAAAGGAGGACTGCTTGGATCAGCTTCCCTGGGATCATCTCAGTCTTCTCAGAGGCACAGATACAGAGCAAATCACCTTATGGAAGGTCCTCAGAAGCAAATGGGCCCTACAGAAAGCATGAGCATGGGGCATGCCCGGCACTGGTGGGGCACCAGCTGAGCCAGACAGGCACTGGGAGTCTGAAGACAGGACAGTTCCTGCCCTGGGAGGGTGAGAATTGAGCTGTGCAAGCATTTAGGAAACAGTTGGATACTTCCAGAAGAGCGTTTGCCATTTCAGGGAAGGCATTCAGCAAGTGTGTTGTGTGTCTTCACAATCAGGACAACATTGCTCACGGGGTGTTAGCCCACCCATCAACCCACAGTCAGGAGTCGCTTTAGCTAATACCCATATGTGTAGAGACTCACATGCTCCCAGGCTTGGTACCTGCATTTTTGCTAAAACTTGTCCAAACCGACTGTTTTCTGAATCCAGACAGAGGTTCTCACCTGCACCAATACAAGGGCCATAACTGCCAACCTGCAAGAGAGCATCCATCGTGCCGGGAAGTCAACAGAGTACCTCGTGTGTGTGCCATCAGGTCTGGCTGCCATGGATATGACTGTAGGGACATCAGCTGGGACCACAGTCCCCTCTGAGAGCCCCTGGAAAGAAAAGGAGGAGGAATGTGTGTTTTCACTACACACCATTGCCAGGTAGGAGTAACCTTCTCCCAGCCCTTGGGTTAGGACTGCTCCTGACTCATTCACTGCCTCCCAGCAACAAGTGAAGATTAAGGATCAGTTGGGAGTTTGCAACCCAACTTGTGCAGTCATCTGGGGGATCTTCCCTCTTTTTGGTGGAACATTTTATAACAACCTGCCTAACAAATGGGTACGCACAGCTCTGATGGCGAATACCACGGGAATGGACCATTTAAGCAGTCACTTCTCCAGGACTGACAGTGGGCAACTCAGCCCTCTACGCTTGCAGCTATTCCTAGATGGATGTGGGCAAACTGCTTCCCCCGCTGGAGTGGGTCCCAGGCAGCAGGCTGGCGTGGCAGGAACCTTCATCTCTGGAACAGCATCCTTCCCCTTTGTAGTCAGATAATGACAATGATTTCATTTTTGTTTCACTTTCTTCCTTGTCACCAACATTTCTTTTGTCCCATTCTTCCTTTACAAATGTTAATTTCCGTCTTTGTCTCAGCTGTGGCTGTTTCAGTGCATTGTCTTTTGCCAACTGAAATGAAATCCTCCTCGATAGACAGATCTTAGAAAATTAACATCATGCTGCAGTTTGGAACAAGTACAGCTGAAGCAGCTGCTCAGCTGAAGAGAAAGAGAGACAACAACAGGACTGGTAGTTTGAAAAGCACCTCCAACCCAGAAGAGCTTTGCAAACTTGGGGCCGTACTCTGCCTGTATTCATCAGAGTGTCATTACTTTAAATTTGAAGCCAGAAGAAACACTTAGGGTCAGAGAGTTAGGCAGGATTTTACATTGCTGTTGAATTTGCATCAGCTGGGGCAAGAAGAGGACTGGGAACTGTGGGCCACCCAGTCTCACGTCAGTGCCCAGACACGTCATGGAGCATTGTCCTCTTGGAGTCCTTATCCAAACCGGCGAAGGATGGGGAAGCAACCAGAAAGAGTCAGAGTGGGTTTACCAAGCGCAAATCACACTCAGGCAACCTCATTGCCTTCTACGACAGTACGGGCTGGGCAAACCTACGCTGAGGTGGTTGAAAACTGGCCAGACCCCTGCACTTAACAGTCATCAGCAATAGACTGACAGTGGACTGGTGGGCAATAATGAGTGTGTGTCCTCAGGGTGGTGTTGGGGTTCACACAAGATCTGGACAATGACAGAGAGCTCACCCTCAGCAAATGCACAAAACAAAATTAGGGGGAGCGGCTGTTGTGTCAAATGAGACGACATCAATCCATAGGGACCTTGGAAACTGGATCTTGGAGTGAGTTCACTAAGGAGAAGTGCAAAAGTCCTACACATGGGACAGAATAATCCCATGCATCAGTCCAGTCTGGACCCAACTGGCTGAGCGGCAGCCTGGCTGGGAAGGATCTGGGTGTTACAGTGGGCACGAGGCTCAGTGTGACTCTGTAGGAGTGTGCTCTCATTGCAGATAAGGGAACCACGGTGCTTCCCTGCTGGCAACACGGCCAGCACATCAGATGGATCCCAGCAACCATAGAATCATAGAATCATAGAATGGTTTAGGTTGGAAGGCACCTTGAAGATCATCGAGTTCCAACCCCCCTGCCATAGGCAGGGACACCTCCCACCAGACCAGGTTGCCCAAGGCCACATCCACCCTGGCCTTGAACACCTCCAGGGATGGGGCCTCAACAACCTCTCTGGGTAACCTGTGCCAGTGCCTCACCACCCTTAAAGTGAAAAACTTCTTCCTAATGTTCAATCTAAACCTGCCCTCTTCCAGTTTGAAGAGGGCATTCCCCCATTCTTCCATTCCCCCTCGTCCTATCACTCCATGCCCCAGTAAAAAGTGCTTCCCCAGCTCTCCTGTAGCCCCTTTAGGTACTGGAAGGCCGCAATAAGATCTCCCTGGAGTCTTCTCTTCTCCAGGCTGAACAGCCCCAACTC